>JAIOKQ010001008.1:8524472-9002457 GCA_020654165.1 Oryctes rhinoceros
CTACACACCGTTTAAAGACATTTTTTTTTGTTTTATTAATATTCTTAATTTTTGCTATTTTTATTTCATTCATTAATATACTGTGTGTTAGGAATACACTATATACACTTATTTCTTTAGTTATCTTGAAGAAGCTGTCTGCATGACATAAGTTATGTTTTTTTTGTTTTGTTTTATTAGAATTATTAATTACTGCTATTATTACTTTATGCGATAGGTGTTTTTCATGTGTGGGCTTAATTGCTACCAAACTTGCGTTTTAATCTTGTAAACTCAATGCCACGAGGACTGGAAGATGTAATTTCCAGTGTGGGGTTTCGTTGCAGTAGAATTTTTTTTAATTTGTTCTTATATAGTTTGAATTATATTTTTATTTTGCACTGCGGTCACTTCAGTTACCCGAAAGGAGCCGTCAGGATGAACGGCAATACATCGGACGAAAGTTTTGACGCGGCGAAACCTATTTTTTTGATTACTTTTATTTTATTTATTAATATACTGTGTTAGGATTGAATTATATATATTTTTGAAAACTCTTTTATTTTATTTATTATTATACAGTTTTTGAAATATATTTTTGTTTTGCACCGCAGCATGATGAACGGCGGAATCCGGAAGAAGTTAGAAGTAGTAATTACAAGATATTACGGACAGTGATGTAGCTATGAATTACGAGGAGAAAGTTATTCCTTGTTTGCTTTGTCGATGTTTAAGTACAAATTGTTTACGGGCAATTCTTGTGGTTACTTGTATCAAGCTTTCCTTACTTTTCTGAAGCTAAGCAACCCGTATCACCATAATGGGACTTATCTAGATTATTTTTTTATTTATGGGATGTTGCAACCCTTTTAACTTAATTACAGCTTCGATAATTTATAGGAAATTTTTGTACAAACGTATTTGCGTGAATTTTTTCCTTTATTTTGCTTAAATATTTTAAGAAGGTAATTCTTCACAGTCTATTTTCCGAACATTTCAATAGACGTCTTCACATGTTGGATAGATATTTCAAAAACTTTGCCAATTGAGCGATATAGTATCACAAAAACTAATTTATTCTAGAACATGCAGATAAACCATTTTGAAGCTCTCTTCCCGGTAAGCCTTCTTACGAGTTGGGTGCGTTCCGAAATTCACTCTGGTATAGAAGTTAAAATATTTGCCTTACTATTATTTTCTTTTCATTATTTTCAATTATTATTTAGTATTTTAATTAGTTATTTATTAATTAGTATTCAAGTATTTTCAACCAGAAAAAGGTTATAGCTTTCTTAATTACGGAGCTATACTTTCGATACAATGTTGAAACGTGAAAACGTTATCTTTCCGTGCGTGAAAACTCTTTATCTAGTGGTAACTATATGCATAAGCTTTTCCTATTTTTATGGAAATTTTTGTCCTACGATAATTTTTCCGTTCCTTAAGAGTTCTCTTGGAGGGCAAATAGTATCCAAGTATGGATTTCGGAGTGCGTCTATCGTGAACTTTTTAGAGCCTTATAGTAGTGGCGGCCGACATTATGACCCCCTAAAACCTCCAGCTACCGAGGGCGTGGCCTTCCTATTCGATACAACGAACAGCACAGCACTAGTTCTGATACGAGGAGTATCCGAAGTACAAAGCGTAGTAGATATATTTCTTTTTTTATAGTTGTAGACAACTCTTAATTACTTAACCCTTTGCACTCCGCTGTCCCCTGTCAGGGGACATCGTAATTCTAGCATATCACTCGGGTGCCCCCTCTCAGGGGATATTCAAGTTTATTAGTGATTACGGGGTGAGTTATTTCTGGATTGAGTTATTTCAGTGCAATTTTTTGAGACACGCGTCTCACAAAAAATCGAAAGAAATCGAATTAAAATATCGTAAAATTACTAAGAAGTATAGAAGAAATGTCAACGGGTTTTATGTCAGACGAGAACGTGGGAGGCATGCTCACGACGGTCCGAGCACTTCTTGGCGTCACTTGAAAAGAGCGATAAGGGGAGTTTGTAGAAGAGAGGTCGGTATGCGAACATATATAGTGGACGCACGGACTGTATAGTGAAATTTATAATTATAAGTAAACCAGTCTAAATCTGGAGGAAAAGATTTTCAAAGCTGAGCTCAGTCTGGTTTGAAGTTTCGAGCAGTACACATAGATCTAATGAGTGAGAAAATCGGAAAAGTGATTCTTTTCTTAGTGAATAAATTGTTTGGTAAAAGATATTTTGGTAAATATCATCTTGTTAGTAATAACAATTAGACATTTTCAACTCACGTATTTATTCATACTTTTTATTAGAATGATGACATAGCGTCCAACCACGAATGAGTCTCATTCGTGAGAAGGCGACGAAGAGTTCGCATAGATAGCGATAGCGCTAAAAGTAGTACGGAAGAAAAACCACGGCAACATGACAACGTATCGTCAAGTGAAGAGTGGGAAGATGTTACTGAATCGCGCGTTCCTCCAGCCACGATAAATTTTGATTTAGATGAAGAACTTGCCCGACCACAAGTACCGAGTAACAAAATAATCCAGAGACTATTTTACATTATATTTTACTGACGAATTAGTAGACAGCATAATAAAAGAAACGATGATGCCAAAAAAGAAATTAGAAAAAAAACAGCTTTCACGGAAATCAACTTGGCACAAGTGGTACGATATTATCAAAGAAGAATTTTTAGTATTCATCGCCGTCATCCTTAATATGAGATTGATTCAAATCCCCATCATGCAAAAATACTGGTCTACTGCTGCCAATAGTAGAATCCCCTTTTTTTCCGGAAACATTTAGCAGTCGCTGTGGATGAATCTATTGCAAAATTCAAAGGCAGAATCGCCTATAATCCGAACAAGTCAACAAAGTGGGGCATACGCATATATGCGCTGGTGGATCCAAGAACAGGATATTTATTTACAATACATCCATACTATAGCAGCATAACTTCTGATATCCCTGTCGGATCTTCCAATAAGCACCAGGATTCCGCTACATTTATATAAGAAATTATTAGAGTTCCTGATGCAAAAGGATACAACATGTTCACCGACAGGTACTACATCAGCATCCTTTTAGCGGAAGAATTGCTAAAGATGAATTGTCATCTTACTGGCACCATAAAAATTAATCAAAAAGGCGTACCGACACAAATAAAAAAAATGTCAACAAATAAAACAGTTGCATACAGAAAGAATTATACTACGCTTCTTGCGTGGAAAGACAAAAGAATTATTACCTTGTTCACTAATTATTATAACACACAGCACTACAATCTACCCACAGAACATTACAGGTGGTCATGTCGTAACAGCCAATAAACCTGAAATTGTTAGAATATTCGGCAAATATGGGTGGTGTGGATCGTGCGGAGCTATACGCTTCGACGTATTGTTTCCTCCGTAAATCGCTGAAATGGTAGAGGAAGCAGTTATTTTGTGGGGGGTTGGAAATGTGTGTGATAAACTCATACATAATGTATCGCATCTCAAAACAAATAAATAATGAAACGCCAATGACACACCACAAGTCCACAAGTTTGTCAAGACATTCGTTTGACCAATTGGGGTCAATCCTCAGTCAAATGAGGTCATCGTGGATCAAGAACGCGTCCATCCACATCTTCTGCGTTCAACAGATTAGACAATAAACTACATACTCCCGATGTGTGACGAAGAAAACGTGACTGCATTGTGTGTTCTAACGCGAAAACACCTGGTGACAAGCGTCAAACAACTTATTATTGTCAAGCATGCCTGCAATGCATATTGGGGGGAGTGTTTCAAAATTCATCATACTGCACAAAAGTACAAACAATAAAATATTGATTTTTTGCGTTACTTAGTTCCAAAATTATAATAAATAATACGAAGATCTGTAAATGTTCGTTTCTGCCGCAAAGTGGCGCTGATAGCCAACGTATAAAATATTCTAATATTTCTTTTCCTTTTAATTTCCAATTCAATTCGTACTATTTTTTTTTTTTATACGTATATAAGAAAATAGTTCTTTGTTACATTAAAATTTTCTTTAAGAGCTATTCTCGCGTGTTTTACCGTCTTTTTTCTTTTGAGCAACCCTGTATCGCGTATTTATTTGCATTGACAGATAATCAACACGAAGTTAGTGTTCCTTCACACTGATTGGTTAATGATGTTCCTTGTAAAAACTCACTTTCGAGTTCTAGAGTAGTCTTAAATACGAATTTGATCATAAAACGATCCTTTTATTTGTAGAAAAGTTTTGACATAACTTTCGCAGAATCCTATTCAATCATTTTCCTTTGTAAAATTTCAACTACCTATTTCCGGCCTCCTTCCACTTCTAATTGGCGGGAAAAATATGGCAGGTATGGACTTGACTGTCGAAGTACTTGACTCCAAGTTTATTTAAGTATAACCCTTTAAGGAATCTTGTGGAAACGTAAGAAATTTCGTGAGCGTGAGTCCTCGCGTAGGACCTAGAATCTACGGGAAATATCCATCTAGACGCAGTCAGTAGGAACGAGGAACTCCTAGAATTACGTCCATAAAAGGCAATATCAACGAGCTTGGTCTCAACCATTCATCCTCGATGAACGGTTTGCAGAAGACAGGCCGACGCCGGAAAGCTGTACCACTAAGTCCCATCTCCGCACGCCAATTAGCATAAGTAGCAAGTCCTTTTGAAAGCTCTCCTTCTACATTGAATGTATTTTGGAAAATTTAAGTTTAACACGACGTATATGCGAAAAGCAGTGAGCGAAATTATCAAATCAATAGTAAACATGCTGCTAAGTAATCAAAGTATCTCCATTTTTGCCGTTGCAAAAGCTCTAGCAAGATTGCTTACTAACCTTTGACAGGAGTTATATAGCTAAAGAGTTTTATAACTAGATATGAGAAATTTTATCATATATGCGGTTACAAAAACGAAAGGATTTTAGACTAGAGAATAAATTTGTTCAAATGTAGGTTAAATATAAAAATTTCCATAGACACTAAACTTAAGGACGGGCAACTAGAACATTTAATTAGACAAAGTGAACTTGATGCGTCAATATACTCGCTATAAACGCGGTCAACACGCTAAGTCTGTTACTCGGCATTGCAAAACCCATCGAATTCAGACCGAAGTACAAAGACAAATTAATAAAATGTTAGATGACAAAATAATCAAACCCAATTCTCTGCTTGGAGCTTCCCCATTTGGATAGTTCCAAAGAAACTAGACGCCCGCAGTCAATAAAAGTGGCGAACAGTAGTGGACTACCGGAAATTAAACGAGAAAACTATCGACGATCGTTACCCCTTGCCTATAACAGTCACGACATCCTAGATAAACTCGGTCCAATTATTTTTCCACCCCTGATCTAGCATCAGGCTTTTACTAAATTGAACTGCACACGGAATCTATACTTTAAACCGCGTTTAACGTAGGAAACGGACGTTACGGGCGTTTTATTAAAAAATGCCCCACGACGTTTCAGCGCGCCATGGATAATTGATGTTCTAAAAAACCTTTAGAACAAAATATACCTAGTCTACATGGCTGACATCATAATATTCTTCACTAGCATACAAGAACATATACACCAGCATCCATAATTATTTGCTCACCTTTATATTTGAGTGTAGCTTAATCTTAATATATTATTTCTTGGTACAAGTGCATCTACAATAAAATATCATTAAGGAAGTGCGATAATTTACGTGTACTCCTAACCCAAACTAAAAACAAATATTTTAATTTCATAAACGGAATAACATCCTTTTAAGATTTATGGTGAGCGAAGTAATGAATCATTTCTCGGAAATTATGCAAGATGTCGCAGCAGGAAATACAAATAATGAAAGATGGGAAGATTATGAATATTATTGGGCCCCTAAAGCGAAGAACTATTGGTTTAGTTTTACCACCAGAAACGTTAACATCGAAGTGTGTGTATTAAAGGGTATAAAAGCGGTAAACTTGAAATTATGCCGAAAACGAAAGAGTTACCGACAGAAACCCGTGCTCTGATATTTGATAACCACAAAACCGGTAAAAGTAATCGCGAAATGTAAAACTGTTGCAAGTATCTGCCGTCGATCAGAAGGATATCAAACATACTAAGATATTAGCAAGCAACCTAGCAACGAATGGGCTCGAAGAGGGCCCATTGGAATTTCACCACACTCACTAGTAGCATATTTCTGACAATTGGTGCGCTTGGATACTATGCCTGGAGAAATTTGGCCCGCAGTAGAAGCCGTCGAGATGTCAGAAATCAAGACATATTTAGACATCAACGAACTTGTGGATATTTTAGTGTATTGTAATCCTCATTTTAGTAAAGAGAAGCATAGGGCAATGTACAGGCAGTAGGAAATATTTAGTGATCCCGATGCTGGTGATTATCGTGTTGAATATTATGTGTTCAACATTGCTGCTTCATGTGTTTTGGATTTAAATGGAGGGATTCCCAGACCAAATGGTCAAGGAGTTTGGTTGGTATCCCGATTACGATTGCTCGGAAATAGAGAAATTAAGAAAAAATGTACAAGGTGTGCTCGTATAATAAATTGCAAGTACAGGGTGGTGCAGGGGAACGGGAAATTTTAAACATTACAGTTGTCAGCACTGTAGAGCCGGCAGTTGTTCGTAACGTCGTACAATTGTTGTGAACACATTGCCATTTAGTAATCATGGATCGTTGTACTGGTGCCTGACGAGTCGCATAATAATGATGTTACAAGTTCACGCATTCTATACTACATCTTACATACTATTCTGCTCTAAATGTTGTACCTATAAGTAAAAAAGCATTTAAACAACATTTATTCCGATGTTGTTTGTCATAGAGGGTGAAGGTCTGATGAATGATCTCATCAATAAGCTCCCTGTAGAATTACATATTCCGGGATATCAATATTGTGTACCTGGCACGAAGCGGTTGGTGCGCGGAGACCCACGTATCAACACGAGCTTGTAAAGATCACGATATAGCATATTCCCAAAACAGATTTGAAGCACAAACACGAGACCGACAAAGCACTCCAAGAAAAAGCTTGGTTACGAGTTAAGGCTAGCGACGCGAGTATAGGCGAAAAGGCAGCTGCGTGGACTATTACCAATATTATGAAAGCTAAGAGGAAATTAGGGATGGGAAAGAAGCTGCAAGCGCTCAGGAAAACGGTATTTAGCAAAACTAAAGTCGTGTTGAAACGCCGTAAAGCTATCGACCTTAAAGATGGAAGCCAAAACAATGGAAGCTATTGCATTGGAAAGGAGATTGATTGTATATGAAACCATATAGAAAAGGAATGGGTTTATTTATAAAACCATTAAAAAACTATTAAGAAGGCTACCGGTAGAGCGTTAACAGACGTAGATATTCTAAAGTATAGGAAAAATATTCCTTATTTCCGTGGCGTATTCATGAGGGACACTTTGCCTAAGTTTCCTCGTAGAATTGAATCCGCGGTACTCAATGTAGATTCATTTAAAGGTCGTGGGACGCATTGGGTCGCGTATTACAAGAATGGTTCTTCTGCGAATTATTTCGATTCTTTCGGTAACTTAAAGCCTCCTATAGAGCTAATAAACTATTTAAATAAAAACGGGCCGCTTAATATTGAGTATAATTACTGCAGCTTTCAAAACTACAGCCAAGTTAATTGCGGACATCTATATTTGTAATTCCTAATAAATAACATCTACTATCGATAGTACCTTTAGTTATGTCGCACACGTTCACATTAAAACGTATGAGTAATTACTATCCTTCTATTCAATTGAACTCTTAATATGATTATGTTATCGGACTTATAAGCTTGCATGCCTACAATATGATTCCAAATGTTTTATTATGGTGATAAGATAATAGCGATTCCTGTTGGGTGCTATGAAATTACAGATATCGATGAGCACTTGAAAACACTCAACTCTAACAACAACACATTGAAAGTAGAAATTAAGAGCGAATAAATTTGAAACAGTATGGTACTGTAGGAGGATTGTTTGGCTTCAATAAAAGAATTCCCAAGCCTAATGAAATGCATGAATCCGATTTCCCAGTACATATAAAAGTTATCACAATTCAAATCGACTGTAGCATAATGTCTCATCTTGCATGACTGCGCTTTCGACTACGAACCTATCAGCGGGACGATCAAAAGTCATTTAATGTTTAATGTGACATTAAATGTCGATAATACTTCTCTAATCTACAAATGGTCAGATGATGAAGATAGACATTTCGAATGGCCAATTCTCGCCGAAGAACGGATGATGCTCTTGCGGCGAATCACCCGAGTAATTTAGAGTTTGAAGACGATCCTGTTCCAAATTTTGTGAAGAGTGACTCTGCTTGCTTATTTCATCCTAAAAGTAAATTAAGTATGTGTACAGCGCATAATATAGAAATATTGTTAAATTATATGAAATGTTTTACTGTTAATAAATAAGTAAATAAATAAGTAAAAAGATATATATTGTTTTCTTTACCTACCGATTTCTGAGTGAAGTGAAGTAATTAGATTGTAGTTGAAGATTAATTTTCTACAAAATCTTAGCGAAAACGTAAAAAAATCATCTAATTGATTTTAAAGTGACGATTTTTAGTCCCTTTCAGGGTCACTATAGAAGCGTTCTCCACAAAATCTTACTGAGTGCGCAAAGCAGCTGTCTGATTAACTTTAAAGTGACAAGTTCTTATATATAAGAGATACCTTATATATATATATAAGTATTCTTACTTATTACTTGACCGCATCTTCAGCTCAGATACTGCACGGACCCGTCTTCAACTAAGGTGAGTTTGAATTTCTTAAAAGTAATATTATATACGAGTTATCTTCTTTAGAGCAACATGAACTATGGTCAGTGCGGTTTATCCTTCAGTAGGAAAGATAATTTAACTCGTCATAAGAGGCAGTTCCATCGACCAAGTGAAGAGATGCCTTCTCCTAAAAGAACAAGAGCTGATCAAGCATCAACATCTCGCGGTGCTCAGGTAAAGTTGAGCTGTTGACGGAGGGAATTCTTGAATAATGTGTCTTATTTAGGACATCTCCGTTCACAACAGCATCTTGATAATAATGCATTGTTATTAGAGGACGGACTATTTGAAATTAAGAGCAGCTTCAAACACCGTGTTGCTTCATATAAAATTTTGGGTCCTAAAAAATCCGACATAATTACACGTTTAAAGCTTACAAAATTAAAAGCGAGCCGGCTGCTATATATGCCGGCGATAATAATGTCGTTACACGGGTGCTAAAGTGCCGTTTGAGTTATTCGCTTATTATGTGAAACCTCATAATGATGATCAAATAGCTGAATTGAGGTTGTTTAATACCCGCCACATCATTGTAGTCCTAGTCGTCTGACATAGAAGGCATTTTTGATCAGTTGGCTGCAGTTCAAAAACAAAATCGGAGGCGTTCCAAGAACGACACCCGGGGTAGGCTTTGGTTTCAATATCCCACTTAAAAGTGAATATTAATTCGTATGAGCCCATGGCGAGCTCTTCATTCTTGGAACTGCCTTTGTCCATAAAAGCCTAATAGTCATGCATTAACATTCGAAATGATGATAATGCATGTTTAGCATGATGCTTGACCTGCTGCACATCATCCTGTAAACAACAACGTGGCGAGAGTATCTCACTATCTGTATTACTCTACCATGCCAAATTTAAGCGGAATTCAATTCCCCGTAAAAATAAAAGGTTTGGAGAAAGTAGAAAATTCAATAACTTAAGTATTAACGTTTATGGTTTAGCATATAATTCGGACTCAAGACAATATGACGTAGTGGGGCCACTTTAATTTACGAGAAATAAAAATATGCACGTAAATTTGTTGCTTTTGGAAGATGGTGATAAAGCACATTATGTGCTTCTAACAAATCTCTCAAGGTTAGTTTCATCGCAATTGAACCATACTAATTGTAGAGTCCATTTATGTGACGGTCGTTTAAATTTTTTTAGTACCGAGCAGCAATTAGATGCTCACGCACAAAATGACATGCAATAAATTTTATACGGTCCTACCTTCAACTGAATCGCGAAAAATACGGGTGAATATAACAGGTGAAATGTTAGCTGATAATCTATTACGTTTTGTCAATTATGATAAAAAATTGATCGTTCCTTTCGTTGTTTATACTGATTTCCAGTGCACCCTCCAACCAATTCATTAATGCAGCAGCGAATCTGTTTCATATACGCACAATACACATAAACATATATCATGCAGCTTTGCTTACCAAATTGTTTGTTCATTTGATTATAACTTAAATAAATTCGTAACGTATACCGGTTTACACTTTTCGAAAGTATTTATAACGAGGTTAGAATATCATCACCTCTTAATGAGAATAAAGCAACGGATCATTGTCATTTAACGGGTAATTTTCGCAGCGCCACTCATTCTAATTGTAATTTGAATTTCAAAATTCAAACCTTCATTCCAGTATTTTTTCCTAATTTCAGAGGCTATGATAATCACTTATTTATTAAAGATTTGGCCTATGATGATTTGCATATTGACATTATTCCGATAAATAAAAAAAAATACATTAGTTTCACAAAGAAAATCGTGGTTGATAATTATGTAGACAAAAAAGGAACGCGCAGAGATATATGTATGTCTTAAAATATGGCTTTTAGATAGTTTCCATTTTATAGCATCTTCTATCGTCAAATTAGCTAAAAATTTATCTCCTTGTGATATGAAAAATATTAGGTCCACTTTTAACAATGACGAGCAGTTTAATTTAATTCAACGAAATTAAACAATTCTACGGCGTTTTTCCTTATCAATATATAGATACCTTCGAACGATTGCAAGAACCAGCACTATCTCCGAAAGATAAATTTTTAATACTTTAACGGGATAAAATATTTCGGAAAACAATTATCTCCATGCACAAACTGTCTGTAATATGTTTAATTGTCAAAGTCTGTTAGAGCATTCCAACTTATATTTGCAAACAGACGTTTTTGTTATTGGCAGATATATTTGAAAATTTTCACGATATTTATTTAAAAACATATAGTTTGGATCCTGCTCAATATTACATTAGCCCAGGCTTATCTTAGGATGTAATACTGAAACATACTAAAATTGAATTGGAATTGTTAACTGACTAATCTCGACATGCATCATTTTATAAAACAGAGTATTAGGGGAGGGCTCAGTCAGTGTTGTCTCGCAAAGGCAAACAACAAATATATCCATGACTATGACCAAGATATCAGCCTTCCAAATTTTTAACGTATTGGGATGCAAACAATTTATATGTGGGCCATGTCACTATTTACCATCTGGCGGTTTTCGATGGCTTAATGTTAATGAAATTGACAATTTAAACATTTCAATGATCGTGGACAATTTAGATATTGGTTACTTTTTAGAAGTGGATGTCAAGTATCCTACGGCTATGCATGAGGCGCATAATGACTTACCTTCTCCTCTCGAGAACATGATACCTCCCACATCTATTCAAAAATACAAAATTAATCGCGAATTTACGAAACAAAACCAAATACATTATCTATCATCGAAAGTTAAAGCAGTATATATAGTAAACCATGGTATTCAGAACAGAAAAGTTAGAAGTGATAAAGGATAAACAAATAGTGTTAAGTGTATACGGTAATTTACGAGGAGGAAGTACAGAACATACGGATAAGGACGTAATGAAGAGAACGTGAAAATTATCTGGTATGTGCTTCGGCACAGTTTATAATATAGCAACGCATGGTATTCAGAACACAAAAGTTTACAAAGCTTACAAAGAAATCTTAAAGAGAATACAGAAATACAAGCATCTAGATCAACAAAATGGCCAACATTAAAGCAAAATGGATTTCAATTTGGGACAATAGACAAACAACGTGTTATAATGGAGTCGCCCAGGATACAAAAATTACGACCAGAATATTTAATTAAAATGAAAAAATTCAGAAATATACCTGCCGCTTCTTAGAAATACCTGCAGTATAAGTAGAAGGGTTGGCGGGAGAAATTCATTTATTGGTGTATTTGCGGAACTAATTGTATTTCACACTCAGTATAGTTCGGTAAAGTGCCCAGTGAAGATCAGTATTTTTATTTGAAATTACATGTGCGTTTGTTATTGGGAAATAAAAATATTTATTCGTGATTAGTTTATGTGTATGTAACTGAAAATGCCGAAACTTAAAGGCATTTATGAGTTTGAACGTGCGCAGATTATTACACTACATGCCGAGGGATTATCCCAAGCGATGATTAGTAAAAAAGTAAAATGTTCACGGTGCGCCGTACAAACAATTCCAAGGCGTTACCAAGGAACAGGGGATACTAAATCAAGACCGGGAAGAGGGCCAAAACGTAAAACGACAGAAAGCGATGACCGGTGGTTACGACACTCTGACGACACGACACAAAATCGACCTCAAACGACAACAGATTTGGCTGGCGCGTTAAATCGTCTAAAACAGTAAGTCTTAAAGAAGTCGGTCTATCATCAAGATAAGCTAGAAAGAAACCGTGGCTGCCGGACGTAAATACAAATAAACGATTAGCATGATTTGGACAGATGAGTGTGACACAGAGGCAAATATAATTAATCGTTTTATATTCAGTATAAGGTAACTATTGTATAGAACTTTAAAAGAATGGATAGGTTTATTACAGATTTTTGGTACACCGGGTGCCGTGCTAGTGCGTCGGGGGCCTGGTGAAGAATACCATGCCGATTGTGTGGTGCCTATCATCAAACATGGTGGCGGTAGTATAATGACATGGGGCTGTATGACGTCGACAGGGGTTGGAGAGATGTTCGTGTGCACTGGTAGAATGAACTCGAGGATATACGCCGGCATGTTAGATAAAGTTTTACTGTCCTCAATTGAAAAATTATTCGGAATGAATACTGACAAAGTTTTATTACAACAAGATAATGCATTACGCCACACTACGGCTGCAAGTTTAGCGTGGTTCCGGGAAGCGAACATTGACATCTTGGAATGGCTACTCCAAGGCCCGGATCTAAATCCGATCGAGCATTTGTGGGTTATTATTAAGCAAAAAGTATGCGAACACAAATGCAAATCCAAACAAGAATTAAAAGCAATACTTGCAAGAGCATGAGAGGACATTCCAATTTCAACCAAATATTGGATTTCTAGTTTTTAGTAATAAATATTTGCTTTATTAATATTTGTATTATTTATTCATTGTTTATCTAAAAGATACAGTCTGTAAAACAAGAGAAAAGGGGTTGCTACCTGCTTATGGTAAGATAGCGGACGTGATTAATGTGATCTTGGGATAAGCGGAACTTAGGCCTAATACGCATTACTCATTTAATAGCAGTTTCACTTTGTCAGCCGAAGAAAACAGAGTCAGTGTAGTTAGGAGCGCTGTGCGTTTAAAACGGTACGAAGCTGTGTTTCTTTGCATTCACCCCAAAGGACCTAAAATGTCGATAGCGGCCGCATCAAGATATATGCGAAAGTCGGAGGGGTTTGTAAAAATGTGGATGGAACAATATAAAGCGAACAAAACAGTAGATGATCTCCCTGGTTGCGGTAAAAAACGAAAAGCCACAACAAAACATGACAAAGCGATAATTAATTTGTTTAAAAGAAACCCGGAATACACGTTGCGACAGGGGCAGTTATCAGTTACAAAAAAAAGACAAATTAAAGCAAGCATAATGACGATTAGAAACCGCCTACGTGAAAACAGTACAGCATACCGCAGTACGATAATGAAACCGCTGCTATCGGATCGGCATCGAGAAGCGCGCCGCGTTTGGGCAAGTAACAGTCATCGAGAATGGTCTGATGCTGTTTTCACAGATGAGGCTTCTTTTTATGCATGGCCACGGACAAAAAGAGCTTGGTCTACGCAACACCACCGAATTGTACAACGCACAGTAAAGCACCCAGTTAAGGTCCATGCCACACATGATGCTTTAATGTGCCCGGCTTTGGATCATTGTGCGTATTCACAGAAAACCTGAATGCAGAAAGAATGGGCAAACTGTACAAAAAGGGTCTCATTCCATCTGTGAGGAAGTGGTTTGGACATAATCATGATCAGTGGATTCTGCAAGAGGGCAATGATCCAAAGCATCGAAATAGACGTTGTACGGGGTGGAAGTTAGAAAATCATATTTCGACGTTGGAATGGCCCTCCCAGAGCCCAGATGCAAATCCAATTGAAAATGTGTGGACAATAATGAAGCACAAACTTCAACGTAAACTTGCCTATACACCAAAGCAATTATCGAGGAACCTCCGACAGATATGGCGATGGTTATCAGCTTCTCACGCCGAAAGCTTAGTCGGGAGCATGTGGTGCCGTTGCCAGGCGATTATCGACTGGATCCCATATTGAGTGTAGTGCGTATTAGGTATTACAATGTACATTCCTGCCAAATACACATATTTTAAGTTTTATATTGCTTTGATGTTCTTACACTCCATCTTATCTTGTTTTACAGACTCTAATTGAAAAAATTGGGGGTGCCTAATATGTCCCTGCCTGTATATGGATTTAAATACGAGCTTCCGCCAACAAGCAAAAAATGATTTTGAAAAGGATTTTTTTAAATGAATGAACAATTCGGTATATGGTAAAACGATGGAAAATGTGGATAAACGTGTTAACGTTAAATTAGTAACCCATTGGGAGGATCATTGTAAAAAGCGGGGGCGCTCGAGGTTCAGTAGCAAAATTAAATTCCAAAAATATATCAATATTCACCGAAAACCTGGTAGCTGATGAGATGGAGCGAGTTAGAGTAGTTTACAATAAACCAATATATATCGGATTTTCGGTGTTAGAACTTTCAAAATTTTTAATATATGATTTTTATTATAATTTTTTTAAACCGCAATATGTGGAAAAGGTACATCTTTGCTATATGGATACGGACAGTTTAACTTTAGAAATCAATACGGATGATGTTTACTATGACATGAAGCAAAATTTATTCAAATTTGATACATGAAACTTTTCCGTCGATGTTTACGATATAGCACAAAATAAGGCTGTAGTGAGTCTATTTAAAGATGAAAATAGCGGTAATATTATGAATGAATTTATTGGTTTACGGCCCAAAGTTTATAGTATACGAGTTGACGGTAGTGAAACAAAAAAGGTTAAAGATGGGAGTGTAGTCAAAAATGAAATTAATTTCGAGGATTATAAAAAAATATTCATTTAATCAAAAATTAATCTACAACCGTCAGCATTTATTTAAAGCTCAAAAACACACAACCTTTTCGTGGAACAAAATAAACTGGCTCTATCACCCCACGATAATAAACGGTACATTGATCACAATGATTGATGCAGGTGGTGTACATACTCTAGCGTGGGGTCATCATGACATTGTTGATGCAGATCAGCAGATCAGGTGATTGTTGAGCCGGATTGTTTAAGTAAGTATCCCCACAACTTCATCGAGATGCTTAGAAAGTTATTAATGTTGAATCAGTTTTAATTTGTGAAAGGTTTGGTTCAGACGTGTTTTTACAGAAATAGCGAACATTAAATATAATCTTGACTTACTTTTGTTCTCGAAGTGCAATCAAAAGAAATTGAAAGTAGTTCAAAAGAAAATTTGTCAAAAGAAATTGTGAATTTTGAACGTCATAATCCTGACTTACCTTCACATCCCGAAGTGAAATCTATCTATCGAAACTGATTTAAGTGTGAATTTTTTAATAATGCTAAAAAACATAAGTCTAACTGTTTTTTTCTTCTTTTAGATACCTATAATGAATTCATTTATAATGGCCTCAAAATGCAACAAGAATCCATTATCAAGGAAAAACATAGGACAATGAAGCTACTTTCTAAATAACAGTAGTTCTAAATGGCTCAACATTGGACTCAATCCATCAGCAGGTTTCATACCAACATTGCAAATTAAATCAGCTTCGCCTGGTATATTTTTTACTGCTAATAAATGGGAAGAATTCTATAGAACCGACGGTTGCAGCCCTGATCTGCATTCTGGACCAAACACACTCCACACTTTCGGTCTAATGTGTTGGGCATAGGAGAGCAGTGCAAAATTACCCCCACCACTTAGTTAGTTCAAGCCGCGGCCGCCGCAAGAACGTAGATGGCGCAAGAGTCGTGAGCGTCTATTTTTTTTGTACGGTTTTAGTTCGCAGTGGGAAATTTAACTATACAGGGTGTCATGCGTGACAGAGAATTCGAGTAATTATGATGGTCTTTTAATTCGCAGTGGGAGATTTTAATACACAAGCGGTTCTTTTCATTAACAATGAAAAAGTTTAAGGTACAGTGTGTTCTTTTAGCTAGCAATCGAAAATCCCAATATAAAGGATGTTATTTTAGATCATAATGGAAAAAAAGAGGAGCTGCTCTACTTGCTTCCAGTTGAAAAGCAATTTAAAAGTAAACAAATAAAGCATAAAAGATAATGTTAAATGTTTTTTATTTTTTCTACTGCAAAATACAATATATAGCATTTTACTCGAGTACACAACACTACACAATATTTTTTTTATCTATCCAACTGTTTTGCTCACGTGGTAAACCAAGCCATTTCACTAGCACCTTATTTCCTTTCTTACGGACAATCTTCTCAATAAGATACACATCTTTATGTTTCACTTTCAGTAGTTTTTGTTTATAAAAACTGCCCAGGATAGTTCCTCCCTCCACATCTTCTAAGAGATAAGTTGCAGGTATCGTAAGTTTTACTTTCACAATTTTAAACAATTCGGTTGACCAATTTGGAGTATATCCTTTATCAAAAACAGATTTGTATTTACTAATACGGACCACATCCCCTAAGGAAAATTTTTGTTTTCCAACTATTTTGGGTCGGTTATATATATATATCAGATAATAGTCTTCGCTCTTTGGCTAGTGTTACATCTTTTAGCTTCATATTAATGGTTGTATGTTTTGTTTCATTGTAACGATTGGTAATATCTTTCAATATGTTCGTCCAATTATAATTGCCGTTGAAACGAAATTCCTTGTACAATTTTTCTTTTAGCGTCCTAATTACTCGTTCAGCAAACGCAGCTTTGACTGCACTATAAGTTGAATAATGATTCTCACCGTGCTCCTACATCAGTGATTTAAAGGATTGATTATAAAATTCCTTGCCAGCATCGGTTTGCAGATTTTTAGGAATACGTCCCTGATGCATAATTTTCACAATGGCATCCTTCACTTCAGTAGCACTCTTAGTTTTAAGCGGTTCCGCCCAAAGATATTTGGAAAAGGAATCGATAACTATCAACATATATTTATATCCACGATTTTCACGTGCATACTGTTTAAGGTCAGCCAAGTCCGCCTGCCATAGATCATCCAAACCCTTGATGAAAATCCGACGTCTTAGAAAGTTCTTCCTGGCGGGGTTATGTAACTCGCTGATTACATCTCGCTTCATTTTACTCATAACGTAGTAGGCAATTTACTCTCCAGGTTTTTAATTTGTTTCTCCAATTTTGTTTCCAACCCTTGCAACAACTGCCTTAGTAATAGGTCGTTCGCGTTAATTGTCTTAACCACGTCGGCGATTTCAGATTTTAGTTTTGCTTCAAGACGTATAATTTTGTCAAGTTCTTGATCATGTGTGTCGAGTAACTGCTACTGAGCGTACTATCGAATGGATAGTACGCTCAGTAGCTGTCAGTCGGTCCTTCTCTGCATAGACGAGCTTTAGAGTGTTAAATCTCGCTTCGTTGATCTTGCGATATCCCTGTTCTTGTTTTAGAACTTTGTTTACGTTATTTACCGCCCTATCTATGTAACCTTTATTTACACAGTCCAATCTATCTATCGGATCACCAACATTACACAATCGTTTATTTTCGATATCATAATTTCCATCCGCTGTACGAGGGAACGTAGCACTAATCGAGGTAGGTTGCGAGGGCTTTTCTCCACTTTCGCTAATATGTCGACCAAATTTGTCGGTACTAATTTGGTGTGCAACGCCCACAACTGGATGACGTCCAAATTTGTCGATACTCATTCTATAACACCCACTTCTCTGAGTTCTTCAATAAGCGTTGCGATTTCGTTGGTATGACCTGTATGTCCAGCTTGCTACGATGAAATTAGCAATTTCAGACGCTCTACAAGCTCATTTATATCATCCCAATAAACGAATTGATAGGGTGCGCTACTTATTTGCATCTGTTCTCCAAGGGAATGCCTTTTACCTGCGATACTACCGCTTATGGTGCTAATAATAAAAAAAGCGCTATTATGCACAGATCGCACCAATTGAGCGAATTTTGGATATAATTTCCTACGTTTCTTCTTTTACACGTATAATGCTCTCTTTGAGTTTGTGTTGAAAAATTTAGGGAGCATTTAAAACACAAATTTACAGAATTGGTGGTGTAGTAACGATAATCCAAACACAATTTTTACTTTCATAAATTTCATTCCAGTCATCGAAATATATCGAAAACAAAAATTGATCTGAAGTTTTATACCACTCACCGAACTCAGACCACCCAAGAGGCGCATCGGACTGATTAAATTTCAAATATAAATCTTCAGACTCGGGCGGAACATTTTCGAAAAGCTGACTCCAAATAGTAGCACGTCTTCGTCGTACTAACGCGAAGAAGAGTGACGCGGGTAGATAATTTTTATAAACTAAAATATTTGATTTCAGATCAGTCAAGTCAGCGAACTTCTTAATTATATTATCAAGGCACATATCTTCCAACATTTTAAACGAAACAGTACTGGAATACCTCTGCAGATATGCAGATATATAAACTTCACGTGAAAGAAAAATGTAAATTCTAAACGAAAAACTATTGCGTCAATCGCATTAACAACATCGGTGCATGTAACGTATGAACGTATGAAAGCGCGTAAGACTTTCGCAATAATATTAACATTCAAAGCATAGATTTTTACACTAAATACAACTATTACAACCACAAAAACGTTTGTGCTACTTAGTAGCGAAAAAAAAAATCAGATTTATGAGTTGAAAAGATAGCATCAATTCGCTCACAGTTTTACATATATAAGGCCCAATATTGTAAGATGAGGAATAGTGTATCAATCGAAGCACAGCAACAATGGACCCATTAAATGAAGTCGCGACAGCTTATCATAAACCAACTTTGAAAATTACAGATCTACTATTAAATACCCTTCATCGCATAGGGCGGGCTAAATTCGTGGACACGCGTTACGGCAAAAGCGTTCTTGTAGAAATTGAACATAATACTATATTTTTACCAAAGAGCTATTCGACTGTTGTAACTAACGAACATATAGAAATGTTCAATACAAAACAATACGGTTTACTGGTTAAAAAAATTATTCATGTGAATCAAAAGACTACTGCTGAGTTAGAATTTCAACGAATATCGGTAAGTGGACCTTTCTTTTCATTTAAGCGAATATTGTTATTTTGTGTTTGTTGCAGTTCGACTAAAAATGTATTCGTTAACATCTACAATTCAAAATGAACTTCTTTACTTATCAGTATCCGACGACTCATCGGCACTGGAAGAGGATTTCAACTTAACAATTACCGACAAGTACTGTTATTTACAAAATTGTGGTCAAGCAATCAAACCGTTACTAATAACTGGTCAGAACAGCGAGTCCTTTTCCACAAAATTACCTTTCAAATAGAGAGACTGTTCTTTCTTACATTAGTCACGACAGTGAGGATTACGTTTGTAATATTTTTTTCTAGTTCGCTCAGAAGACGAGACATTTTTTATTTCATGTATGGATTGTGTGCAGAAAGTTAAACGATATGAAACATTCGACTACAAAGAAACAATGGAAAAAAGTTATATTTTCTGATGAGAAATTGAATTTAATTTGGACGGACCGGATGGGTACCCG
The DNA here is from genome assembly GCA_020654165.1 of Oryctes rhinoceros. Taxonomy (NCBI): domain Eukaryota; kingdom Metazoa; phylum Arthropoda; class Insecta; order Coleoptera; family Scarabaeidae; genus Oryctes; species Oryctes rhinoceros. The sequence goes on from JAIOKQ010001008.1 coordinate 8,544,310, forward strand.
CATTATTATCATGATCTGAGGAAGGAACCAAGAGCGAAAATGACCAGATAATTAAAGAGTGGATCTGTGATGATATGAGCAGCGATTGGATTCCGCGGAATCCAATTGGAAAAGCGAGATAGTGTTCTGCACAAACAGAATGACATCTGTGACGTATAAAGGCTTACTGCATGACAATCTTTACGTTTTGGAAACCAATGGGGGCGTAATTTTGTTTTTCAGCAAGATAACGCGCCAATACTTAAAGCAAAAAAAGTTATTGAATGGTTTAAAGTGAAAAAATTAAAACTTTACAGTGACCGGCACGGTCACCAGACCTAAACATTATTGAAAACATGTGAGGTGAATTGGCACGTCGCGTTTATGGTGGAGGTCAATATTTCACGATACAGGAACTGAAAACTTCAATAGTGACTGAATGGCAGAATATCCCTCAAAGTTACGTGTTAAATTTATATAGGTCTATTAACAACAGACTATTGGAAGTGATAAAAACAATGGAGAATCTACGCATTACTGACCACCCATTTGTTTTTTTTTTCCATTTGTAACAGAATGTCTGAGCATTTGTCGCAGAAATTGTTGAAACGTTGGAATAATAATTTATTATTTAGTTCATATATTACTGGAGGATATATTTTTAAGTTTATTTTACTTTTATGAATAAAACCTTAATTAGATATCTTGCTAGTTTCGTAAAGAAATGTTGTAACCCTTAAAACATCTTACCGCGTCTAAGTTCTATCGGGGAGAGTACATATGAGATATTGGCGAGCAACCTAGCAACGAATGAGCTCGAATAAAGCCCATTCTAATTCGCAGTAGAAGCCGCAGAGATGTCAGAAATCAAGACCACCTAGCAATTTACAGACCTCTTAATTGCTCGTAGTATTGGGAGAGAAATTATGTTGTAATTAACTTTTGAAAGTAGTCATAAATCTGTTAGAAAGCAATATTTAGCTTATCTCAATTGTCGCCTTTGTCACCTAAAAGAGTAAAACTAAAGGAGAGTATTGTTCGAGACGTAATCGCGTTCGTATCTATCCAATTCAGACTAGTCATTGTTGTGTTTTTGAAAAAACTCCAAGTGACGATCTGAAATAAAATTTTTACTATTGGATCCCATAAGTAATTTACAAACAGCCCTAGCTTTTGTTAGCTTACGCATTCTTTATACGTCAATAATACAAACACATCAAATTAAAAACATATTAAGAATTGCGACTAGCGAATACGATCTTGGATACCTACAAGAATGTAATCGCCCTATAAATTACTATATTCTTTTCTGCAAGTTTTATAATTGCTGACAATGCAGTATTCTTCAAAATACACTTACCAATGATATCCAAACCTTAGAATTATTTCTACTTCTTCCCCAGATACAAAAATAACCACAGAATCATCCACTAGTCTCCCTACCTGCTGTTCGAAGACGAAAATTATTGAAACTCAGAAAAAGGATGTGGTTTAGTCGAAAACATTTACCCTTGCAACCAGGAGTATTTAATGAAACAAAATCCGTATTTGTAAGGTCTATCAATGTCTATACGATTAATAACTGTCCACCTACCGTTGTTACGGTAACAAAATACATTAAAACAAAAAAGTAACTCCAATGAAGGTGCTAGTCAAGCTCAAGAAGTCTACAACAATTTATTCCACGTGTCTCCAAACAGGCTGTTAATAATACGAGAATATCTTCGTCTTTGTAAAACTAAATATCAGCTCATCGCTTGGACTCGGGCCGCTAGTATCCTCCGTAGAACAGAAACACATCAAACATATCAAGACAATGGCGAATAGCTTAACACCAGACCGCAAAAAACCTATTATAGGTATAGAAGAGCAGTGCAAAATTACCTCCACCACTTTGTTAGTTCAAGCCGCAGCCGCCGCAAGAACGTAGATGGCGCGCGTGCTATTGCTATAGATCGATATACAGTGAGTTGAATAATTTTCTTACCTAAATTGTATTGTGTCTGATGTCCCTTCACGTAGATCACATTCACATTTTTTATACAATGTCTCAAAATATGAGGTAATTCATTCAAGTCAGTATATCCAGAACTATAACGTAATGCGTGATGATTTCTTTCCAACCACTTCACTTGTCGTTTTTCACTCACTTCTAATTGATGAAAGGAAATTTTGGGCTTAAATATAAAATAATTGATCCCTTTCCCATCGCTTATCGCTAGTTCCTTTACCACAAAACCCTTGTTTAGTTGGTATCCTTGAATGTCAATCGCTAGTGCCATTGTTTATATAATCTTTTTGACAGTACAGGACAGCGGTGTATACTCTACAAAGTTATCGTGTAGAATAAGGCAGTAGGCTACAGTATTTTCGTCAAAACTGCTAAGAGCTTCCATCTCCAGTTTAATATCAACGATGGAGGACTTGACCGCTTCTCTTTGCTTAGCGCAATCGATTACGTACAGAGCGCAATCTCTAAACTTTTCATAACTAAGCAGTGGTTGCGTATTTTTGTTGTAGTAGCTTGTTTGAAAATCTATGTACATGCGGTATGCTATTGTATACTTTTTCTCACTTATTTGAAGATTCATATTATCGTAAGGGTAACTACCAGCGTTGAGATGAAGTTTTATATTTGTAATTGCTATAATTACAATTTGGAGGCATCCTCTATCAACCTCGTGATAAATACTTTCGGACAATCTAAACCGGGATACGTCACGAATTTATTTAAATTACAGTCAAATGAGCGAACAATTTGGTAAGCAAAACTGTATGGAATGTGTTTATGTGTATTGTGCGTATATGAAACTGATGGATCACTGCTGCATGAATGAACTGGTTGGAGGATACACTCGAAATCAGCATAAACAACGAAAGGAACGACCAATTTTTTTATCATAATTTTTAAAACGTAATAGATTATCAGCTAACATTTCGCCTGTTTGTAGTTTTCGTGATTCAGTTGAAGGTAGGACTGTATAAACTTTATTGCAGTCATTTTGTGCGTGAGCATCTAATTGCTGCTCAGTGCTAAAATAATTTAAACAGCCGTCGCATAAATGGACTCTACGATTAGTATGGTTCAATTGCGATGAAACTAACCTCGAGAGATTTTTTACAAGCACATAATGTGCTTTTTCACCATCTTCCAAAAGCAATAAATTTATATGCACAACCTTTTTATTTTTCGTAAAATAAAGTGGTTCCACTATGTCATATTTTTTTGAGTCCGTGTTGTATGCCAAACCGTAAACGTTTATACTTAAATTGTTTGAATTTTCTACTTTATTCAATTCTTTAATTTTGATAGGAAATTGAATTCCCGTTAAATTTAGCACGGTGGAGTAATGAGGATAACTGGATACTCTGTAAGCATCCTTATTAGCAGAGTGGAGAGCAGTAGTCAAACACCATGCCAGGCATGCGTCATCATTATTTTGAATGTTAACGCATGCCTTTCGAGCTTTTATGCACGAAGATAGTTCCAAGAATGAAGAGCCCGCAATGGGCTTATATGAATTAATATTCACTTCTAAATGTGATATTGAAACCAAAGCCCATCCCGAGTCTCGCTCTTGGAACTCCTCCGATTTTGTTTTAATAACTGCAGCCAGCTGATTTAAAATGTCTTATATGTCCGACGACTGCGTTACAATGATGTAGCGGGTATTAAACGACTTCAATTCAGTTATTTGATCATCATCGTGAGATTTCACATAATGAGCGAATAACTCGAACTGCACTTTAAGACCCGTTAACATCCGTGTAACGACATTATTAACCAGCCGGCACGCTTTTAATTTTCTAAGTTCTAAAAATGTTATTATATCAGATTTTTTAGGACCCAAAATTTTATATAAAGTAACACGGTGTTTGAAGCTGCTTTTAATTTCAAATACTCCATCCTCTAATAACAAGACATTTTTATCAAGATGCTGTTGTGATCGGAGATGTCCTAAATAAGACGCATTATTCAGAAATCCCCTTCCACAACAGCTCAAGTTTACCTGGGCACCGCGAGATGTTGACGCTTGATCAGCTCTTGTTCTTTTAGGAGGAGACATCTCTTCACTCGGTCGATGGAACTGCTTCTTATGCCGAATTAAATTATCTTTCCTAGTGAAGGATGTACCACACTGTTTACAATTCATAATGCTGTAAAAGATAATAATGACGCTTATTTCATAATAGCATGAAATAAATAAAAAAATACAATGTTTACTAATAATGAGAATAATTAAATTTGCTTGATTGTTAATGTACGTAGTCTTAAAATTAAATAAATTTAGCTTACATTATTAATCAGAAAGGGTAAAAAAAGTTACAGCTCAGGAAGTAACCTAATACTAGGACGACTGTCAGAATAATGAAAAAGAGCACTGAAAGGTGTCTCTTATAGTATAACAAATTGGCACACAAAAACGAATTGAAGTTATTTTCACAAAACACGATCATATACTCGCACTCTGCAGATATCAATGATAATCTATCGCTAAATTTCCGCTAATATTCTATTACATCTCATAACAGCGTTCCATTTACATTCGATTAAAGTTTACAAGTTGTTTAACGTCTATGCCTTTTTTCGCATTGTTTGCTTGTCCTCGATAGATGTGAGTTATATCCGCTGATAAGTAATAACTGCTTATGATATACGCCTTGCATTTATTCTGCATTAGCGATAAACGTCCTGCATTATTTCTGCAACAATAGAAACGTCTTGCAAAAGATAAAGAATAATTGAAGTAAACAATCTCGATTCATATAAAAGACTACGGAAATAATGTTAGACTTAGTATTAACTTAGCATCGATAGATATTGTACCAACGTAACATCATAAGTGTCTACAAGTGTCAGTCTACTCTTTGTTAGTTATACTCAGTATATTTTGTAATAACTTGTGTTTTGTCGAACCTCAAATAAATTTTTTAACGGCTAATCAAATTAGTACCGTTAACTTGTGTATAGTTAGAAGTGTACTTGCGAAAGAGATTGCTTCTGCGTATGTATATGTTTTAAATTGTTACTTTACGTTTATTGAGTTGAAGGAAACTAAAACCATACAATTTTATATAATAAATATAATAATTTCATTTCATTAAAAATTGTATTCACCTCGAAAATTATGGATATGAGTGTTTCTTTATTGTACAGCACGAATGTAACGCATTACTTATGATAAGATTTGTAATGGTGTATTGCAAAGTTGCGAATTCTCCATTCGCCTATACGTGTGTAGTCAAGTGTGACAGCCACATTTTTTATGGACACCTACCATTATACGAATGCGTTTAATACGCGGTATGTGTACAGGTGTATTTATACAGACTCAAGCCAAGTCGTTCATTAGATTGATCACGATAGGCAAAGGTTCAGTGTCATATAATTCGAGTTAACATGTCTGAAAAAACTCAAGAATGGTGTGCGGTGGTAAATAATACGATCGGAAAGAAGATAGCAGATGACGTTGAGACGATCGAGGATGTGATCGGTAATATGGAAGAGGCAATAGATCTGCATGTAGCGGAAATATTAGAGAAGATGAAATCCGTATTTGTAAGAATAAAAGATAACTCAGCAGCACAACAAACCTTGCTACCTAGAATTCTCGAGATATTCGAACAAATTAGATGGTATTTAGCCGAATATCCAGAATGTTTCCATGTAACCCGTCGCAAACACGCCTCCCACCACAAATTTATCTAATAAAGGAGCTACTACAGTTCATGTCCATCGCGAGAACTGACGGCGTCAGTCTTGAGCTAGCTCTCAAACCAACAGGACGTGTTGTTCCGTTAGTCTGAAATAGTGCAAGATTTTTTCATCACCAAGCGCCGCCATCTGGTTGGATGTACGGTAGTTTTTACTACCCAGCTAACAGTGAGTGCTCTTTATTTTATTTTTATTTTTTCTCTATTTTAATTTCTTTTATTTCTTAATTTTTTATTTTTTGTTCTAGTTTTACTTTTACTATTTCTTTTCATATTCACTGTCTCTCTGCGCAGCAGATACGATCTCCGGCAGCACCCTTCTAGCTGCCGAGCCCATCTAAGGATGGACAGCTCTCAAGGTGGGACGGTGCCCCCGCTCCCACCTACCTCCCGCCCTCCCCCTAAAGGGAAAAAGCTCCGTAAGAGGAGCTCAACTACTGCCAACCCCCCGCCCACCGCGGCTGACATCACCTTGTGTCAGTCGCTCAACTCGCTTATGCAAGCGATTGAGAACCATCCCTCTTCCATGGAAGAAGATATGTCGGACTCTTCCACCATCTCCTCCGACTCGGACCGCTCCGTCCGGTCGGCCTCCTCCTCGACATCCTCCCTCAGAAGTGTCGTCTCCCCTTCCGACGACTTTTCCGTTCCCCGAAAGGTAGCCAAGATCACCGCGGCTACCAAAGAAGCTAAACAAGTCCCGACCCAGAACCGCTACACCATCCTGGACAATCCCGAGTCCAAGACACCCACCCCCGATCAGAGGCCCCCACAAGCATCTACCGCCAAGCCCAAGCGCTGCCCACCCATCACCATCCAAAATAAGGATAGGTGGACGGCATTAACAGTCCTGTTCCGCAACCGGAACATCACATTCACCAAAGCCAGGAATACCGCGGACGGTATCAGGGTCGAACCTGCTTCCCCTGACGACTACCGCAGAATGAAGTCGCTTCTCGACTCCGAGAAGCTACATTATTTTACATACCGTCTCCCGGAGGAAAAACCTCTAAGGGTCGTCCTTAGAGGTGTTCCCACCGATATCTCCACTGAGGAGATCGCCGCTGACCTTGCCGCCAAGGGATTCCCCAACGCGTCCGTCCATCGGATGCTAAAATCCCGTGGCAAAGCCCCCATGCCTCTGGTCGTTGTCCAGGTCGACAAGACCGAAGAAGCCAAGAAGCTATTCCAATTAACCAAGCTTCTCGACCTCGAAGTCAAGGCAGAATCCCCGCGGAAGAGCACTGTAGCGACACAGTGCTTCCGCTGCCAACGCTTCGGCCACACGCAGCGTGAATGCAAGATGGCACATCGCTGCGTCAAGTGCGGTGCCGAACACGCTTCGGCTACTTGCACTAAAGCCGCAAACACCCCTGCCACCTGCTGCAATTGCGGTGGCCCCCATCCCGCCAGTTACAGGGGTTGCCCCAACACCCCTGTCATCCAGCGCGCCCCTCAACCCCCTAAAAGGGCCGAGCAAGCCACTCCAAGGCAAGCTCCCCCGCCACCCCTAAAGTAGCCCCCAACGCGTGGCCCTCCCTTCCCCAACGCAAACCCACGGTCCCCAACAGGACCAGCGCACCCGCCAGCGTCCCCTCTCCCCTACCCTCCAGCAGCAAACCTTCACCCCCGGCTGCTGCTGCCCCCGCTCCCTCCCGGCTCCTAGCAAGCCCGCCGCCCCCCGTCCCAAAAAACCTTCTCCAGGCGCGAACAAGCCCAAGCGCCCGTCCGTTCCCTCCGCTGGGAACTTCTTCTCCCCGGATCACGTGGCTGGTCTCCTAGCCCTCGTGTTCCGGATTGGCTCGGCACTCTCAAACGCCAGAACCAACGAGGACATAGTACAGATCGTCCTCGGCTTCACGCCGGAGATTTGTCAACTGTTCAACGTTGTCCATGGCTAGACGACCGAGGCAACTGAACTCCCTCCGGGTGTGCGCGTGGAATGCAAATTCCCTCGCCCCCAAAATCCTCGGCCTAGTCGAGTTCACCAGGCGACTCAACATCGACGTGCTGTTGATCTCTGAGACCCATCTCAGGGCTGCAGACACGGTCAAGATCCCCGGATTCGCGCTCCACCGCTCCGACCGCATCCACGGCCGTGGCGGAGGGGTCGCTCACCATCTCTGCCCCTCTCCAAACCTGGTAGGGCTCGAACTCTGCAGTGTGATCCTCTCCACAGCGCAAGGCCCCCTAAGGCTCATCTCCGCCTACAAACCTCCCCAAGCGCAAATCACTGCAGGGATGCTAGATGCTATCTTTGCCGAGGATACCCCCACAATCTTAGCCGGCGATCTCAACGCCAAACACCCTTCTTGGAATTCTAGGATCACCACCCGCGCAGGACGCACCCTTTTCGATTTAGCCTCGCAACGGGACATCATCATCGATGGACCCGTAGAACCCACCCACTACGGCACCATAGGACGCCCCGATGTCATCGACATCATGATCGCCAAGAATATCAGGGCGGATCATTCCATCACATCTCTGAACGAACTCGACTCGGATCATAACCCGATCCTAATCGAGCTCGGGAATCCCACCCCAGCGGACGAACCCTCCTTCGCCACCGTCATGTCCTGGCCGGCCTTCACGGCTCACCTACATGACAACCTCGGAAGGATACCTCGCATCGAAGACGTCCCCCAGCTCAGTGAAGAGGTCCAGGGCTTCACTGAACTAGTCCTCCGATCCCTCAACTTCGCAGGAAACCCCGTTAGAAGGAAGCCCAAATCTGCCTCCCTACCCCCTGACCTTCTAGCGCTCATCAGGGAAAAGAACAGGGCCCGTCGCCAGTACGCCCGTTCCTTCGATCCTGCGGATAGAATCCTGGCAAACCGACTCTCGGTTGAAGTCCGCTACGCCCTCCGCCGTCATCGCAATCTCTCCTGGCAGGAGAACCTCGCCCAACTCGACGAGAACCCCAAGCTTTGGCAGGTCAAAAAGCCCTCGACAGAAGGCACGTCCCAACAGTCCCTCCCATCCACGGACTAAACGGCGTCGTCTATTCTGACGAAGACAAGGCCGAGGCCTTCGCCGACCATCTGGAGCGGGTTTTCACCCCGCATCTGGAGGGCGGAGACCTCGAACTCGACTCCCTCGCCGACAGACAATGCCGACAGCTGTCGGGTCCCGTCCCGGGCAACATTCTCCCCGTCTCTCCCAGCGAGCTGAAAAGCGTCCTCAAAACCCTAAAGCCCAAGAAAGCCCCAGGTCTTGACAACATTTCGTACGCAGCCATGAAGGCACTCCCCAGAAAAGGCGTTATGACCCTACTCAACATCTATAACGCCTGCCTCAGGCTGCGTCACTTTCCTGATCTGTGGAAAACCGCGCTCATCACCATGATCAGGAAACGCTCCCAAGACGCCCAGTTCCCCCAAAACTATCGCCCCATTAGTCTCCTACCAGTCATGGGGAAGATCCTAGAGAGGCTCATCCAAACTCGGCTTCGCGGCGAGATCGAAGATCTAGGCGCCATCCAACCGGAGCAGTTTGGATTCCGTCACGGCCACTCCACCACCCACCAGCTCCACAGGCTCGTAGACCATATCACCGATGGTTTCAATAAAAAACACACCACGGCAGCCCTCTTCCTCGACATCGCAAAGGCTTTCGACCGAGTCTGGCATAATGGGCTTATTTACAAGCTCATTCAGCTCAACATCTCCCCCCCTCTCGTCAAGCTCATACAATCCTTCCTCCAAAACCGTTTCTTCTCGGTCAAGCACGCCTCTGCCATTTCAAGACCAAGACCAATTCTGGCTGGCGTTCCCCAAGGTTCTGTCTTGGCCCCACTACTCTACAACCTCTACATCCACGACCTCCCCCGCTCCCCTAACACTCATCTGGCCCTCTACGCAGACGATACCCTAGTATACTCCACCTCCCGAGCCCCCTGGCTGGCCTCGAGAAGACTACAGGTTGCCGCCGATGAACTGGATGACTGGTTCGACCGATGGCACACCAAAGTCAACCCCGAGAAGAGCACAGCCGTCCTCTTCAGTAAGTCCTCCCGCCAACAGCCCCCTAACATCACCATGGAGAACGGAGTGATCCCATGGAGAAACACCGCCACTTATCTGGGAGTCATCCTAGATAGTCGGCTAACTTGGAGGCAACACGTCCACGAACTCACCAACAGGCTCACAGGTGTCCTCGTCAACCTGTACCCGCTATTACACTCCAATAGCAAACTCTCCCTCCGATTAAAAAGACTCCTTTACACGACCGCCATCAGGCCCAAATTCACCTACGCGGCCCCCATCTGGGGGCATGCGGTCGCCACCCACCTCAACAAGCTGCAAGTGCAGCAAAACAAATTCCTCCGTATCATGACCGGTGCCCCATGGTACGTCACCAACCGCGCCCTGCACAGAGATCTCGATCTCCCCACAGTCTACGAGCACATCAAAGAGCTGGCCGCAGCCTACTTTGAGAATGTCCCTTTTCACACCAACGCACTCATCTCCAACATCGACCTCCGGGTCAGACACGGCCCCCACAAGCGCCCCCACTCCCTCCTCGATCCCTGAGGCTACCACTTGCTTACCGGCGAAGACCCATACTGATATTATCAGACCCTCCCACCCCCAACCTCGTCACACAAGCTGTGACAAACATCTGTCCCCAGGGCTAATCGCCCAAGGCAAGGCACGTGCAAACGGCCTGCCGCGCCACTTTCGCTCATTGATCCACTAACCGACGAAGGAGAAAAAGAACTATGTTCCTCTCCATACATCCCCGACCAAAGAAGAAGAAGATGTCCATCGCAGATACCGTCCAGACAACTTTCATATCACCTCGAAATGGAGCCAATTAATGAACCAACTAATTGTACAAGTAGTAAATTGGGTAAGTGATTATGGTGCTTTTCTAATGTATATATTTCTAATTTAAGTTTTTTTTACTTCCAGATACATATACTGAATTTATTGAAAACGCTATCCAAATGCGTGAAGAATCTATTACAAAGGAAAGGCAGCTCATAGGACAATCTAGCTACCTTCTAAATAGCAGCGGTTCTAAATGGCTTAACATAGGTCTCAGTCCAGATGCGGGTTTCGTGTCGATGATCCAGATTAGATCATCAAATGCCTGTATATTCTTCACGGAGGATGAGTGGCATGAGTTTATCAAGGTTTCAGAAAGTTCTAGTTGCAATCATCAGATCGAGGCTAGCACGTACAAGAATATTAGTGTAATCAGATTAAAAAGTCGAAAGCAACAAATCGTATTGTCGGCGAAGACATATAAGAATCTATTCAACCTTCAAGTTTTAATTAAACACAAGCTGAATTTGCTACAAAGTGCGGAATTTATTACTTTTTATAAATGCGTGCTAAGATCATGTTCAATTTTATCGGGGTTTTTATATTTGTAATTGCTACATGATCGAATTTTGAGGCATCTTGCAGGAAGTTATCTTTTCTATTTGTTTAAAAGGCGACAATCACATAACGTGGTTTTTCCAGATTTGTACTGGTTTTAACAGGCCAAATGTCAGTTTTCGTTTTACGCAAAGATGGTAACTCGTATAACTCCCATTTTCTAAACGGGATATAGATGGACTTATTAGTATTCAACGCTTTCAGAAGTAAGAAGAATTTCATCGTTTACAGCGACGCGAGGAACATGCCATTCTATCTTCTCTACATCGAATGACGCAGTTTTTGTACCATCCGCAGCAGCATTTTTATAGTAATTTAGATCGTTTCCACTACGAAGTAGAATCAATTCCTGATTGGCATTTATTAATATCTTTCTATAATCTTCTGCAAAGCCTAAAAGGAATTTTAATGGAATACAGGCACTAAATTTATTTGTTGAAGCGGATATTGTTGGTTGAGCTGCGCTGCTTGGGCACCAGTCACCGACTTCTAGAAATATGCTTCCATTATCACTGCATGATACGTAGGCTTTAATTGTACTAGTAATGCCTGGCTTCATACATCTATCCACTTCGACACCATTAATTTAAATTCGTGACGTATGCCGGTTTAGACTGTTCGAAAGTATTTATCACGAGGTTGATAGAGGATGTTAGAACTATATACGAAAAACATTTAAAAACTATTATACCCATGAAGCCGTTTACTCCAACGGAAGATTTAATATATAATAATGCAGTTATCTGTCACATCTGTGAGAAACCTCTTAATGAGGATAAAGTGGCAGATCATTGTCATTTAACGGGTAATTTTCGCGGTGCCGCTCATTCTAATTGTAATTTAAATTTCAAAATTCTAAATTTCATTCCAGTATTTTTTCATAATTTAAAATACGGTTTTTAGATAGTTTCCGTTTTATGGCATCTTCTATCGACAAATTAGCTAAAAATTTATCTCCGTGTGATATGAAAAATATTAGGTCCACCTTCAACAATGACGAGCAGTTTAATTTAATTCGACGAAAAGGCATTTTTCCTTATCAATACATAGACACCTTCGAACGATAGCAAGAACTAGCAATACCTCCGAAAGATAAGTTTTTTAATACTTTAACGGGAGAAAATATTTCGGAAAACGACTATCTCCATGCACAAACTGTCGAATATGTCTAACTGTCAAAGTCTGTTAGAGTATTCTAACTTATATTTGCAAACACACGTTTTGTTATTGGCAGATATATTTGAAAATGTTCGCGATATTTGTTTAAAAACGTATAGTTTGGATCCTGCTCAATATTACACTAGTCTGGGCTTATCTTGGAATGCAATGCTAAAACATACTAAAATTGAATTGGAATTGTTAACTGATCTTGACATGCATCATTTTATAAGACGGGGTATTGGGGGAGGGCTCAGTCAGTGTTGTCTCAGGCACACACAGGTGAATGAACAATTCAGTATATGGTAAAACGATGGAAAATGTTGATAAGCGCGTTGATGTTAAATTAGTAACCCATTGGGAGGATCATGGTAAAAGGCGGGGTGCTCGAAGTTTAATAGCAAAATTAAATTTCAAAAATATTTCGATATTCACCGAAAATCTGGTAGCGACTGAAATGGAGCGAGTTAGGGTCGTTTACAATAAACCAATATATATCGGATTTTCGGTGTTAGAACTTTCAAAATTTTTAATGTATGATTTTTATTATAATTTTTTAAAACGCAAATACGTGGAAAAGGTATGTCTTTGCTATATGGTTACCGACAGTTTCATTTTAGAAATTAATACGGGCGATGTTTACTATGACATGAAGCAAAATTTATCCAAATTTGATACGTCAAACTTTTCGGTCGATAATGTTTACGGTATCGCACCACAAAATAAGGCCGTATTGGGTCTATTTAAAGATGAAAATAAGGGTAATATTATGAATGAATTTATTGGTTTACGGTCTGAAGTCTATAGTATACGAGTTGAAGGTAGCGAAACCAAAAAAGCTAAAGGTGTGAAAAGGAGCGTAGTCAAAAATGAAATTAGTTTCGAGGATTATAGAGAATGTTTATTTAATCAAAATTTAATCTCTAAACGACAGTATTTATTTAAAACGCGAAAACACACAACCTCTTCCGTAGAACAAAATAAACTGGCTCTATCATATCGCGATGATAAGCGGCGGATTGATGCGGATGGCATACATACTCTAGCGTGGGGTCATCACGATATTGTTGATGCAGATCAGCCTGCTGATTGTTGAGCCAGATGTCGCTCTTACTCAAGTAAGTATCCCCATCACTTCATTATGATGCTTAGAAAATTATTGATGTTGAATCAGTTTTAATTTGTGAAAGGTTCGGTTCAGACGTGTTTTTAAAGAAATGGCTAACATTAAATACCACAATCTTGACTTACCTCCGCTTCTCAAAGTGCAATCACAAGAAATTGAAAGTAGTTCAAATGAAAATTTTTCGAAAGAAATGGTGAATGTTGAATGTCATAATCCTAAATTACCTTCGCATATCGATGTGAAATCTACAGATATCGAAACAGAGTCAAGTGAGAATTTTTTACTAGTGCTAAAAACATAAGCCTTACTGTTTTTCTTCTTTTAGATACCTACAACGAATTCATAGATAACGCTCTTAAAATGCACGAAGAAGCTATTATGAAGGAAAGACAGCTCATAGGACAATCGAGCTATTTTCTAAATAATACTGGTTCTAAACGGCTTAACATCGGACTCAGTTCATCAGCAGGTTTCATACCGATAATACAAATTAAATCCGTTACAACTTGTATTTTTTTTTTACTACTAATGAATGGGAAGAATTCTGTAGAACCGACGTCGTAGCCCTAATCACAGAATTGAGGTCAGCCAGTACAAAGATATTGCTGTCATAGGATTGAAGAGTCGAAACCAGCAGCTGGTATTATCCACAGACACATACAACAACCTTTTTAACTTGCAACAGTTAATAAAAGATAAAATTATTTTGCTATACAGCGAAAATTTTATAAAATTCTATAAAGTGATACTAATGCTTTGTTTAAATCTGGAAGGCGACTTATACAGTAATATTGCGAAATTATTAACTGATCATCCGAAATCATTTCTCATGTACGAATGTATTCAATTAGCATACAGTACTGTGCAATATGATTTTGAAGTGAAAAAATTGTGCTATTAATTGTTATACATATTATTAAATAAATATTATTAATTATTTACTTCCGCTTTTCATTTCCATAAGTTAAAAATACATAGGAAATAAGACATAACAACTATACATTAAGTATCTACGAAATTAGCGCGTTAAACTGTATTTTCAAATTCCTAAGTTGAAAGTTATTTAATTCTTCGGATTCATTGTCGTTATACGTACGACGTCCTACTGGTGCATATTAGGCATCTGCTATTCTATAGCAGGAATCTGCCTTACCGATATCTGCGAGGCAACCTTTGTCTTACAAACGTAAGTCCCATAAGGAAGCGCTAGAATCCCTCTATTTCTTCTACTGTCAGTAGTACTAAATAGTAGTAAGTACTATCAACGCTTTATGTATAATAATGATCCATCGGTAATTAAAATGATACACTCTGTAGATTAAAATTTCTCATCGCTAGCTAAAAGAACACACCGTACCCCAAAATTTTCCATTACGATCTAAAATAACATCCTGTATATTGGAATTTTCGATTGCTAGCTAACAGAACACACTGTACCTTAAAATTTTCCATTGTTAATGAAAAGAACCGCTTGTGTATTAAAATTTCCCACTACGAACTAAAAGACCATCATAATTACTCGAATTCTCTGTCACGCATGACATCCTGTATAGTTAAATTTCCCACTGCGTACTAAAACCTTACTGTATATTGAAATTACCGGTTGCGTATAAAAAGAGCAGCTTATATATAAATAAACGCTCACGACTCCTGCGCCATATACTTTCGCCCGGTGGTCGCGGTCCGAACTACTACTGTTCCCTTCTCTAGCTCTCCCTCTCTCTTACACATTGAGACCCCCATAAGGAGGGAACCTCTCTCTCTAACACATTAAAATCCCATAAGGAGGCGCTAGAACCAGCGAATTCCTGCTACATTCGTATTTTGTAATGTTCCCGTAATTTCTTTTTAAATACAATAATTAATATATGTATAATACAAGAAAAGTATGAACCTTGTTTAATCTTATTTTGTGTTGCAATTGTAGGTAATAAATGAGTATTATTACTATATAACTTTAAAACTGTTTATACTACATAATCCTCTTACTAATTTCAAAGCATTTACAATTCGAAATTAAACAGTATATACATAATGTACCCTATTAATTTGCTATTAGAATATAATATTAAATAATATTAAATATCCTGGATACGAATTTACCATAAATAATACAGTCAACTGAAATTTTCGTTAGTAGCAAAATATAAATTGAGGTGTAAGGAGAGAAAATATATGTTTTACTACAAAAAAAATGTGGAGACCTTGGAACGAAGACACAGAAGGCGAGCAAAGTGGAATAAATAATGATAAGTGTGAATCAGAGGCGGACAATGTAAATGGTGGCGCTAAAAAAAACATCTTGGAATTGAAGCTAAGCATATAGTGTTAAGTGTATACAGTAATTTACGAGAAGGAAGTACAGAACATACGGATAGGGATGTAATGAAGAGAACGTCAAAATTAACTGGTGTGTGCTTCGGCACAGTTTAGAATATAGTAAAGCATGGTATTCAGAACGGAAAAGTTAGAAGTGGTAAAGGATGTATAAGAAAAGTACCAAATTGGGAGGTCGACATCATTCGGCGAACAGTATATAGTATGTATAAGCAGGGTGAAGTTGCAACATTAGATAGCTTACAAAGAAATCTTAAAGAGAATACAGAAATACAAGCATCTAGATCAACAATATGGCGAACATTAAAGCAAATTGGATTTCAATTTGGGACAATAGATAAACGACGTGTTATAATGGAGTCGCCAAGGATACAAAAATTACGACAAGAATATTTAATTGAAATGAAAAAATTCAGAAATGAGGGACGGTTTATTTGTTACCTAGACGAAACCTGGTACGACACTCACGATACCGTAAATAAAGGTTGGACTGATAATTCACAGGAGTGTTTATTAGATGTACCCCCATCCAGAGGAAAAACGATTATTATTTTACACGATGGTTCTGATAGTGGTTGGGTAGGCCAAGCGTTACTTTCTGCAAGAAACATAAAAAATTGTAATCTTGACTATCACGAAGATAGGACAACCCAATTATTTGAAGAGTGGTTCCAGAAAAATCTCTTGCCAGTGTTACCTGAAAGAAGTGTTATTGTTATGGATAATGTTTCATACCACTCACGACAGGTTAAGACGTTACCAAATTCAAATAGTGGGAAAGCTCAGACATCGGAGTTTTTAATTATGTAAACACAAACAAAGGACTCATCGAGTATATCGAATTATGTAAACACAAACAAAGGACCCATCGAGTATATCAACATAGTATCTAAGAACAAATAAACAACTTCTGGACTCTGTGAATCAGCATTACAAATATTATGTTACATTGTATTTATCAGCTATTAGGATATCATTAGGACAATTATAAATATGAGGGTACAATTATGAAAACAGTAAGTTGTAGTTTAGTAATAAGAAGAGTTGAGAAGTTGTCTGTTGTCTTGTTAGAAAATAAATCTTTGTTTAAAAGTTCTTGAGTGTTTTTTTTGAAAAGCCGATTCAAGAAAAGAAACCAAAATTGGCGCAGTCAGTAGGATAGAAGAACTTCTTGAAGGGGTTAGTTTTTACTATTTGCTTCTAACGAACCGCAACCCAAAAATCGACGAAGAATATCCCGAAGGACGACGCAACAAGCTGTACCCGAGTGATTGAATCTTCGAATCCAAACAAGTCGAACAATTTCCTTACTTTTCCCCTGAATTTTCTCAAACAGCTACAAGTACTCTGAACATCTTGACTTTTTTTTCTCTTCCTTTTTCTTTTTTTTTCTTTTTCTTCGAAATTGATCAATTGACGGAATTATTTCAAACAATTGCACTCAACGGCCAAAATGCACCCCACAGCAATAGCTTTCTTTCTGCCGCGAAACATCTTGCTAACTTTTTACCCACTTTTGATGGAGAGGGCGACCAACTAGAGTGTTTTATTAGTCGATGTGACAAATTCTATAACACATATGGTAGGACGACAGATAATAACTTGAGCGAATTTGTATTCAACGTAATTTCCTCGAAATTAAAACATAATGTGTAAACATTCATTATGTGTAGACCGGACATTTCAACTTGGCCGCAAATAAAAGTCGCTTTACGAGAACACTATGGTGGTAAGATCGATCGTTTAACAATGACTTGTGATTTTCTACAGCTAACTAGAAATAGAAATGAATCAATCTTAGACTTTTTAGAAGGAGTGAAACTTGCAAAATCCAAAGTCGAGGTTAAAATACATACAGATCTCTCACTTAGTGGTGAACAAAAGAGAATTTTAATCAGTCAGAATGAATTAAATTAATTAGATATTCTTGCAGCAAATTCAGACGAGGGACTTAGATTAGTATTGGATATTAAAACACCTACAACATTGTCCGATACCCCAGAAATTGTAACTCGACACTTTCATAATAATGCGCGTATAAGAAATCTTTCGAAAAAATCAGACAATCCGAGACAACTAGGCAAACCATCTTATCCACAAGTCACAAAACAACCGAATTTATATGCAAACCCAAATCATAGGTACGCTCCACCTCAACCTTTAGTAACACCTTTGCATCCTAACTCCTACATTCCCAGACAAGATATTTTCGCATGGTATCCTAATTACTCAAGACCTATTACACAAAACGCATTTCCTAACCAACCACAATTTAGCCGACCACAGCTTCCGCGAAGCAGTTTTCCTTCACAACCTATTCCTATCCAATCAAGACCAGTCAAGCAACAATTCTTTAGTAACCGACAAGTTTTTGGTAAACCACCTTCTCAGAAAAATGTTTTCGCTCCAAAAAATAACTCTGGACCACGCGACTTTGAACCAATGGATACTTCCTCCGTTCGTACTAACAGAAGTAATAATTTCTTTAAATCAACGGGACCCAGAAACTTTACATCTCAAGAGTTGAATAACGTTGAGAATTACAGCGAAGAGTCATACGAAAACCCCAATCACAATTTTGCTTAGGATCAAAATTATGAGACTTCTCTCAGAGATTACAACAACGAGCACTATTACCCTGAGTACTCATTCCCAGAATGCAACAATGAATCCCAATATCCAGACTATTCATGTGCCGAACACAAAAGCGAATACGGATATTCCGAGTCCATCCTCCATCCTCATACTCTGTATACAATGACAGTATTTCACAACAACCAAATTTTCGCGTAGCTCCCCAACCAAACCACCAAAGATAGAATTAAACAACATAAACCTAAATAATTCTTTACCATACATTAAACTCACAAATATTCCCGTAAAATTATTAATTGACACTGGATGTTATGGTTCTCTTTTAAGACCGTACATGGCTGAAAAGTATTTTCCAGATAAAATATATCAGCACAGTACTCCCATCTCTACTTGTGCAGGTACCAAAACAAGTCAATATATTCCGAATTCATCTTATTTCCGTTCCACGATTATTTTGACGGTATATTAGGTCTAAGAGATTTGAAACGATTAGGTCTAACAATAGATACGGAAAACCAAATACTCCGTAGTAACTCCGTAGAAATTCCTTTCTTTTACCGCATTTACATTCCGCAACTGATTATACGCCCTTTCAAGTTGCAAAAGGACAGCTAGACCTAAAAAACCCCTTCAAAACCACAAATACTGAACAGATCACAAGCTACATTAGCGACCAGTTAAGACCAAAACGCCTTCATTAAACTCAAAGATCCCGCAATTGAAAGCGATAACAAGATAATATCAAACAATAAAGTAACTCTTCAAAGACAACTAAAGCCTCAAAGACAAATTATTGTTTCAGGTCAGCAAAATGTCAAAAACAATTCCTTTGATTCTGATGATGACGATATACCTCTGTCGTTGTTATTCAATAAAAATAGAGACAATAAAAAATCCAATATTACCGTTACAAATAGGTAAAGCACATATAACAGAAATGGATCATACATTTCTTTATCATGTGAATGTTAGTACGCCTTTAATTGTAAGTTCCAATGTTCTAAACAAAATCACCCTAATTAAAACGTACCTTGATAAACATGTAAATCATTTCTCATTATTGTTGTCTCAGAAATTAGATATTGCGATAATGATAAATTTAAAATAAAATTTCAGCGATGAATCACATTCGCAACAAAAGAGGCATTTTCGCGAACATCATCAAGTATGGCGTCAATGAGTGTTCAATCATCAGCATCAAATTGGTGGAAACTACTGTGCATAAAGTGTCATCATCCAGAATTCTTGTAAACCCTAAAGAAGCAATCACCATCTAATCGTCTTATGAGTACGACGGGCTTCTCATCATTCGCAACCCATCGGTGATCGACATGGAAGATTGTAGTGTTCGAATAGGGAATAGAACATTCTGGCTCAACGACATACCACTAGGGGAAAAGGTCTTTCAATTACCCGACCTTAATATCACGCTACCGAATGGAACCAAGAGGGAAAATTGCCAAATATCCAACATCAACCAACTAAATATCAAACATATCAAAACATTGGCAGACCACCTAGGGAACTACACAATGGTCAGTGTACAAACCTATACGTGTAATGAAAAGATCCTAGCCGCGGTTCTTGTATCATTAATCATCGGCACCTTATGTTGTCCCGTATGGAAGAAGATTCAAGAAACGAGAAAACGCCTAAGACGATTGCCTACCGAGGAAAACCAGCAGGAAAACAGATTGAGATTCCCTCAATTGTTCATCTTAGGGATGTTGGAATTATGTAAACACAAACAAAGGACTCATCGACTATATCGAATTATGTAAACACAAGCAAAGTACTCATCGAGTATATCAACATAGTATCTAAGAACAAATAAACAACTTCTGGGCTCTGTGAATCAACATTACAAATATTATGTTACATTGTATTTATCAGCTATTAGGATATCATTAGGACAATCATAAATATGAGGGTACAATTATGAAAACAGTAAGTTGTAGTTTAGTAAGAAGATGAGTTGAGAAGTTGTCTGCTGTCTTGTTAGAAAATAAATCTTTGTTTAAAAGTTCTTGAGTGTTTTTCTTTAAAAAAACTGATTCAAGAAAAGAAACCAAAATTTTTTGCAACAAAATGATCTCTATTATGAAGAAAGCTACACAAAACAACAATTATTAGAAGTGTTTAAAACAAAAACTCTTCAAAAGGAATATGTTGTTGATAGTATGGCCATCGCCGCAGGGCGTACAGTTTTACGTTTGCCGCCATATTACTGAATACTTAATCCCATCGAATTAATTTGGAACCAACTGAAAGAAAATGTTCGCCGCGCTAGTAATAGTCCCAAATTTAGCGAAGCAGTTTTAAATCGAATTAGAGAAGCGATTGCCAATACAACACCGGAAAAATGGAAAAATTGCATTAAGCATACAATTGACATAGAAAATATATGTTTACAAGATGTTAATATTAATCAGGAATTCATAATTGATCTAAAAGAAACTGACCAAGACAGCACTTAGTCTACAGAACGTCGTTAATCAGTTAACTCGTGAAAATCGCACCTTTCTCGAGTCGCTTGGATTTCGATTGAAGAACGACGGAAAAGTTGGAAATCTTCGAAGGGCTGAATTTCGAAGAAGCAATTACTAACGAGGAGTGTCACGCGTACTATCCTCGAATGAGCAGTTTTAAATCGAATGATGAAATACGAATTGCAGTTCAACATCAACATATCTACAACCTGCCTAGTGAAAGTTTTCTCTATATAGATTGGAAAAGCCGCGATGTTATAATCGCATTTCAAACTAACAGAAAGGATAACTTGAACGAAGATGCTTCTAAATTTGATCCCGCTTCGATTACAAATATTAAACTAAATGAATCTTCAAATCAGCGAGAATAAATTTGCAATAGCATATCGCATGTATACCGCATTCCAAACCAGCTACTACGGTAGAAATATTCAACCCCTCTTAAGCTATGAAAAATTTAGAGACTGTACCCTCTACGTTATCGATTGCGCAAAGCAAAAGAAGACAGTTAAATCGTCAGTGGTCGACATTAACCCTTAAGTACTACCGACGGATCTCTGAGACCCAACCTCATTAAATTATGCATAATCCTGTTTTGCGCATGTTGGTATGCAACGTGTACTTCAGTATTCTTAAATCAGTTGGTTTTTGAACGTGTAATGTGATATACTGACCTGTGAAGTGCATTTTAGTCGTAATATTATAAATCTTGGGTCTGCGTGACCCGTCTGTAGTAGAAACGTAAGTATTTTTGGTATCTGTGGGAAATCGTTACGTTTTATAAATTGCATATTTAGAGTGCAAAGTGGAACTAACAAACTGTATTTTAGGATTTGTGAGATTATGTTTATAATTATTAGTTAAATTTGTTTAAAGATAATGGAAAATACAAGGACCCTCTCTGATGCAGAACTTTTGCAAATTATTGAAAGTGACGAATTTTGGCAGGACTTGCATGATGGTTCCAATATTGGTAGTTCAGATGCAGATGATATCGCATCTGTACCAGAAGATAGACGGGAAGCGTGTGAGAATATATTAAATGCTGGCGATTTAAGTGACCAGGAGGAAGATGATTTTGAAGAACATAGTGATCACGATTCTGATAGTGAAATTGATTGGAATCCTTCTGATCAAAGCGATGACGAAGACGAAGATATTCAGCCATTAAACGACGGTAGTAATGACACAAAAGTGGAAGATGAAGCAGTTACAAAGACGACAAAAACCAGTAAGGCGTGATACGGAAAAGACCGGACTAAATGGGCACAAGATGCACCAGTAAGAGGAAGAACCTTAGCGAAGAATATAGTTACAGTTTTACACAGTTTTTTACAGTTAGCGATAAGAAATTTTAACCTACAGGATGTATCATTTTAATTGCCGATGGATCATTATTACATATAGAGCGTTGATATTAGCGTACAGAATGTTCCCTGTAATACGTAGAATATTAATTTTCTACGTTTTAAATAAAATAGGTTCACAGTGTCATGCAGTTGATATATATTACTACAAAATAAAATGTATTTTAATTTTTATAATACTTTATTTTCTGTGCTTTAAATAAAATAGGTTCTCATTTCTATAAATCACGAATTGTTACAATTGTTTTATGACAATAATACAATATTACATGTTTTAAAACTATAGCATAGCATATGCTCCTTAACGGACGCTTCTTCAAAATCATGTAGAAGAACCCGATCACAGCAGTGAGAACTTAGCTTAGTGGCTATATCTTCATTCGAGACTAGTGCAGCAATATAGTTGAATTTGGTAACCACATTTGAAGATAAGAATGTTCATCGTGTTGTCGACAGGCAACGTTGTTTTGCTTTTGCTCAATTTCTTCAAAAGCTAACGTTACAGTTTTATTGTTCAAAACTTCAAATATTTCAGTCACTTTCACACTCCATGTTTTTTTATTCATTTCATAAATGTGATCTTCAGTTATAGTTTCTGAATATCGTTTAGGTAAGAAAATTACTTGTGTTTCAAGTTCTAACAACACTGACACCTCGTAGCGCGAACGCGTGTATCTCGCGGATAATATCGGAAATTTCACATTTATGGGTAAGTTATAACTTATAAGTTTTAGCGACGGGTTTGTTGGTAATGGTAGCTATTTTATTTAAAGCTTCCATAGTTCTTTGAGCTTAGATTTGTTCAGTGAGACTGAATATCTGAGAGATGTTTTTCTTTATATACTCCTATACATCGGCATAACTTTCATTTCGAGTAAATCACGTGTAACTAATACATTCAAATTAGGTTGGAAAAATCAAACGCTTACTACATTAAATAATATTTACGATTCCATTAAATTATATTCATACGCCTATAGCAGTCATAGTTTTATATAAAAATCAAGCGAGGTATGTGCATGCACAAACAACGAATGCATAATTTAAATGTCGATTACAAAATACATTTTTGTTTGTCGACATATATATGTATGCAATTTTTTGCATAATTCTCGCCTTTCCTCGTTCATATCTAAATTCACATGGCCTTTAATCTATATGTATGGAAGGGGCTGAACAACGAAATGCTGTAAATAAATGCTGTATGCTTCACCTGCGATTACTGCTACTACCTTCGCTGTGGTAAGTTAGTACCTTTGTTGTGGTAAGTTAGCCTTGTTATATTTTCTCATATATTCCTAATTTGTAATTTCGTTTAGATGGAGTCACTCAATAGCTTCGCCTGTTCAATCTGCAATGCATCTTTTTCTAGAAAAGAAAACTTACGTCGTCATTGGACAATGGACATATGGAACAATGTTCACATAGACTTTTTATGCGATCAATGTGGAGAGGACAAGAAAACATGTATACATGTTAAAGAACCCGAGGTGAAAAGAAGTCGATACCAATAGCCATCGATTAGTTCGGAAATTCAGGTATTAATTCTTGCTTGTTGTGGAAAAAATTTTCCTACACAATATCTATTATCGAGGTCATTTGCGTTCACAAGAGCATATAGCAAACAATACTATAAATTTGGGGGAAGGAGTGTTTAAGATTGCATCTAGCTTTAAAAATCGCGTTGCAAGTTACCAAATTTTAGGACAAGAGAATTCTGATGTACCAACTTTTTTAAAAGAGTCAAAACCCAAAGCGTGCGATTTAGTCAAACAAGCAATCCTAAAGTATTCCTCTAGTGTCAATATTCAATTAGAACTTTTTGCTTTCTATACAAAATTATATAACGATGAACAAGTAATTGACCGCAAATTTTTCAACGCCCATTTTGCAATTGTAACTGAAGGTAGTGAAATTGATAAAATTTATGACCAGCAATCGGAGATTATCCAAACCAAAAGTGAAGAGTTTCAGGAAAAAGACTCGGGATATTCTCTTCTTGCTGTTGATACTTAGAATTGAATATAAATTCTTTCCAACCAATCGCTGCTTCATCATATCTGAAACTTCCTTCATGTGTAGAAGCTAAGAAAGCATGCATTAACATTAAGAACAATGATAATGCCTGTTTGCCCTGGTGTCTAGTTGCCGCTTTACATCCGGCAGCGAACCACAGCGATCGGATAACGTCCTACCCTCACTACACTACTGTTCTAAATTTAGTAGGTATTACATTTCCTATTAAGTTGAAAGATGTTGCAAAAGTGGAAAAACAAAATAACCTTAGCATTAATGTGTACGGTTTGGAACAGCAGGAAAAATCTGGAGAGTTCGAAATTGTAGGACCAATTTATTTTACAAAATTGAAGAAAGACGATCATGTAAATTTGTTGCTGTTAGAAAACGGTATAAACTCACATTTCGTATTAATTAAAGATCTTCCAAAGTTAATCTCATCACAGGTATCACAATCAACACAGACTTTATCTATGTGATGGTTGTTTGTGTAGATTTAGGTCCCAAAATGATTTAAATAACCATTGTCAATATGATTGTAATAAAGTCTACACTATTCTACCGACCACTAACCTAAAGAAAACTAAATGTGGGAACCTTATCCCCGAAAATTTGTAAAATTCATGAATTTATAAAAAAAACTTAGTGGAAGTACCTTTCGTCATTTATGCAGATTTTGAATCTCTGTTACAACCTCTATTTACTTGCGAACCCGATGCATCGCTTCCATACACTTTCGATACTCACCTCCACGTTCCATACAGTTTTGCATACCAAATTGTTTGCTCATTCGACGCGAGTTTAAATAAATTTGTAATGTACACAGGTTTAGACTGCTCAAAAGTATTCATAACTCGTTTGATAGAAGACATTAAACTTCTGTATCGACAATATTTGAAATATGCCGTACCAATGTCTTCATTAAATGATGTTGAAAAAGATATTGTAGCGAATGCTAGTATTTGTCACATATGCGAATTAGCTTTGGATGAGACTACAGTTTTAGATCATTGTCACTTAACTGGCAAATTTCAGGGCGTCGCACATCAAAATTGTAATCTAAATTTTAAAATTCCAAACTTCTTTCCAGTATTTTTTCATAACTTAAGTGGTTACGATTTACACTTATTTGTAAAAGAGTTAGCTTTCAACGATGAAAAAATTGATGTAATACCTTTGACTAAGGAAAAATATATATAACTGCAAGTAAAAACATAATTGTAGACACATACCGAGACAAAAATGGTATGGAAAAGAAAGTTTACTGTCGGCTACGGTTTCTCGATTCTTTTCGGTGTATGGCATCCTCACTTGATAAATTAGCAAAAAATTTATCACCGAATAATTTTCAACATGTTCGCGAACATTTTCCTGATCAAGAACAATTTTATTTAGTTTCCCGAAAAGGTATATTTCCTTATCAATATATGAATGATTTTGAACGACTGTCTGAACCTACATTACCACTAAAATGTGAATTTAAAGATTCTTTAACAAATTCTGAAATAAGCGATGAAGATTACAATCATGCAGGAACAGTTTGGAACATGTTTAAATGTCAAACCTTGCAAGACTGTTCCAATCTTTATCTAAAGACAGATGTTTTATTGTTGGCCGACGTATTCGAAAATTTTCGCGATATTTGTTTAAAAACCTATGATTTAGATCCGGCACAGTATATTACACTAGTCCAGGTTTGAGTTGGGATGCTATGTTAAAATATACTAAAATTGAATTGGAGCTGTTTACTGATCCTGATATGCATCACTTTATTACAAAAAGGATGAGGGGTGGTATCAGCCAA
This sequence comes from Oryctes rhinoceros, assembly GCA_020654165.1. Classification (NCBI taxonomy): domain Eukaryota; kingdom Metazoa; phylum Arthropoda; class Insecta; order Coleoptera; family Scarabaeidae; genus Oryctes; species Oryctes rhinoceros. The sequence goes on from JAIOKQ010001008.1 coordinate 8,570,286, forward strand.
TGTTCATTCCGATATGCGAAAGCAAACAATAAATACATGCCTGACTTTGAAAGAGATTCTCCTAATTCTTACTTAGTTTATTGGGATGCCAACAACCTCTATGGATGGGCAATGTCCCAATATCTCCCCTTTGGCGGATTTCGATGGTTAACATCAGACGAACTGCAGAATTTTAATACTTCTTCAATACCAGATACTTCAAATGTCGGCTACTTTTTAGAAGTTAACGTTGAGTATCCTACTTCATTACATGAAAGTCACAACGATTTACCATTCCTGGCAGAAAACATTGTACCTTATACATCAACATTTAAAGAGAAAAAAATTATAGCTAATTTGTCTAATAAAGAAAAGTATGTCATTCATTACAAAAATTTGAAACAGGCTGTAAGGAATGGACTAAGAATTTCAAAGGTACATCAAATTTTAGAATTTCATAAATCTGATTGGCTTCAAACTTATATAAATTTAAACACACGCTTACGTCAGCACGCCACGAGTGATTTTGAAAAGGACTTTTTTAAGTTAATGAATAATTCTGTATTCGGTAAAACGATGGAAAATGTTGACAAGCGTGTTGATCTAAAATTAGTTACTCATTGGGAGGATAAAGGAAAAAAGCGAGGTGCAAACTCCTTAATCGCAAAAATGAATTGTAAAATGTGGTTAGGTTCAGTGAAAACTTCGTAGGAATTCAAATGGAGCGTCTAAAAGTTATTTATAACAAATGTCGACCGTCGACGTATAATATATATACGTCGGTTTTACAGTTTTAAAGTTATCAAAAATGTTAATGTATGACTTTTATTACGAGTTCTTAAAACCTACATATCAACAAAACATTAAATTGTGTTATATGGATACAGACAGTTTTATACTTCATATTCATACTGATGACATTTATCGTGATATTAAGGAAAATTTAACCAAATTTGATACCTCTAATTATCCACCTAACAATCAGTACGATATACCGCTCCAAAACAAAGGTGTTTTAAGTCTATTTAAAGATGAAAATATAGGTGAAATTCAAGCGGAATTTGTTGGTCTAAGGGTAAAAATGTATGCAAATAAAGTAGGACATAATATCACTAAGAAAGCTAAAAGAATTAAAAAATCTAGTGTAAGAAATGAAATTACCTTTGAGGATTATCTACATTGTCTACAAGAAAATTATTTCATTTACAAACAGCAAAATTTAGTTAGAAGCAATAAGCATACAGTAACCACGACTAGACAAAATAAATTGGCTTTATCAGGGCAGGACAACAAGAGATATATATGTGCTGATGGTATTACCGCGTTAGCTTGGGGTCACTACACAATTCCTTAGGTTTCTTTAACATCTATACATATGGTTCGCAGAAACCAACTTGTTTTAGAGTATATCAATTGTATCATATCAGAAATGCCTCCGTGTACAAATCAAAGATAGGAATTTAAAAGTTACAGTACAAAAAAAAATTGCGTTATACACGTTGCCGAAAAGCATTAAAAATAACACCTCTACCTGACTGTCCTTGGTTATCAAAGCGCTGTACATATACTATTCAGCACTGTTCTTACTGCGATTGGATTCCTCTACGTGATTTTGAAGAAGTGTCTGTTAAAGAGCATATACTCCTCTACAACAGAACCAATGAAACGACGTAAGAGGTGAAGAATTAGCAGTGACTGGTATGTAATTGCAAACTGTTTTATTATACTGCTCTATATGAACTTCCTTGTTACAGTGAACACTCAGCTAAAGACTGGACGCATACGAAAAGATGACAGCGATCTTGAAACATTTATCTGAAAGTCGTTATCAACTGCGGGGGCTCAAAAAGGAATTGCTTCCTTATATTCCAGTGTACGTCTTTCAAACGATGATAGATACTCTATCACTAGAAGAAGCTTGGCATTCCCTTTCAGAAGACATACGGCAACAACTAGAAGAATATCGACCTTGCTTCGATCATTACAATACGGCGGAAGATCAAATAGATGGGCCACCGTCATCTAAGAGAAACTATTATACTTGTTTCAAATTGAAAAGCAATTTCAAAGAAAACAAATAAAATATAAAAGATAATTTCAAATGTTTTATTTTATCTAGTGTAAAATACAAATACATAACACTACACAATATTTTTTTATGTATCCAACTGTTTTGCTCACGTGGTAAACCAAGCTATTTCACTAGCGCCTTATTTCCTTTCTTACGGACAATCTTCTCAATAAGATACACATGTTTATGTTTCACTTTCTGTAGTTCTTGTTCATAAAAACTGCCTAGGATAGGTCTTCCCTCCATATCTTCTAAAAGATAAGTTGCAGGCATCGTAAGTTTTACTTTCACAATTTTAAACAGTTCAGTTGACCAGTTAGGCGTGTAACCTTTATCAAAAACAGATTTGTATTTACTAATACGGACCACATCCCCTAAGGAAAACTGTTGTTTTCCAACTATTTTGGGTCGGTTATATATATCAGATAATAGTCTTCGCTCTTTGCCTGGTGTTACATCTTTTGGCTTCATATCAATGGTTCTATGTTTTGTTTCATTGTAATGATTGGTAATATCTTTCAGTATGTTCGTCCAGTTATAATTACTGTTGAAACTAAATTCCTTGTACAATTTTTCTTTTAGCGTCCTAATTACTCGTTCAGCAAACGCAGCTTTGGCTGCACTATAAGTTGAATAATGATTCACACCGTGCTTTTGCATCAGTAATTTAAAGGATTGACTATAAAATTCCTTGCCAGCATCGGTTTGCAGATTTTTAGGAATACGTCCCTGACGCATAATTTTCACCATGGCATCCTTCACGTCAGTAACGCTCTTAGTTTTAAGCGGTTCCGCCCAAAGATATTTGGAAAAGGAATCGATAACTATCAAGATATATTTATATCCACGATTTTCACGTGCATACTGTATAAAGTCAGCTAAGTCCGCCTGCCATAGATCAACCAAAACCTTGATGACAATCCGACGTCTTAGAAAGTTCTTCCTGGCGGACTTATGTAACTCACTGACTACATCTCGCTTCGTTTTACTCATAACGTAGTATGCAATTTACTCTCCAGCTTTTTAATTTGTTTCTCTAATTTTGTTTCCAACCCTTGCAACAGCTGCTTCAGCACTAGATCGTTCGCGTTAACTGTCTTAACCACGTCGGCGATTTCAGATTTTAGTTTCACTTCAAGAGGTATAACTTTGTCAAGTTCTTGATCATGCCTGTCGAGCAACTGCTTCATCGAATGTATAGTACGCTCAGTAGCCGCCAGTTCATTCTTCTCTGCGCACTTGTCTTTTAGAAAGTCAAGTCTTCTTTCGGTAACTACGCGAGACACATTTTCGTGCTGTATAGCTCTGTTTACTTTATCTATCGCCAGATCTATATAGTGTTTATGGACACTTCGTTTAAATTCGTTCGTTTGCGAATTGATCAACAACTTCAGGATTTTGCTCAATTAGCGATCGGTATTCATCACGAAATTGTTGGAAAGACTTCTCAATACTAATTTGTTCTTCTTCTTCTTCGGTGAAGGGATTGTAATCAATTTCGGTTTCGGTCAGTCGCCGACCAGTTGGAGTTTTTCTTTTCGATGGTGTTACAGATTGATCAGTAGGTACGATTTGGGCGGGTGACTTTTGTTCGGGCGTTGAAAATGAGGTCTCTTCTTTGAACTCCATTTCAATTTTAGGTATTTCTTGCTTAATTATACCTGTTTGTAGAATTCTTTGAATTGGTTCCGTAATCGGTTTAAAATGTTTTTGTAACAAACTTTCTTCAGTCCGACCCATCTTCATAGCTAGTTGTTTTTTGCGAATAGCTTTACTCGCCTTAATGATTTCCGATGTAAGCTGTTGTTTCTTCATTTCGAATAGGCTGAAACACAATTAAGCACGATCTGCTGTTCTTTTTGAACTGATGCAATACAATTTAACATTGCGTTATATAACAATGTAACTGCTCTCTATATCTTCCTTTGTCTGCATCGCTATCTTTATCAATAACCAAAAATCCGTATTTCTCGTTCCAACATTCACCGCAATTTTTTTTTAATTTTTCGAAACTCATGTCCGAACCCACATGTTCATCGTAAATGTGATGTAAATTTAAATCATCTTGTTTAAGTAAAATCAACAAATTAGTATTATCCCGTATCAAATGTTTCGGTATTCGAGCATAAGTTTGGCACAGATAAAAACTATCGATTGATTTATGTCTCCCTATACTGAAGTAATCCTTGATTTTGATCCTTCCAAGATTTCATCGCTCTCCTTGAAATGAAAGTACTTCATGCGCGGCACAGCATTTAACACAAGTTCTAGAAGTTGATATTTAGGCTGATAGAGCGACTTTGAGTAGATGTAAACATTATCGAATCGCAATCCATTTCTGTCGACCAATAAGCTGATCATTACATTTGTTTTATCACAACTTGAGGGGCCGCATATTATACACCGTATACTGTTAGCTAGCAATGGTCCATGTCTTCGTGTCGGGTTATTAACCGTTAGTATATCATCAAAATTTGTGACTCGCAAATCAGCCTTTTGCTTTGCAAAGCGCATCGTTGTAGACTGATATATAAAGGCGTTTCGATTTAATTTTATAGTATTTCACCAATGCTAGTCGTCACTGAAGGAAGTGGTCTTATTAACAAAGTTGAGTTACATTTACCAGGATATCAATACTGCGGACCTGGTACTAATTTGAAGAAGCGTCTTGAACGTGGCGATCGTGGAATAAATCCCTTAGACCGCGCCTGCAAAGACCACGATATCGCATATTCGCAGAGTGAAGATCTACAAAACAGACACGAAGCAGATAGTGTACTTCAAGAACGAGCGTGGGAACGTGTCGAATCGAGAGACGCCAGTTTTGGAGAAAAAGCTGCGGCTTGGACAGTCGCTAATACAATGAAAGCAAAAAAAAAACTGGGGATGGGGTTGAGGCGGGTTCCATTCCGAAAATCAATTTTCCTCAAGGCGAAGAGTGCTCTTAAAAACCGCAAATTCACCACTTTAAAAGAAGGAGCTAAACTAGCTCTTGACGCTGCGAAAATGGCTGTTAAAGACGTTGGAGGTAGAAGAAGAGTGAGAAAACCTAGAATCATACCGATACCAAAAACTGGAGGTTTTTTGCCATTAATACCGTTGTTTGCTGGATTAAGTGCATTGGGAGGATTAGCAGGCGGAGCGGCCGGAGTAGCGCAAGCGGTTAATAAGGCAAAAGCTGCCCAAAAGGAATTGGATGAAGCCCAGAGGCACAATAAAACTATGGAAGCTTTTGCTTTAAGCAAGAAAGGTGATGGTCTCTACCTGCGTCCATATCGTAAAGGTATGAGATTATTTTTAAGCCAGAACAGAAAAAACCATTAAATCGACTGCCATCCAGAGTCCTTACTAACATCGATATTCTTAAATTCGGTAAAAAGTACCTCCCAAACTTTCCTGGAGTATTCATGAGTAGAGCTCCCCAACTGCGTGGCGCACCATAGGCGTCGATAAGGAACATAAGTAAAGTACATAAAAACAAAAGAAATAAAGAATTTTAAAACGCTTACTTTTGTAATTAGCCGTATCCAATATAGTGGGTGTTAATGCACAAGGAAAATAGTATTAGTCAGCACACGAGGAGGTAGGCACATTAAAACTGTTACCGTAAGCGCAATCCGATTTCTCAAACATCTGAAGCATTAGGAATGTTTCCACAGTCGTTTCTTTCAAGGATGTTCGTCGTTCTGAAAAAATGTTTTTATATCTTGAAAATGAACGCTCGACGTCTAATGATGTAATACACGCGTAATTAAAATAATCTTTGAATTTAGTCACCGGATCAGTAGAGTTACCTTCCCAAACTTGTCTTAACCTGCTAAAATTTGTATCTTTCTTCATAACACTTTCAAAATTTCTTGTAGCGATATCATTTTTTTTGTTATTTATACAGTGTAGGAGTGTATTAACGTCATCTAATATTTGTACTGACCCCGTCAGGGACAGTGCACTATTTTGTAATTTATTTATTGCCTCAAGTACTTCTCTATAATTGTTGTAAACGGTTTGTAAATCTGCTTCAACGGAAATATCTTGGAACTTATCCTGGCTTTCCTTAATAGCCGCAGATTCGTTGGGATTGAATTGTAAAATGACTGATTTTATTTGCCGGAAGTATTTAAAATAATAAAACGCTGCCTTCAGCCATGTCCCCCAACGCGTAAGAATCGGCTCTGGTGGTTCGGGAATACCGGGACACTGTTTATGAAATTCACTGGTACGTTTGGGATTACTATGATTCATATTGCAACTTGAAACTTCCGAAGGAACTACTCCGATACTTTAGAAAATGTCGAATACTCTACAATCACGACACACATCAGCATTATGACGATATAAATTGTGGACATTTGTGTCTAGAATTCTTATATGACAAATGTTTCGAGTAGAAACGTATCAGTCATGTCGCATACATTTACGTTAAGAGGCACAAGTAATGTGCTGTCATCTACATACTATCCGCCCATTGAGTTAAGTCCAAAACACGAGTACGCCCTCGGTTTAATAGGCCTGCACACCTACAACACAATACCTAACATATACGACGGTCATAATAAATTCTACTATGATGATCAAGTTCTAACAATACCAACAGGAGCTTATGAAGTGGCAGATATCGAAAAAATTTTGCAAGATTCTTTAGGCGGTGATGCAACAGATAAAAATGCCATCATTTCGCTGAAACCTAACAATAACACATTGAAATCTGAAATAACAAGCAAATTCACAATCGATTTTACAAAAACCGATTCTATTGGTCGAATGCTGGGGTTTAGTCTAAAAGTATTAGAAGCTAATCTGAAACACGAGTCAGACATTTCAATTCAGATTATTAAAGTGGTAACAATACGCGTCGAATGTAATATCACGACGGCTGCGTTCTACGACACACGTCTCTCCCGCACGCTGTACGAATTCGCTCCTTCAGTCGAACCTGGGTATAGTATCAACATTGAACCCAGAAACATCATTTATTTACCAATAAATACAACACGCATCGATAAAATTACCCTCAGATTGGTAGATCAAGACGGCGATCCAATAAACTTTCGTGGTGAAGAAATCGTTATCAGGTTGGAGTTAAAAAGATATGGGGCTTAATTTTAATCGAGGATATAAAGATAGTGTGTCAGCATCAAATTTCATTAGTCCGAAGCACGCTGTGAATCAGTTAACACTTGAAAATAAAGTCTTTCTCGAAGCGCTTGGATTTAAAGTGAAGAATAATGGAAAGGTTAAACATATTCGAAGGTCTACAGTTCGAGGAGGTGATTACGAAGGAAGAGTACCATACTTACTATCCCAGAGTGAGTAACTTCAAGTCCAATGATAAAATACGCATTTCGATTCAACATCAAGACGTCTACACACTACCCTCTCAATGTTACATCTACTTGGAAGGAACATTCAAGCCCGAACCAACGGGTACCGGTTCTTGTCAGCTAACTAATAACGCCTATGCTTTTCTTTTCGATCAAGTACGTTTTGAAATTAATGGTGTCGAAGTGGATAGATGCACGAAGCCAGGCATTACTAGTACAATTAAAGCCTACATATCATACAGTGATAATGAAAGCAAATCTCTAGAAGTCGCTGGCTGGTGCCCAAACAGCGCAGCTCAACCAACAATATCCGTTTCAACAAACAAATTTAGTGCCTGTATTCCATTAAAATTCCTTTTAGGCTTTGCAGAAGATTATAGAAAGATATTAATAAATGCCAGTCAGAAATTGATCCTACTTCGTGGTAGAAACGATCTAAATTGCTATAAAAATGCTGCTGCGGATGGTACAAAAACTGCGTCATTCGATCTAGAGAGGATAGAATAGCATGTTCCTCACGTCGCTGTAAACGATGAAATTCGATTAAAACTTCTGAAAGCGTTGAATACTAATAAGTCCATCTATATCCCGTTTAGAAAATGGGAGTTATACGAGTTACCATCTTTGCGTAAAACGAAAACTGACATTTGGCCTGTTAAAACCAGTACAAATCTGGAAAAACCACGTTATGTGATTGTCGCCTTTTAAACAATTAGAAAAGATAACTTCCTGCAAGATGCCTCCAAATTCGATCATGTAGCAATTACAAATATAAAACTCCATCTCAACGCTGATAGTTACCCTTACGATAATATGAATCTCCAAATAAGTGAGAAAAAGTATGCGATAACGTACCGCATGTATGCAACTTTCCAATCGAGCTATTATAACAAAAATAACCACCCGTTGTTAAATTATGAAAAATTCAGAGACTGCGCACTATACGTTATCGATTGCGCTAAGCAAAAGGAGGCGGTTAAGTCTTCTGTCGTTGATGTTAAACTGGAGATGGAAGCTCATAGTAGTTTTGATGAGAACACTGTAGCCTATTGCCTTATTTTGCACGACAACGTTGTCGAATACACACCGCTATCTGGCACTGTGAAAAAGATTATCTAAAAATGGCTCTAGTGATTGATATTCAAGGATAACAACTGAGTGAAGGTTTTGCGGTGAAGGAAGTAGCGATAAGTGATGGAAAAGGGATAAATCATTTTGTATTTAAATCAGATTCTCCATACTGGTTACTCAGCTCCAATGAAAAACGACAAATTAATTGGTTAGAACGGAACCATCACGCGCTGAGGTATAGCGAAGGACATGTCGACCTATGTGAACTACCTGACATACTTCAACGTTTTACGAAAAACAAAAAAATTATCTTTGTGAAGGGGCATCAAAAAGTAGACGTTTTAAAAAAATATATTAATATTCCAATAGTAAATTTAGAGTACATTAACAACTTTCCTAAGTTAGAAAAAACAGATTCTAAATGTTGTATGTATCATAAAAGCGATCTGAAAATTTGCGCGATATTCAATGTAAATATACTATGTAACTGTTTGAAATTGTAAATAAAATATATTTTTTAAAATGTTGAAGGTGTTTCATTTGAAAACTTTACAGTAATGTAATACTCCACAACTAGTGCAATCTCGTTCGAACGCTGCTGTATGCAAGTTCAAATCGTTCGACCGACACTAAAGAAAAAAATAACAACGCATTTTTACAGAATAGCATGTAAAAAAAGAAAAAAACAAAAATCAAATATAAATTCTTTTATTAAGGAATTCCAGTAATTTATAAAAGTTTATGTGATGATAGATCATTGCGAAATTTATGTAAGTGAAAATGTATTATTTCTAAAATACAGTGTGTATATTCTGAAGCAGGAGTAGATTGATCGCAGACTAAATTTTCCACATATTCATCGATTTTTTCCATGTCTATATTATTCTCATTTTGTATAATAATATCCAACAATGAATTGTAGTAAAAAAACAAAATTAAACTGTTCCAACCACTGTAGTCTGTTTTTCACTATACTTAAAAGTCTAAATAATATTTTTACATTGCATTTATCTAATGACACTTCCATTCCATGTCCTCGTATTTGTATAATAGGTTGCTTTTTGGATTGTGAGTATCTAGGTGTACGGTAGATACATTTCAGTTGAAACACATTTGCCACATCAATTACATCATCACTTACGGAACTTTCATACTCATTCTGACAGGACTGGCAACACCATATGGATGCACTTGTTATGTGACTTTTTATTCTTTCTTGATGTTCTAGCAGTTTTTCCCATTCGTAGCGCGTGAAAGACAAAAAACCGGTTTTTGTTGATAGTTTTACGACTGGTGAAAACGCTCTTGCTGGACTTATACCAATTGATATAGAATTTATTCGACCGATAGCATATGTTACTTCATTTATTAATTTAACTTCTTTTCTTATATCTTCTTCATACCTTGCTAACATGTTATCCAGTATGTGAAGTGGTGACGGCGATGGTAATGTTTCAACACTCATTTCTTTTTATCGTTTATACGGACTGAATTGTAGATGTGATCACTAAAAGCAATTAACTAGTACTATTATACTCGACTCTAGTTTCTAGTTCTGCATCTCACCCTTCTCCTTTCTGATTTCTAATTACTTAACTCCGGCTCTCAACCTCGTACTCATGAACTTCTGAGGAGTTACCATCTAGATTGAGTTTGCGTACTATATAAAAATTAAAATACATTTTATTTTGTAGTAATATACATCAACTGCATGACACTGTGAACCTATTTTATTTAAAACGTAGAAAATTAATATTCTACGTATTACAGGGAACATTCTGTACGCTAATATCAACGCTCTATATATAATAATGATCCATCGGCAATTAAAATGATACATCCTGTAGGTTAAAATTTCTCATCGCTAGCTAAAAAACAGCACGCTGTATATTAATATATATTCTTAATTGAAATAACACCCGAAATAAACACTCTGTATATTAGGATTTTCGATTGCTAGCTAAAAGAACACACTGTACCTTAAAATTTTCCATTACGAACTAAAATAACACTCTGTATATTAGGATCTTCGATTGCTAGCTAAAAGAACACACCGTACCTTAGAATTTCCCATTATGAACTAAAACAACATTCTGTATATTGGGATTGTCAATTACTAAAAGAACTAAAAGAACACACTGTATATTAAAATTTTCCATTGTTAATGAAAAGAACCACTTGTGTATTAAAACTTCCCACTACGAACAAAAAAACCATCATAATTACTCGAATTCTCTGTCACGCATGACACCCCGTATAGTTAAATTTCCCACTGCGTACTAAAACCATATTGTATATTGAAGTTACCGGTTGCGTATAAAAAAGAACAGAATATGGGAGTTTAGAGTAGTCCAGGATCGGCAAATATACTCTACTGCGGCTATTTCAGACGTTTTCGAAGAATTTGTTCAAAATTCGAAAAATTGTTATTCGCCAGGTCCATATACGACGGTCGATGAGATGCTTACGCCTTTTAGAGGCCGATGTACTTTCAGAATGTACATGCCTAACAAACCGGCCAGATATGGCATTAAAATACAAATTTTGGCAAATTCTAAGACACATTATATGTTAAATTGTGAAGTTTATACTGGTAAAAGTCTCAAGAAAAACGAATCCAAATTTTCCAATCCGACTGATGTTGTACTTCGTTTAATAGAACCCATAGTAGGCACTAACAGAAATGTAACAGGAGACAATTGGTATACTTCTCTAGAATTAACGGAAGAACTTAGAAAGAGAAAATTAACTTACGTAGGAACTGTAAAAAAAATAAACGATTTATACCTCCCCAATTTCTTCCTTCTAAAGAACGTGAACCTGAAACTTCAATTTTTGGATTTACTTCGAATGATACCATTGGAAAAAAGGAAAGCGAAAAAAAAAAGGAAGGCGGTTATTTTAACATCTAGTATGCATAATCAGAAATCAATAGACGCCTCAACTAAAAAACCCGAGATCATACTATTTTATAATTCGACCAAGTCCGGCGTAGATTCACTAGATCAGAAATGTGCCAATTACTCTACGTCTCGTAGAACACGACGTTGGCCAATGGTATTATTTTACATGATGCTGAATGTATCTGGGATCAATTCACGAGTGTTATATCAATTTTCTTCCAACGGCAAGGAAATTAGAAGATCAGACTTTTTACATCAACTTGGTCGTAGTCTTTGCACTGAACATATGACTCGCAGGATCAACAACAAAATACCGCGCAAACTACGAAGTCTCACAGCAGATATCCTTGGTGTAGTTCTAGATCATAACTTTGAACCTCAGGAAGCTGCTACATTATCAAAAAGGAAAAGATGTGGTATATGTCCTGGCAATAAGGACCGCAAAACTAACACATACTGCGAAGCTTGTAAAATACCTATTTGTTTAACATGTGCTAAAAAACTTTGTCCCAACTGTATTTAGTATAAATAATGTATTCTAAGTTCATTAAAGGTATGAACTCAAATGTATTTTCAGAAAATAAACACTTTGCATTTATCCAAGTTAATTTAATTGTTAATTAAAAAAATAGTCTGACTGACCCGTACGTAGTAGCAATGTTATTATATTTGGTCGGTAGTACTTAGGGGTTAAGCCAGAACTGGAATCCCTTAGCACTTTTAATGAGAGTACCGCCGCTTACTGTCTCATTCTACATGACAATATTGTAGAATATACACCTCTTTCGGGTAGTGTGAAAAAGATTATTTAAAATGACGTCAGTGATCAATATCCGGGGATTTTCACTTGAAGATGGTTTTTTGATAAAAGAACTTGCAATAAGTGATGTAAACATGTTGAAGCATTTTGTGTTCAAACCAAGCAGACCATATCACCTACTGACTAGGAGAGAAAAACGATTAGTTCACTGGTTGGAAAGGAACCATCATAGCTTGCGCTACAGTATCGGTAGTGTTAATCAAGATGAACTACCAAACATTCTGGAACGTTTTGCGAAAGATGTCAACATAATCTATGTTAAAAAGCATCAAAAGTTGGAGGTTTTAGAGCGTTATGTGACTATTACTATAATCAACTTAGAAAATGTAAAGTATACTCCTAATTTAATTAAATCAGATACTAAGTGTTGTAAGTACCATACTAATCTTAAAATTTGTGCAATTACAAATAATAACATTTTATGTAAATTTCTCTCAATATCTAATAAAGCATAAAAAATTTTCTTAAATAATTGTAAAGTGTGAAATAAAAACAAAAAAAATTAAGCTTTTTATTTTAAAGACATTTATGCGAGACATCATCCTTAAATTTAATTAAATGGAAATTTAATAATTCAAACACAATCCTTATATTCAGAATTCTTTGCTGTTGCCGAAGGAGTGTCCAATAAACTTTCTGCATATTCTACCATGTGTTGCATATCTACATTCTTCACGTTTTGCACAATCATATTCAAGAGAGAATTGTAATAGTACGCAAAGTTTAATTCTTCCAACCTCTTCAGTCTGCTTTTTAGAGCGTTTGAAACTTTTAATAACACCTGAACGGCACACTTATCTAATGTCATCTTTACTTCCCAACATTCGATTTGTACAACCGGACACATTTTTACTCGCGAGGATTTGCTAGTTACGTGAGAAAAATGCAGTTGGAATGAATCCGGTGATTACGATTTTATCTTCCTACATGGGACGTTCATCTCCACATCGCTTGCAACACCACGAAACACTGGATGTTGTATGATGTCTCATTCTTTCTTGAAATTTTAAAATTTCGACCCACCTGTCACTCGTAAACGAAACGTAGCGTCTTCCTTTAGATAATTTTACTACGAGTAAAAACCATCTAGCCGAACTTAATCCAGTCAATATGAAACTGGTTCAATTTAGTGGGTATCTCACTTCGTTGATTAATTTATCTTCTTTCTTGATATTTTCTTCATACCTCTCCAACATTGTACTTCATGCATCTATTGGTGACGGTGGAAACGTTTCGATACTCATCTTTTTGATAAATTACTTCGACATCAAAATATTTTAGTAAACTAACATTTAGCTGCTTACGTAGATTTTTATAACCTCGGCGGTACTCACCCTTCTACAAAAATGCGTGATTCAAGGTAAGTAAATATAGCGTAATTGAAAAAAATGCTCTCTGTTAGAAAGCTATATTAATTGGTTCGAACAAACACAAGTCAATTTACATTTTGAAATCTCAGCTAAATCCAAAAAATAGAATGAAAATCTCACACAAGATCCAATTAATGCAATTTATCCAAGAAAATTATTCAACTCACACCTGTATATCGATCTATTGCAATAGCACGCGCGCCATCTACTTTCTTGCGGCTTGAACTAACAAGGTGGTGGAGGTAATTTTGCACTGCTCTCCTATACCCAACACATTTGACTGAAAGTGTAGAGTGTGTTTGTCGAGAACGAGCCAATTCCTTCTACTATTGATATTGGCGGACATATTTGAAAATTTCCGGGAGAGCTGCATTAAGAATTATGGTCTTGATGCAGCTCATTATTGCATTGCACATGTGCTGAAACACACGGGGGTGGAGCTGTAAAATCTCCAATACGTGGACAGCTTGATGTTCCTGGAGTAAGGAACTCGAAGAGGAATGACTCAATGCTCTTCAAAGTATAATATAATCACAACAATAACATATTCGTTGTTTTAATTTCAATATTTTCCAGGTATGCAAAAGCTAACAGCAAATATTCGAGAAGGCAATAGAGAATGTGAGTTTGCGAAGAGAAATTTAAATCGTGGGCAAGTGGAAAGGTAGATACGGGGCAGAGGCACTAATTAGCAGGCTCAATTTTAAGAGTAGCTTCATTTTTTAGTGAGAACTTAGTGGCTGTTGAGTTAACTAGAACCGCAGTGGTATCTGACAAACCAATTTACGTAGGCATGTGCGTTTTAGACATTTCCAAAACAATACTGTATGAGTTTCATTATTCATATATTATAATTATATGAAAAACGCAAATGGCCCTCTCTGTAAGTTATATTGTACAAACACTGACTCGCTTATTTATTCAATAGAGACTGCAGATATTTATACAGACATGAAAGCAAATATTTTCGCTTCGATACGTCAGACTACTGAAAACAACGTGTACGGCATGCCGCAGGTAAATAAGAAAAGTACCCGGGCCATTAGAAACATTAGAAATTGAAGATTAATCTTTTATGGCATGGTTATTTAGGTCATTCAAAGGGAAACTCTTTTGGGGATCGGTAACGTAGCAGCTTAATGATATTTGCTAAATATTACATTCTTGAAACTACCACTGAATGATTCTAGCAAAAGTTCACGTGATCGCGTCAGACAGGGATATGAAACGGGTTCTGCATCCCTTCTTGTCATTTCTGTTCTGAATACTGAGTGTTTAGTCCTTAAAAGTGTTTCATTCTAGTTCTTTAGCTTCCCATTATTAGGAAAGTAAAGGTTTTTACTTAATATCAATTGATATTTATGGCTATATTCGCTACTGTTGCTTTAATTTTGAATGTCTGTTCTACTAGTTAAAATGACATCTGTAGACGCTAAGTTTTCCATCATGTGTTTCCATCATGTGTTGAGCAAGTGATGAAGACTGTGCGTCCAGGTGATGACGTCAGTAACTTTGTTAAGCTGTGCTCTAAGAATATTAGGATTCTTAACACGGGGATAAAGAATGCCAAGGCATAGCAGTTAAAAATGATTTGCAAGCAGCTCTGGGTAAGATGATGGAATATCGAAGCCGCTTGAAGGCACTTGCAATCCATGGTGGCACCCTTATAGCGATGTAGAGTGATCGCACTCAGCGGTCTGATGTAATATCAGCATTTCAGTTCCGCATCAGAACGAGTTGCATTGTCAACTTAAAACATAAAAACTCACTGGCTCTTATAGAGGGTGCAAAATCTATGCATGTTCACCGCTTGAAGAACGAGCTCCAGAAGGAGCCGTTCTTGAAAGTTTTTGAAACACCATTTTTGGCGGAAAATTCACCAAGCCGGATGGCGAGGAGAACTTCACGTATATTAACTCTAAGAACCGAGTCATCAATAGGGATTCTGATTTGGGGCTACCAGCTATCCACACTACGCCGAAGACGAATTTAGAGGGTTTCACCTTCCCTATCCAACGCGGAGACGTCTCGAAATTCGAAAAACCAAATATTACCGTCAATATCTACGTGTTGGACAAGAAGCTGCGTGCCACCCCCAACCGCCTAACAAAGAAGAAGAGAGATCGGAACGTGAACCTTCTCCTGATAGAAAAGAAAGGCGATGACGATGGCTGCACGCCACGCTTCCATTACGTGTGGATTAAAGATCTAAGCCAACTTCTCTCCAAACAGTTAAGTGGTAGCAAAGGCAAAATGTTTTTCTGCGACCGATGCCTCCATTATTTCCACCCCGAGGTGAAGTTAAGGAGCCACGGTGAGGAGTGCGGGAAAGTGAACGATTACAAGGTGTCGTTCTCGGAGGACAAAACCGTTAAATTTAAAAACTATAAGAATAAAATGAAAGCCACGTTGCGATGTATGCGGACTTTGAGTGCCTGCTTGAACCTACGAACGATCCCCAGAAGCCCCAAAGACATGCACCGTACAGTGTCGGTTATTACTTCAAATGTAGTTATAGTGAAGACTCGTGCTACTATCGTGCGTATAGAGGTGCGGATTGTGCAAAGTGGTTGTTACGCGAACTGTAGAGAACGTCGAAACCGTGTACTAGTGTCCCGTCCCTATAATATATATATATAAAAATACCACTCAATGCCATATTTGCAGAAAACCTTTGGGAGAGATAGGGTGCGGGATCACTGCCATTTAACCGGCCAATATAGGTAAGTTTCTAACTTTGCATATTGTGCTAATTACATTAAATAAATAGAGGCGCGACCATTGCAATCTGGAGTACCAAGATAATAAAACCATCCCCGGGACATTCCATAACCTCTCCGCCTACGACGGTCACCTCATGGTGGAAAAATTGGCGGCATCTGAAAACTTAAAAGTAATTCTCAACAACACGGATCAGTATGTTGCCATGGTTCAGACCGCGGAGGACAGCGAAATAAAATTTAAATTTATTCACTCCAGGTTTATGGCGTCATCACTAGATAAATTGACCTCGTACCTAAACAAGTATCCTGTCCTCGAAAGTCAATTTACAAACACTACACGGCAAAGGAGTATTCCTCTATGCATACGTGTCTGGTTGACAAAGGCTAGAGGAACAGCAGTTACCCCAAATTGAAGCGTTCCACAATGATCTTACAAATACCGCCATCAACAGCGAAGATTATGGGCATGCCCAAAACGTTTGGCGCGAATTTAAATGTCGGGATTTGGGTGAATACTCAGACCTGTACCTGAAAACCGATGTATTGCTGTTGGCGGATATACATATATGAAAAATTCCGGAAGAGCTGCATCAAGAATCATGGCCTCGATGCAGCTCATTATTACACTACACCCGGACTATCGTGGGATGCTATGATGAAACACACGGGGGTGAGCTGGAAACTCTCCAAGATGTGGACATCTTGATGTTCCTGGAGAAAGGAACTCGAGGGGGAATGACTCAATGCTCTTCAAGGTATGATATAATCACAACAATAACATGTTCGTTATTTTCATTTCAATATTTTCCAGGTATGCAAAGGCTAACGGTAAATACAGTGTGGCGCAGGGGAACGGAAAATTTTTAACGTTACAGTTGTCAGCACTGCAGAGCCGGCAGTTGTTCGTAACGTCGCACAATTGTTGTGAACGCATTGCCATTTAGTAATCATGGATCGTTGGACTGGTGCGGAACGTGCAGTAGCTGTGAGAGCGTTTTATAAAAATGGTGATAGTGCGACTGCCGCGCAGAGAATATTACGACAGCATTACCAGCTTCGACATCATGGACGTGTCCCATCTGCGCATGCGATTACAACGAGGGTGCGTAATTTTGAAGAAACAGGATCTGTCTTGAAAAAGAAAGCTCCAGGTGGCATTCGAACGGTACGTACGCCAGAGAACATTGAGACTGTTAGAGCTACAATCGAGAGAAGTCCTCGCCGCTCCGTTCGACAGCATGCATCTACGCTAGGGATTAAGCGACGAAGCTTACAAAGAATACTGCACGAATTACATTTCCATCCCTATAAGTTGCAGATTGTGCAACAATTACATGAACGAGACCCAGCGTCACGTATGGAGTTTAGTAGGCAGATATTAGCTAAAATTAACGAGGACGCGAATTTCGTTGGTAACATATTGATATCAGATGAAGCCAATTTCCACCTGAACGGTTTCGTAAACAAACAGAATTTTCGTTATTGGGCCCAGGACAATCCTTGGGAGTTACACCGGCGACCACTACATAGCGACAAGGTCACAATATGGTGTGCTGTATCACGTCATGGTGTTATCGGCCCTTATCTTTTTGCACGTGAGGATGGTAGTGCAGCGACAGTAACATCCACTCGATATGTTGAAATGCTTCAAACATTCTTTACACCGAGACCGTACGAACTTAACGAACGACTTAATCTTAACATAGAAAATATGTGGTTTCAGCAGGACGTAGCCACGTCACACACTGCTCGACATTCGATAGCAGCAGTTCGTCAATTGTTTGGAAGGCGCATTATTTCACGTAACGGTGACATTGAATGGCCTGCGAGATCCCCTGATCTTAGTGTGTGCGACTTCTTCCTGCGGGGGTATCTTAAAGGCAAGGTGTACCGTACACGGTCTGCAACAATCCATGAACTGAAGGAGAACATTCAACAAGAAATCACTGCCATTCCCCAAGATTTGCTACACCGCGCATTCCAGAGTTTTCATAACAGGCTGTTAGAGTGTGAACGCCGAATTGGAGGACATCTTTCCGATGTCATCTTTAAAAAGTAAAGAGACACTTTTGGACATTTTGATTGTAAAAACATAAATTGCATGCTGCATACATGCACGTTCGTTAATAGATTACTAGTTTTATGAATTTATTCGTGGAAATAACGTTATTTCAAAATTTCCCGTTTCCCTGCGCCATCCTGTATTATATTTTCATTTAAATAGATTGGAGAATGATGTATCTTTACATAAGTATACTTAAGTAATATGTAATAACAAAAATGTGTGTCTTTTATTTCATACCCTTCATTATACTAAATTATGATCTCGCGGTAGTACATTAGTTTCAATAGCAAATATGTATATAAGTACAAGATTTCAAATGTAAAATAAACATTTGTGTCGTCGCAGTATACATAATCGCCACTTAATAAATAAATAAACATATTAGTAGCGATAAACTGTCTGTTCGACATTAACAATTATTGAGAATATGTTCAAGACAGTAAATAAATTATTCCTGTCAAGGATACACGTCCGCCGCTTTTTTATCATACATGTAACAATATTAAAAGCAAACTGCATTGCAGACAGTTGTTTACATATAAAGATATATTTGTTTATTAATTTTTTATATATTTTTTTGTAATATAAACGAATGATGGGAAGGTCAAGAAAGCTCTGCATTCCGAACACTTTTGAATTTATTTCCTTTTCACGAATATTTCGACGGCATAATAGGGCTTAGAGATTTAAAAGAATTAGGATTTAGGATGGATTTACAGAAACAGACCTTAAACAATGGTCAGATAGAAATTCCTTTCATCTATAAGGAAAGACTCTCTTACTCAGAAAATAGAAATTTCCCCCGAATCGATCGTTACCAAAGACCTAAAAACACCCTACCCGAAGGCACTAAAGTAATAATCCGCAATTTAGTAGACGATGGTAAAGCAATCAAAATTCCCGCCTGCATTACCAAGGTCAAAAACGGAACGGCGAAAGTAGAAATCCGCAATGCGTCGAAAGAAACGCAACTAATACTATTAGACCACAAGTTTATCGATCAGTTTGGCACTATTTTTAACGAAAATGATTACGAATGTTATCATTTAGAGTGTAAACAATCACATACCGATCAGGCACACAATATCACTTTCGACGTTTTAAGAACCGACCATTCTTCCGTCCAGTCACCGGTCCATTCCAAGAAAGGTCATTACCCAATTCCCCGAGATATTCCATAACAATAATAGTAAATTAACATTTACAAACAGAGTGAAACATGAAATTAAGATAACTGATGATGTTCCTATTAATACAAAATCTTATAGATACCCCTATATTCACAAAACCGAGGTACAGAAACAAAGTAATAAATGGTTAAACGACGGAATAATAAGACCCAGTCAATCCCCGTCGAGTTCTCCCATTTGGATAGTCCCTAAGAAATTAGATGCTAGCGGTCAACAAAAGTGGCGAAGAGTCGTAAACTATCGAAAGTTAAATGAAAAAACAATCGATGATCGTTACCCACTACCTAACATCCATGACATCTTAGACAAACTCGGTAGATACAATTATTTTTCCACTCTCGACCTAGCGTCAGGGTTCCACCAAATCGAATTACACCCGGAATCTACCCCTAAAACCGCATTTAATGTAGAAAATTGACATTTTGAATTTGTACAAATACCTTTCGGACTAAAAAATCCCCCGTAAACATTCCAACGCGTTATGGATGACGTCTTGAAGAAACTTCAGAATAAAATATGTTTAGTATATACGGACGATACAATCACATTTTCCACCAGCTTGTAGGAGCACATATCAAACATATTGCAAGCAGAAAGTTTGAAAATACAACTCGACAAATCCGAATTCCTTTGTAAATCTGTAGAATTTCTAGGGCACGTAGGGACTCCCGACGGTATTCAACCGAACTCCCGCAAAATAGACCCCATAAGGAAATTTCAAATCCCCAATCCAAAGAAATAAAATCCTTTTTGGGACTTGTCGGCTACTACCGGAAATTCATAAAAAACTTCGCACATTTAGCAAAACCTCTAACACAATGCCTAGAGAAAAATGCACGTATGAAACACACACCCGAATTTGTAAAATGCGTAGGAACATGCAAAGAAATCCTCATTGAAGACCCGATCCCGCAGTACCCAAACTTTTCTAAACCATTCAACATCACCACAGACGCTTCTAATTTTGCTATAGGCGCGCTGCTATCGCAAGGCACAATAGGCAAAGACCTCCCAATCGCATATAGTACCGCACGCTAAACCCTGCGGAATGTAACTACAGTACAATTGAGAAAGGGCTTCTAGCGATAGTTTGGGCAGTCAAATATTTTAGACCCTACGTTTATGGCACGAAGTTCAACATAGTTACTGACCATAAACCGCTACAGTGGCTATTTTCATTAAAGAAGCCTGGCTCTAAGCTCATATGTTGGCGACTCAAATTAGAAGAGTACCATTACCTATTATATCATTTATAAAAGGGGCAAAATTAACATCAACGCAGACGCACTATCTGGAGTAGAAATCCATCCCATAGAAACGACAGACAGTCAATCGGTAATAGTTAACGTAGACGATGGCGAATTACCTAATCTTGATGACGACGAAGTCAGAACAATCCTCGACGACATACAAAACAGTGACAAATTGAACGTGGACAACACTCCTATGCCACCGCCAATTATAATCCATGAGAATATTCAGAGTAGAGAACCCGACAAAAGCCCTTCCGACAATGACGCAGTATATATATCAATAGAAAATCCAACCACAACTCTCCCCTACACTGATAAATCCCTTAACGTTTACTCCAATCAAATCGTTATAGGAAAATCACCCTGTAAGATCTTTGAAGCACATTTTGAAAGGGTCTTTAACAAAAAAAACGCCACGTTTGGCTACTAAACGAAACCCTTCTTAAAGACGAACCTAAACTACAACACTCTACAAACATAAAAGAATACCCAAAGCAGAGTTACGGCCTGTACTTTAAATTCCCGGAAATAGAAAAACCCTCAATTAAATTTATCCAGAAATACTTTTCGAACTGATCATTTACGGTGACCATTTGTCGTACAATGTCGTACAAATCGATGTTAGGAATTACATCACATTAGGAAAAACCCACCTTACATATAACCGTCCTAGTGGATTTAGCCATATTATCCTATAATAATAGCGAACACTCGTCCACCGATTACATATTTTTATATCATGTAAACATTACCGTACCTATACTCATCAGCTGAAATGTTCAAAAAAATATAAATTCACTTACAGAACTTTTAACCCACAATCCTTATCACTTTTCATTATTACTATCACAGAAACTAGACATAGCAAATGTAATAAACAAGAAAATAAACCTCGCGATATATAGTGTGTACAACATGCGCCACAAAAGAGCGCTTTTCGATGGGATCGGCACAGCGTCGAAATATTTATTCGGTACTATGGATTCTCATGACAAAGACTATATTAACAAATACTTCGAAACGATAAACAAGAACGAGCTCAAACTGCAAAATTCACTTTCCAAACAACAAACGGTACTAAAGAAAATCGTTAACAAATATACTATAATATTCGAAAATATTCCGGAGAATCAGAGCAAAATTCTTATCCACTTAAATCACCTAATCAAGAATGACCAGTTACTACAGGAACAAAGAGAGATCCTGTCGCCGAGCTTGACTATAGACAAACTTGTATTAGAATTGCAATTGCTTTTAGACATTATAAGTAATTTGCAAACAGCCTTAACCTTTGGCAATCTACACACATTGCATACGTCAATAATACAAACTCATGAAATCAAAAACATACTAAGAATAGCGATTAGCGAATACGGTCCTGGACACTTCCAGAATTCAATCAACCCATTAATTATTATTCACTCTTTTCCGCAAGTTTTATAATCGCTGTAAATACATATACCGATAGTGTCAAAACCCTACAATTATTTCCATTTCATTCCCCGTATACATAAACAACCATACGATTATCCCAGAATCTCCCCATCTACTATTCGACGATGGCAATTATTGGAACTCGGAGAGAGAATGCGACTCAGTTGAAAACGTTTACCTCTGCAAGCAAGAGTATTTGACAAAAGGAAATCCATGCCTAAAATATATTACTATCCGTGCAATTAATGACTGTGCGGTTACAACTGCTACATTAACGAAAACGCTAATTCAAAAAATTAGGCCCACGAAGATATTGGTCAACCCCAAGGAACTCACAACCATCCATTCTACGTGTCCCCAAAACGAATTATCAGTGATACACAACTTAAACAACTGCAACATTGAAATCGGAAAAGAAACGTTCGCGCCAAGCAGCAACCTACCAGAAGGAAACATCTTCGCACTACCAGAACTGAATATTAGCCTCAGATCTACGCGGAAAACGTTGCGGATACTGACAACTGACGCATCTAATTTTGCCATTGAGAAAAAATAGGTAAGAATCGCCCAATAGCATATGTATCGCGCACTTTGAATAATGCCAAACAAAATTACAACACAACGAAAAAAGAATTACTTTCAGTTATTTGGGAGTATAAAACACATTAGGCCATATCTTTAGGGTCGAAAATTCAAAATCGTAACCGATCACAAACCTTTAATATGGCTATTCAACTGTAAAGATCCAGGTAGTAGATTAGTACATTTGCGACTTCAGTTAGCTGCATATAATTATGAAATTGTATATAAAGCCGGTAAACAAAACTCAAATGCTGATGCTTTAAGTAAAGTACAGATACCTAGAGGTTAAACGAAAATAAACCAAGCTAAAACAATTACCACAGTTATATGAAAAGATGACAAATTTGAAAATTTCATTCGATTTCATTATGAAAACCAAGATATTCCTCGAATCAAAGAAATGCCGGGTGATAAATTTAAACATTTTCCCAATGTTCTGTTATATTCTAAAGATGTTGACGGTATAAATTTATTTGCACAAACTTTACGTGACACATACGATTTATACACTTTATACTATACTTTGGAACCCAATGAATTACATTCACATATAGAACTGTCTAGTGCAAATAAGACTACGTACCTTTGTATAGCTAAACAATTTTACTTCGGAAAATTAGAACATAAACACATATTTTATTCATTAAGAAATCTTAGAACAAAATTAACTTCCCTTAGTGAAATAAAGAAATTTATATTCACGATGTTACCATCAATAATAAAAATATAAAAAAAGGAGATATTTTCTGAAATCCTGCATTACCTTTTTAAAGGTACAAGCACTTCCCCCATTATCTTAACGAAAAAACGAATTGCACCTAGCACAAAAGATGACATTTTAAAGATTTTACAAGAAAATCATGATTCGAAATTAGCTGGTCATTCCGGTTTTATAAGAACATATAGGAGAACTAAAGAGTATTACAAATGGCCATCTATGTAAAAAGACATAAAATCTTACATAAATAAATGTCCTTCATGTCAAAGTAATAAAACCAATTCAAAACCTTTCAAAGCTCCTCTGGAGATAACATTAACGTCAAGTAAACCCTTCGAAAGATTAGCAATAGACGTAGTAGGTCCACTTCCACTTACGGAACATAATAATCACTTCATATTTACCATGCAAGACGATCTTACAAAATTCTCTTATGCTGCACCAATTCCAAATCACGAATCACGGACATTAACTATTTAACTTTATAACTCAACTTTATAACTAATCAAAATTTATAACTCTTCGGAATTTCAAAAACAATTCTGTCCGATCAAGAAATTGATTTCACATCAAAATTAATGAAAGAATTAACTAAGCTGTTCCAAACTGAACATCTGCTTTCATCGCCCAACATCACCCTATCACCCGCAAACAAATGGAGCATTAGAAAAATCGCATCTACCACTCGAACTCTGTAACTCGAAAGGATTATTTAAAACTTTATATAAATAATAAACAAACTAATTGATGATTGAATTGATTTAATGAAACCGTTGCACTTTATATTCCTTTTCACCTTATTATTCCCATCCATACAGACGGCGAATATTAAACTAGAAGAACTACGTTGGTCCTATCACAAATTGCAACAACTGACAATGTTTTACGTCAACAAGCTAACAAAAGCATTCCTGTCCTTTCCTCACATTTTTCTCACAAAAGAATAAAATACCGTATGTTACCAGTCGTAGACTCTACCCCCTATTACACGTAATAAACAAAATAGAATGGAAATATTATAATGTAACTGTTGCGGACTGTACAACCACAGAATTAAGGTAACTTAATTGTTAAGAATTTAGTTTATAGTACACCATATTATTGTTTCCCTGTATTCTATTTTATTATGCATTTGGTTATTATACTAAAACGTGGGTTTTACAGTTACCCTAATTCAATGCTTTTCATTCTTGTACACGTTTTAACCGGTTACATCTGGCACAGTTAGGAATTTTAGTCCTCAAGGGATTAGCTTGTGTATTCTACTTGTTACGGAAATTTACTACCCTCCTTAATGGTGGCTATAAACCGAATATTTTAGGCGACCATCCCATCAATTTCAATGTAGATTAAACCTTGTAAACAAAGTTAGTGCAAGAAGTTACGTGCAAGTGTTTAATTTCATCACATACATTCCTGTAACTCAGGACAAATCATTAGTAACCCTGTATAATTATCATACTATACTTTACCACTATAACTTTATCATTCTTGCTATTTCTCATACTTTTACCATTTTAAGTAAAGTAAAGTAGTAACCAAATACATAATTGATTCTTTGGAAAATAACCATTAGTGTCTATGAACTGCTACCTGCAACGATTACCAAGTGCAACAATTTGGCGGAACCTTCAAAAATCCCAGAAATAAATTAATAAAACATATGCGATGTTTATAACCAAATTTCTTCGCGTTTTCGCATTTTGCTAACGATTTGCTACCATTTCGAACACGCCAATAAGTTTAAAATTATACGCAATAAAGTATTGTACATTCTCAACAATTCACAGAGCTTAGCGACTTTTTCCTCTTCCTACCTCCAGACTGTTAGTTTATTTACCTTACATATTTTCATATATTTATACCAACAAACGATATTTGATATTAGAAGAGTTTGGTGCTTTTCGTTTGTTTTTTTACACTTCAATTGTTTTACCATTTTAATTTGCGAGTTTTTAAGAAATCAACATTTATCCGCTTTTTGTCTTCTGGAGAATAGTGGTACTGTACTGAATATGATAGTAGCACATCCGTATTTATTCCATATTTTCAGTTCACAAAAAAACAATAACTTGTACAATAATTCAAGACAGAAAAAGAAATATATCAAATTATCAGTATTTTCAACCTCGAATCTTGGACTTCATTGTTAACTGAGTTATAAAATAGAAAAAGTTATCGAGGGGCTGCTTTGGACAGGTAGACGGGGAAACATTGCCTGCTGATCAATACAAAAAGTCCCACTTCGAATAGAGCTCGCACGATGTATCTACTTGTTTGCTTACGATTTTCCAAAAATGTTCAGATATTACAAAAAAGCTGGAAACATGATCCTACAAAACCTCAAATTCCGATACACTAGAGCCAGCACTAATTGGAATAGCTAATAGTACAATGACAATGTGTGCTTATCTTAAAATTTCGTATGGCACATTTCCTATCATATAGAGAGGTATACACATAAACAACCCGAAATATGCGGCTCTTCAAATGTTGGAGAGAAAAATGTCAGTAAAGATCACAAGCAATATTCAGATCAACGACGAGAGCGATAACAATGAAGACACATTAATCAGATGAAAACCGTTAATAACATTAAAAAAAAAAAGAAGTAATTGATGAAATTCATTTGCAGTAGAAATTCGTTTTGACAAACGGAAAAAAACATCAGAAGATCAAATTATATAAGTTAACATATTTCTGCAGCAGACATATTTTTGTTGTCTTCTCAAATCTCTCCAAAATCTCAAAAAAGATTTTAGGATTTTTATGAATTAAATAAAAAAAAAATCCAAATATAGACGTTAGAGCAATGCCAGTCTAACCATCCCTTAGAAGCAAGAAATTAGCGAATACTCGAGTCTTGTTTACTCATCCTAATGAAGGAGGAGTTATGTTGTAGTCTTCTTCGTTTCCATTTTATAGACTAAATGGCCTATTTCTGCATGTTTCTTGGAAATATTGCAATCAATTTCATCCATATCATATGGCTTTAAGGGAACTGTCTTTTATTCTTCCGTAGATCTTTCGTTAGTACATAAATCAATATTGATCTGTATATGCTTTTTATATTGCACCAATATGTTGGCCCATATACGATGATGTAATATCATAGCAAATAGCGATTACAGCAGTTCTTTTATTAGCTCTTCTAGTGGAATAGGTAGCTAGATGTCTGAGCTTTATTACAGTACATTGTTCTACGATCTTGTTTCGCTGTTCATATTACTTAATCTCTAGCAGTATTAAATAGTTGAAGAATTGTACAAAGCTGCTTTTTCTGCATTCAATTCAATTCAAGTCATTAAAAAAATCTCTCATATGGTCCCCACTCTATCCGTCGATTTTAATACATTTACTTCCATAAATAGCGACGTATAGTTGTAAAATGAGATTGAGATAAAGGTATTTTGAAGAGTTTTTTTTCGGTAGACCATCGACTTTCCAATGTCTTGCCGAATCAACCGTGCCAAAAGTTCCAATTTCCATTAATGAATCTATCAGGCAGATGATAATCTTCTAAACATCTGAAAAAAAAAATACATACATACATTTTTTAATACAATATAAAACAGGAAGAATCGTAAATAAAATAATGAACTCTATTTTCTTAGTGGTAGCGGCTTGTTAAATTAATAGGATAATGTAAAAATAAGTGAAATCGGGAATACAAGTAGTACCAACGATTTCACAATAAATTAACTGCAGTAGAAATAGAACATGTCGCAGTGAATGAAACAATGGCCAATAAGAAAGGCAGGTTAAACCGGGGAAGCGGGAACTCTTAAGGAGAGAACGCGAATTAATTCAACGAGAACCAACACCGGATTTTGATCCCAGGGAACCGTACTTATTGACTGCTATGCAGTAGGTGTGAAAACTCAGATATTTTTAAATGGGACGAGAATATTATATACACTTACACACATATGCATTACTTAATGCCGTATTGAAATTTTGTAACGCATGAGATTATTGCGAGCATACAAGACCTCTAGTCAATTACCATATGCTTTTGTCATTGTTGTGAATAACTCAAATGTATGTACGTTTTGAATTAACAAAACGAGAAAAAAAAATTGATGAAACATATGAGCATTTGTAGAGCTGTTACCGCCAAAGAGTATGGTTGGACTAAAATATATTATTGCTGGCATAATTGATAAAGAATTTACTTGCGAAATTACTAGCTACGACTACACTGAAAGATACACAAAGTTTATTAGTAAAAATTAAAAGTGTTGAAAGCACTACACGTAAAGGCCATGAATTATACAACTAATTCTTCAAATACATCTGGCACAAATGTCAGGCACGACCCAGACCCACAAACCAGACACGTTCTCCCGGAAAAAAATGCCGTAATTGTAGAGAATACGGGCACATCGCCGCCAAATGAACTAAACCACAAAACAGGAACAGTAAATAAAATTATAAAAGTTACAATTCCCTTTAAAGATTCCTTTTAATGAGTACCCTAAATTATAACAACTGAGGGGAAAATTTCGTGAATCCGATGCGCATAGTTTTCATTTATCTTATGAGCGTTATGTTGGATTAAACAGGTTTGAGGGCGGTAATTGACTCAGGAAATATGGAGAGCGGAATGTAATCACATCGGCAAAATTAGCAAAAATATATGAGAAAAGATCAGCCGTTCGACAATGAAGAAAACAGATTTAGGTCAATCGGGCAGTGCTACCCGCATATAGTGCTTCCTCGATGTATGAATTGTTACTTGAAATAGCACAAATATATTTTATGTTATAATGTAAGCAATAAATGTGGAAATAATACCGTCACTTTTAATATTTTACTCTTTAATCTAATTTAATGATTACTAGTGTTGTTTATGTAGACAACATACATACATCAACCTATTATATTAAGATACATAAAATCTAATAGTAACCAAAAAGCCTTTATTTTATAATCTAACAAGCAACAATCATAATCTCGCATTCATAATTGTCTAGATTATAACTGTAAATGTCAAACTTATATATAGTTATATACATTGTAATGTTTTTGCGGGATTAGTTCAGGAAAATTTTCGACATTTTTACGAATGCTCTTAATTTATCAAAAACTAATGGTTGTGGATCTGAAAATGTCCCTACACACTCTTTCGGCAAATGAAAATTTGTTTAATGATTCTTGAAGTCTGAAATAAAGTCTTAAAACGAAAAAACGAGAAATGACACAACTACTAATCTTCAATTTTCTCCTGCATAAACATAAGGTTTATGTCTCTTGAACACAACCTTTTCAATACTACAATACTCTTCAACACACTTGAATAAATCTTAACTTTAAATAGTGAATAGAAACTAGAAAAATTTGAGGAAATTCTCAATAGAATATGTCTGAACGACAGCTAGACATAAAGTCATATAACGCGTTGTTTTAATCAATGTTAGTTTCCGTTGGCAATTGTTTTGTTCCATTGTCACTTCTCATAAAATTTTAACAATTTAACATATACGATTTTTGAAATGAATTCCGGAGCGAACGATTTTACTTTAGCATGGTGCAGGGACGCAACTACTGCCGAGATTCCGTGTTGCTTGATGATACTTGACTTGCTACAACTCTAATACGTTAAATTGTACTGCGAATTTAACGTTGTAGAGTACTAACGTATACCCTCGAAAGTTTCTGTAGAAATTTCTGATAGATTTTCAGAGAAAGAGAACGACAGTTCGAAGTAGTTAATATATATCTTCCCCACACTTGACTGGACTTATATTAACTTTATTATTTTTACGTCCCAAAGATGTTCGGCTAAACGCAGGATTCTTTCGGTAAGTACAGGGGTTTCCTGCCAACAGACGGACCCTCATATCCAATTGGTGTATAGTGTGAAATTCAAACAAGAAAATTAACCATGCCGTTGATGACAGCTAATCTCGTTGATGTTACTTTTTTATAAAATTACATTATGTATAGTTTATAAAAAGATTGGCTGTGCTGGTGATGTGGTGAATATTGTATTTCGTATTCGAACAGATTTAAATTCAATGGAAATCCCCACGTTTTCATCTCAGGTAAAAAAAAAATAATAAGTCCATATCCTTTAATCCATTTTCTAATTAACTTTTGATGTTCTTTCTAACAAAAGAACCCGGAATTTGTGCAGTTACGATATCTGCATCCTATAAAAGCATTAGATGAACAGTATAAAATTTGATATAGGGAGTATATCAAAGTGTCGTGCCGTACTACTAACATAAGTAGTAAGCTTTCCTACATATTTGTGTATAATTTCAAAACCCCATAAACAAATAAATATTTGAACAATAGCGCAACAAAAAAACAATAATGTTAAGTTTCGTGTATTATACATATACCAAAATGGATGAATTGGAGTCACAGAAAATATAACAGCAAGTTAATAAAAAGCAAAGAGCGTTTTATGTTAAGGCAATTATGTATACATCACTGAATCAGTGGATTAACTAATACGAGTATCTTTTCTTGCATTTTTAAAATTCATACACACAACTTTGTACGTTTAATAAGATTATCAACAATGTAGGATACATTTTATGCAAGCCATCCCTTAGAATTAAACAAATTTTACTTATACTATTACCACAAGTCCAGTGTGTTATTTTGTTCTTTTTTACTAGTTACAAATATCTATATCCAGTTAATTAGAAACAGTTATTCAACAATTAACATTAATTCTCATTTTCATAGAATCTTTTGGACCGCTTTCAACTTGATGCAAGTATCTCTAATATTTTAATTAATAATATGTATTTAGACATATTTATCCTCTGATTAAATATGCTATTCTAAATAAAAGTATGCACAGCTCGAAAAATTATTAATTACATTGAATCTACTAATAATTATTTGTGCATTAGATAATATTAATAATACCGTAGAGAAACAAGATTGACGAAATTTAGGAGAAAATCTGCACATGTAACTATTGCAGTCGTAAACTAAAATTCAAATTCAAAACAATTAATAATATAAAGCTATTTTCTAGAGTTTTAGGATAATGTACCACCATGAAATGGTTCGTATACAGGATTAATAGAAAGTCTACCATTCTTAAAAGGTCTAGTGTCTTCGCAGTTTAATGCGTAAACTTAAAAGGAATACATACAGAAACTATACTCCATCTACTCTACGAATGTAGCAAGAAACATGGCAATCGACTCTCATATTATAAATTGAAAATTAGCCATAGTAAAGCAAAACAAGAAAATTCAAACCATAAAATATCTAATTTGGTAATGGGTCATTTAAAATGTAAACTCTAAGTCAATACAGTGATTTATGTTTGATGAAGACTATCGCATAAGCTAATCAGAAATATTTATAATCTCTAGCAAATTACAAATAGTTACCTTATAAACTTCACAATCTACGATCAATATGGTCTTCACTGTTGTTATATCTTTACGAAAAATATTTGGTGGAAGCCATTCTTGCAAATCTTTCGCGAATGTTTGGATATCGACTATGAAACCAGCTTTATGAGTCCTTGCACCTGCTAAAAGAAAGCAAAACACGTAATGTAATTAATGACCTCTAACTTGTATGGGTTTTCCATAGTAATAATCGGTGACAGAGTTTTCAGACACTTCTTCTTTAGTAATAATTCAACGGGAGAAAGACTTTTGCAGTTTTTAATTTAATATAATGACTCTATTGGTTAAAGTAAAGAAGTAAAATGCTATATTCAGAATACGTAAGGTAAATACAGCATGTTGAATTAAAAGGAAACAAACATGGCTGAAAACTATGTTTTAGATATCCCCGAAAAAAATTTCTGTAGAATAATGTCTAAATACAATCAATATTACTTTAATACGACTTTTAAAAAGAAAAAACATCTATTACAAACGCATTATATTTACATATTTTGAAATATTTAATAAATGGATAATGGATAATGGATAACATAACTTTTTGTAAACTTTATTATACATATATGTAAGACAACATACCTAACAGTAGTCTACCGAAGCTTCCTTCTTATGTTGGCATTATTATTTGACCAACCACATTATTTCATCAGCCTATTGCCATTTCCATATCCAAAGGCATTTCAACTCAAAACCATTCGGCGTTCAATATTTCATAAGTTAATTAATCTAAGCGATTTATTACATCCATAATTTTTAACATATAATTCACTCGGTGAATATTTCTTGAAGACATTTGGTTAATGCAGCAAAAAATACCTAGAACAAAAAGAAATAGGATAAAAATAGGAAAATAAAATTTATATATTTTTAATATTGATAAGCGTCTTGCAATCAATAACTATGAAACATATTTAATGTGAGCAAACTGTTTATATAATACAATGAAATTAAATCATCCAACCAAGGAGTACACAAACATCAACACTTCATAAATTTTAAAAATTAGCAATAGATATTTGTAGAATGACAGAACTGTCTCATTAAAAAGTTCTGGCGCTAGCATCGCTAAATTTGGTTCTCGTCGGTCTAGATGTCTCTGAATTAAATTATCTATTATTATAATTATCTATTAATATTTATTATAATAAAATTAATTTCAACGTTTTAAGCAGCAAACTAAACTAAAATAAATAATAAAGTAATTCAAACAATATAACAATATATAAAAGAGAATAAATTAGAATAAGTAGGGCCTTCAACTTTACTGAAAATATACAGCGTTAGTAAAAAGTCCCGGAACGGTAAATAACTTTGTTATTTGAAAATTATGATTCCTGAAATTTGGTATGGGGGTATAGTTAATATAAATGCATTTTATGCAATAAAGTTAATATTTTTTTCACTAATACCCCCATACCAAATTTCAGAAATCATAATTTTCAAATAACAGTTATTCGACTGTTCCGGGACTTTTTACTAACGCTGTATGTATTTGAAGGCGGCTTGAACACAATCAGAGCGTTCGTGAGGCTTTAGCAAATAACCAAAAGTGTGCAAAAATAAAATAAGTAATTTCTTCTTGCATTTTAAAATATTCTCAATATATATTAGCACATACAACGTTAGCTAAAAGTATAGAGACGACGATTTACTGTCCTTAATATCAATTTTAGAAAGTGATCTTTAATGTAAAAGTTAGAATAATACTTTAATTTTTTTTAATTTTTTTTATATCATTTTTATAAGAAAACGCCAGTTCAGATTATTTCGTAAACCTTGGGTACCTGCTAGATATATAAAAACCAAGCGATAAATAAATTTGAGCGAGGTTCTCTTGTGTACGTCAAAGTTTTACATTAGATTGTGTATTCGATTTGTTATTATTAAGGTTCATATTATCGATCCCTTTTAAACAATATTTGGACAACATTTTTCCCAACAGACGGGTGGAGAAGATGAGAAAACACTGAATGGCGAGCCGGTTCGTTAAATTTAAGCCCTTTAATTTCCCTAATTGGAGATACGCAAAGAACAAGGTTTACAGGACAAATCTGATAAGACAGGAAATTCAAAAATCCGAGTTACTAGAACGATAAGTGCGAGAAGCTTTCCTGAAAATGTTTGCAAGATTTCTAAAAGGATTTTGGGTTACTGTCGAATTAGTAAAATGTTCCAGGGCAAAAACTGGCGAAGGTATTCATATCAATCTCGGCTAAGACAAAAAAAATGCTATAATTCAGCAAAGGGGACCTTAGATTACTGACGGTATATCTGATAGGTCATGTAGCCCTAAAATACCACCTATTCAACCTAGAAAAAGCTGAAGATCAAATCTTTCGTCTATGCCTAGAAGATCTAGACCACAGAACACATTCTATGCGATCAGTTGCACTCGACAACAACATTTCAGTAAACCATTTTTAACATCTACGAAACTAAATGATGAAGATCCTAAGGTTTGTTAAGAACTTTCACCTACTTAACACATATAAGGGCATTTTGTTGCAATAGATCTATCAAGGTCGCAGTGAAAAACGCACTTGTGCATTGCCCAATGATACTAATACAACATCGTACTTATTTGGCATACATCCCGAGTGATAATTTTTGCCATCGTTTTGTTGACGCCGTATACCGCTGTAGTAGTTCACCATTAAATATCTAAACAAATGCCATCTTGGATTTTTTATATGACTAAAATTAGCATTGTTTTCTGGGATTCTTGAGCCATGAAGTTTTTATCGTTAGTTGGGTTGTTCACAATATATGCGAATAATCTATCCAAAATTAATAGAATGTTTTAGATATTTTCAGAACCATTGGCGATATTTTATTCAGTCTCTATTAGCACATCTGGCAAGAGGTGATAATTACACAAATATTTACTATTTAATAGTACTTCAGGAAAAAAAATCTTTTTTTCTATAGAATTACGACAATATTTTTTATCACCATCAAGTTGTTCTATAAAGTGTAATATTGATACTTCAATATTCTGCTTCTACTGAAACATTTATTTATAGAGTAACGTATGTTATTGACTTTGTTGCCTTTCACCGTAAATACCAACACCTGTGAGTAATATAGGATAGATGTGTTTTTAAGCCAATTTTAAAATATTTTATTATTACTTTTTTTTACTTATTATTTACTTATTACTACTATTATTTACTTATTATCACAGAAACATGTGCATTCAGAGTTTGGAACTAAGGAGCGACTGAATTGCCTAATACTTGGTTGATGTGTATTATATAAAACGGCCGATATCCGTTAGCCTGATATTGCAATGCATAAGCAGCAATTTACCGAATGAAGAATTACCATATACAAAATTATATGCCAAAACCTTTCATTTCTGAAACATCGAATATGTTCCGAGCAGTTAATTAAGTAATTTATATGTTCTTCGTATAAAATTCTTTAAAAAATGATGAATAATGTTATCCGTTAATATTCACAATTTTCCTTAGATCTGGCGACAGTATACAAACTGCTCCAAATTAATTCAGAAGTTGGTTAAACTATCAAAGAAATTTAATTTTTAGAGTTGATTAAGGTGGCCAACATACGAAATCAATTCAACATTGCTATTTCGAGACATGTTCAATGAAATGTCCAAACATATATATTAGCTTATTTTGAAGGATTTCCAGATGATTCTGTTAAGAAAATTGGTAGATGGTAGCATCTTATCTTTGACAGTGATTTCTGGAATATTAAAAAAAACAAATTTGTGCTTTATAACTATCGCCCAGCATCCTGGAGATGCGGATATATATTTCGACGTAAAAACATGCATTACTGATCTCGAGAAAATGTACTGTTAGCTTACCAATCACGTTCAGAAACAAAGTTTAGTTTATATATATGTATATGGTGTTGCTTGATTGGTGGTCCTTGTTTTATTATGGGTCGCTTACTGGTGACGGTAAAAATATTTCGAATGCTACAAGGGACGTTCACAAAAGAACTTTAATGAGTTCAAGAAAGCGAAGGGATTTCTTAATTTTTAATGTAATTTTGCAGTAAACAAATGGTTTATTAAACAGTCACGGCTACCTTGATATATTATAAAATTGTTAATTCGTACATGTAGTTAGTGCCAAGTTAGGTTAGCCTCATTAGGAGAAAGAAAATAGAACACCAAAACCAAAAAAAATTAATCAACAAAATTAAGTGAATTGTTTTATTTCTAATATTTTCTCAAAATCCAATAGTTTAGAGAAGTTAAATGTATAAAATTTAGAACAATTAATGCGGAATTTATCAGCATAAAACGATCGAATAATCTAGAATTGCGAAGAAAAGATGTCCAGAAATTTTTTTTTGTTTTTTTTTTTTTTTTTAAACGAATAGATTCTTTAAAAACTATTCCTTACTTCTTAATGTGGTCACGGTAACTGAAATTATAAAACAATTATAGTGTAAAAGGCAATGGAATTCACACGAGCACAAGTCAAATAGACAAAATTTAAAAAATGTATTTATTAAAAAATGTAAATTAAAAAAAAATTACTATTTGTTAGGGCACAAAAAAATTATTACAAGAAAAAATTCTCCACAGGGGCCTCTGTAGAGATAAAGTAGAAGATAAAATAAGCAAACAAGCAGGTAAATAGACATACTCAAGGTAATAATTAGAGAAGATAAAGGTGGATGAAATTATTAGTTTTTTGCAGAGACTAGACAGACTCATCTTTTATTGAATCTCAAAGACACCAATAGGTAATACGAATGCATTCTTAAGAGGCAAATCAACACGAGTCTATCTAGTCGCTACAAAAAAATAAATAATTCCACCTGCTCTTGTCATCTCTAGTAACAATTAATCATCCAAAACTTGAAAAGTAGATGTCTTTCAAAAGTGATTCGGCAATTAATAGAAAATGTCCTAGTTTTTAGTTTGTTTTTGAAAATGTTTAAAGCTCTCTAGACTATTAAAAATGAGTCCTTTATTACAAAAATGTAAAATTTACATTTAAAACAATAAAAAGTGTTACACAAAGTGCCGCACAAAAGTGTGCAGCACTCTGTATGATACAATCATTAGAAGGATCAAAGAAAATCCGACACGTGATAGTATAGCGAATCTAAAGCAAAAAATTAAAAAAACGTACTTCACCTAGCAACAATTGCATGATTCTTTCATTTTAGAATGTTAGAACGTTGCTACGGTACTCTTTACGGCCAGGTAATTCAATGTAGCTCCTATGAATGATTAAACCTAATAACACACTATATCGTGCTACTTAAGAATGATTAAAATGTTTTCAGATACTAGCAAATAATTAGAAAAAAAGAAAAGAAACATGTCAGATACATACCAGAATATTCATTGCCTTTATAGACACGAAAATACTATTACTACAACTTTCCACTTTAGTTGTCGCAGTGTAACTGAAATGAGTAAAAATGCGGAATACACTATTAAGTCTATATCGCCAGGAAACAAGTATTAACCGGTTGCCAGCCGACGGTATATCCATTATTTTTCATTTAACCTGAATATCCTGTTCTGTAAGCAGCAAGCACAGTATGTAAAATTTGATCTTGCATTATTTAAATGCCGTCGAAGCTTCAAATCCAAATTAATTGAATTTGAGATTTTACTGATCTCTAAAAGAAATTGTTAATTTTTGTCTGTAAAATTAATTACTCCCAATGCAGATAGTTAATTATGTAAGCTGAGAACTATGATATTTTTAATATTGTTACTAGTGTTGTTTTGTTGGTCTTTCGGATGTGACACAGTATCTACAAAACAAATACCACTACAGAGTGGGTAACGGATCCCGTCCATTCTTAACTTTGTAATGATATCTGGATAATTAGCTATGATCTATTTAGAAAAAATAACTTCATCATCGCACTTCCAGTTACGTCGAAGGTCATTGCTAATTTATAAATAAAAACAAATATTTTTATTGCATTCTTAGATTCTATATTGCATTTTTAGATTGTACATTCAGCATAACAAATAGTACTTCACCAAGATTACCATTTTTTCGTTCACAGCGCTGAAAATCACTAAAGCAACAATGCCAAATTGTCAGTTATCATTTTGCGTGCCCTGTCGTTTTACAATCGTTTTGTTTGTAATTTATATTCTTGGTGTTTACTTATTAATTATCGTTAGTTATCGACAGCTGACAAGTAAGATTAGACACAAAAAAATCTGTTATATAATCTATATTTACATTATTTAATATTATGACAGCTGCCAATACTGAAAACTGACAACATAGTGTAAATGTCATTTATGACGTACATGTCTTCTTAGCGTGGACTGAGTTTAGCTATCGGTCACCGTTTTAGTTATTTTAGCTTTCGTAAGAAAAGCAAAAAAACGTATGTTGCAACAAAGGTCTGTACTGGTACTATAATATATTAACTGGAAATGCGATAACTATGAAGTTACTTTTCCTTAATAGACCGCAGCTAACTATGTTTAACCCTGAAGTTTCAAAATCCAGATATCATTACAATAGGAGCTCCTAATCCTAAAGAAAACAATATCCAGAGTGCAAATTAAAGTGAATGTTAATCTAATCTGCAATCATTATTAGCTTCATTCTCGCTTGTCCTCTTCTGGTGCTTCATCGCGAGAGGTTGAGCAACTTCGTTTCATGCCGGTACTTTCCGACCTTCAATGCTGTGTAATACATATCGCAGCACAAATATAATCTATTGTGGGAACTACCGAGTTCGCAGAGGTGCCGACGGTTGTGGGTTCATATCTTAGATAACAGAAGAAATGTTTCGATCAGCGACAAATTTAATACCATATTACGCAAAAATGTCGATTTTTCTAGATTACGCCATTTTTTTAACAGTAGTGTTGTGGAAGGAAGATTCTTTACACAAATTCAAAGACTACCGCTAGATGTAGAATGATCTTTTTCTGCGTGTATATGGCGCAGCGGACGGGTTGATTCGACCGTATATGTGACACGAGTATTGAAAACCTCACTTCCTAATTCTTTTTAGCCATCTAAGCACGTTCGATGTTTAGTATACAATATTTGCGGTTTCACAAATTTTCTTGTTGCTTTTTGTTCTAAATAATGTGCACGTTTATTTCGGTTAACCCAGCAGACTAACGCTACTGCTAGGCGATCGACATGTTGCCTTTTACTATAAGCTTCTAAACACGTAGATTACCTTCGTGTTTCAGCAACTAGTTAGTTTACGGCAAATTTCAAAGTAAGCCTTGTTACCTAGCTTGTTTATTTAGATTGATAGTGATGTATTTACAAGATGTCGGTCCTATATTTCAAAATGGCGATAATAAAACGGTGGAATCCTATTTACAAGATGGCGGCACAAATTGCCGGCACCACATTTTAAAATAGCTAGGCTATATTTACAAATTTGCTGCCTAATTTACATCGCAGTCGATGCTTTGTCTAATTATCCCATTTTTTTTTTGAATGATGACGGAGTGACATTGTCTAATTGTTGCAAGTAATATTACAAATTGAAGATTACATTTATTGATTTGTTTATTTACTACATGTAAAGGAATGACGTACTAGCCTTGTCTAATTATTACAAGCAACATTAGAAATTCAGGGTTACGGTTAATGATCTGTCTATTCCCTATATTTAAAGGAAATTTTTCTCGGAATTGGTGACATAATTGCTTAATTATTGCAATCAGTATTAGAAATTAAGGATTATATTTAATGATATGTTTATTTCCTACATTTAAAGAGAACTTTTTCTTGGAACCAATGACGCAGTAATCTTGTCTAATTATTAAGTACACTTTCTTTGTTTGTCAGTCGAGTCATTGTCTGTGCTGTCCAAACCTGGTATTTCATAGGTAATTATTCAGGAATGTGAATCCGTATTTATCTAGCATTTATAACAACCCCAATCTCTAAACGTTACAGATTTACTGTATTAGTATGAGTATATACCAAGTAAAAAAAAGAAATTAAGATTATATATGTAGATTTCAAAATTAAGAAACAAATAGGATGTTTTTTTTTGCATATATTAAAGTCTCTCAAGGGTAATTCTTTTACTTTTATGAATTGAAAGTTTTATACTTAGGCCTCCAGTCGAATCTTCACGAAAGAAACGTTTGAGAATGGATGCGAATTTGCAATGATAGCAAAAGAGGCAAAGGAACAGCATGCGGAAGAGCTTTTATCGTCTATTCTAGAAGAAATCCCCCAAGAACTTATAACACGTAGAGTAAATCCAAGTTAAAATTTTCTGGTTTTCTACACCATATTTTTACTGAATAGCTCACCACCTTCGTTTTTTCTTTTTTTTCCCCATAAAACAATTCATTTACAAAAAGCTTCAGTAAAATTAAATTCCAAGTCTAGAAATATTCAATTATAGTGTGATGTTACGATCTTTACTTGTTCATTCTTGTACTGTAAGCAATATTAACCTCTAAACTTGCACTATGAGATAAAATATACAATCTACAGATGTCATGTTACATTCGATTACAAATGACATCAGTGTCTTTAAGGTCACAGTACAAGTCCTTATTATTACAAACCATATTCAGTGTCACAAACGTACGAACATTTTTTTATTAGTCAATATAGGCGTGTTTACTTGACCATTTATTTTTCTTTAAAAAATATTGAAACATGCATACCAGCACTTTACGTGACCTTTTTAGCTGCTAAATCTTACATTTTCTTCAAAGAATTACAAAACCGTAGCTTAATTTTTCGAATGTTAAAATATCAGACTTTTCTCTTTGCTAAATTTCTATGAACAGTAATACTCATTTTTACTATTATATTATTATTATCGAAGTAAAACTACATTCATACTTATCAATTTCTGATATGTTTATTTAGAACCTATACTCGTCGTACATTTGCTAACGAGCTTCTAGTTGTTTTTAAAAATTTGTTATTATTCCCAATTATTCCTAATACTAATACTTTGTCGCATTTTTTAATTCGAAAATAATTTTTGATTCTAGACGCTATAAATATTTGTCGTTAATATGTAGCAAATTATGCTTTACTCTAAAATTTTTAGAATTGTTTTTAACATTTCTCTTTTGGAGGTGCCTACAATGTTCCGTGATCAGCAACGTGTGGAAATTGGAACTGCCGAGTCTTTATACAACGAACGACGCGATTCAGCGAAGCGGAACGGTTATGGATTAGCAAAGCGGAACAGAAATAGAATATATAACCAGGAGCAAGAAACAACATCAGTCTTTAGAAATCTTCTGAAGAAGCTGACAGCAGCGAAATAATCAGCGAAACGTCAAGTAAAATATTAATTACAAGATAACACCCGAAAAACATTTCCATTATGGATTACGGTCGTGAAAGCCTACACTCAACTAAAGAATTTATTTGCGACTTAACAATAATGTTAAGTGCGTGCAATATACCATTTGGTAAAATCGGCTAAAAAATGTTCCGTCCGTTTTGGATGAAATACAACACAGCGTGGGAACTATCAAGTCCGAGGACTCCACGTGCGTATTTGTGGTAGAAGAAGATTGAGAATTATGTGAAAAGCCGCAGCAAAAAATGAATGGTTGTGGCTAACTATATGTGACTGCATACTGCAACTGCAGGCATTAAAAAAAAGTCCGTAGTATCGATTGTAGCACGGACAATGACATTGAAAGAACTGTCACATCCTTATTTATTAATTTGTAAAAGACAACTAAGATGAACTGTCGAAACTATTCATAATGTATTAGTTAGCATAGTTGAGCACTTATTTCACCAAACTAATATCACCAAAGTAAGTATTAATGATAGTTACCGATATTGCCGAGGTTATGCTTCGCACAAGCCAATTATTCAAAGCAGTTCAACCGAATTTGCTACACATAACATGTCTGCCTCACGCTTTAACACTATACCAAAATGTTATCCCGATTTGGATCAGTTAAGAGCACATACGAAACGGGTTTTTCTTAAATCACTAAAATGTATTCGGCAATTTCGTTCAGTGTCCTGATATACCAGAACCGCCGCATCCAACTCTTACACGCTACATGACTAGAAGCAGCAATCTATTATTTTAAAAATGTTGGAAAGATCAAATTAGCAATTTTATAACTGGACGCCAAGAAAGCAACCACAATAATGCTAAGTCGGATACACTTCCAAAATCCTTAAGTGGCAGCAGAAGCAATAAAAAAATTACAAAATTACAAAACACTTCGTTGTCCTTACGGGATACATTTGAAATTGTCGACTGCCACATCACAATAGTGCTACATATTTTAAATGAAAAGTGTTTCAGTCAGAGTAAAATTTAATACTATATTACGTAAATTTTGCTAGATTTATCTAGATTTATGTACATGGCTAGTTGTAGAACTTTTTTGCATATAAGTAAATATATGCACGGCAACGGACGGGTATCAAAGAGACAACCGTGGAAGCTACATGTATTGAAGGTATCACCTCCGGATTTCTTTTTAGTCTTCTAAGCATATTCATATTTTATGCCCAGAAAAACTAATTTGGTAAAACAATGTCTTTTGCTGACAATATCTATGGAATCTCATGAGGCAAATAAACACGAGTCTGTCTAGTTTTTATTAACTCCGTGAAGTTGCAGACGTTTCTGTGGGTTTAGTAAGGAACGAGTCCTTTGCTTTGTGGATAGAGATAAAGATAAAGTTTGAATATTTCAAAACAACCGACTTTGTATTTTCGTCACCAACGTTATAAATATTACGAATATTTATAACGTTGGTATGAACGCTACAGGGCGTTTTCTGTCTTTTTAATTTTGTTGATATATTACCAACAAAGATATCTTTAGATGTAAATATCAGTGCGCCTCTATTTTTCCTTAATACTAGTGTTGCATAGAACACTAATCGACGGTGCGCTGGGATATTTTCTGTGGTGACAGGAATCAACATACCCGAAAAAAAGTAATTTGTTTTATTATGCTTTTCACAGTAAACAATTAAGAATTTTAGTCCTCAAGGGATTAGCTTGTATATTCTACCTGTTACGGAAATTACCACTCTTCTTAATGGCGGCTATAAACCCAAGATTTTAGACTCATTGCAAACTACGTTAAATTTATATTTTATTGTCAAATTACCCTATCTATATTGTAATCTGCAAATTTTGCGAATTTAAGGATTTTTCAGGGAGGAGCAAATGTTTTCATTTTAAATTGTAACTATCATGTAGGAGAGTAACAGCCAGAACCTGTAAGAGCGAGCAACAGTCCACCCCGCATCCCTCAAATTCAATATAGATTAAATCTTCTAAATAAAGTTAGTATAAGAAGTTACGTGCAAGTGTGTAATTTCATCACATACATTCCTTCAAATCAGAAGGAATCAACATTCTTTTTTAAATGATTGTATTTGCTATCAGTGTCGAATAACAGTTCATTCACACTATATATAACTTAATTCTCAATATTTTTGCTTGTTTCCCTTGTATTGTCATAAGTAGAGGGGGCAAAGGTGGATAAAATTATAACTTTTTTGCAGAATTTAGAGAGATTCGTGTTTTGTCGACTCTCTGGGATATCAGTAGGCAACACGAGTCCATTCTCATGAGGCGAACAGACACGAGACTATTATATAGTTTATTTATTAGACTATTATTATTATTATTAGAGTCGCTGCAGAAAAGCAGCGCCTTTATATCTAGTCATAAAGAATCTTTTGCTTCCAAGGTATACATATCAAAAACGCCTCTGGTATTTCCACAGCCGAATGTTATACTGTTCGTCGATGGAAATGTTCCATTAGGGAGTCTTAATGCAAGAAGATATTCTAAAATCGACAAAATTTTTATTTCCAAAAATAATAAGTTGTCTGGAACTAAACTTGGGTGGTGCCGAGGTTGCCGATATTTATGTGTTCATCACACTACTACTGTTTACCATACGACTCCACAGTCTTTGCTATCATTATTGTCTGGATATATTGGTTTTGATCTTTTGCCAAGAGAAGATTGCAACTTTAAAAATCAAACAATCTGTCGGTTTTTACAATAAATATAATTTCTCCGCAATTCATCGATAATATTCGCTAGTTTCCGTGTTTCACGAAATTACCAGAGACTACATAGACCATTTCATATGTTGTTGCCTATTGGTTTTTTCGAAAGTCGAAAAAGCAGGAGTGCTAATTTCGTGAAACGTATGGAAAGGGAAAACTTTATTTATTTTAGGCAATCTCCAACATACATACATACATTTAGGCAATGAGGAACATCTGTAGGTTGGGCAACCTTTCATACATTGTTTCTGAAATTACCGCTTGCGTTACCTATCAGTAGATATCCTAACTACGTACATAACCTCTTCTTATCGTTCTTAGTGTCTTTTTAGTTGGGTTTGTCGTAGTGTTTGTCCACGTGAGCGTTTTCTCTTTAATTTTGATGGTTTAGTTCAGTAGTTTTAAAATGAAGCTACGTTATTTCTTCACATGTAAGTAATCCTGAATTTTGAGCACATCTATTTCCTCCAAATCGTGTTTCACCAACGGCATAATCTAATTCTATTACGAAATTGCTAAAAATTGATAAAAAATATAGAACATATTCTAATCATTCGATTTCTAGAACTCGAGTTCATAACGTCGTTCAAACTATTGATAAATGTAACATTTTATTTTATTTTAGTTATCAGTCTTAAATTTAAGATAAATTTAACTTAGAATTGAACTTGAGTGATATGAAATGAATATGCTACTGAATATCATTTCATTGGGTTCTAGAAATTGAAGTAAAAATTGGTAAGCTAAAATTAGTTTTATGCATATTTTCCTAGTCAGTTTTTGTTGAAGAAGCAATAGGTTAATTGCGAAAGCTTAGAACAAAACATGAAATAGATTATTTCATTTTTTGCTGCATTGTCCAATTATTTGTCTATTACAGATGGGTTTTATGGGACATCCGACACATTTGGAAATGTAGATGATGTTTTACCGAGGAGTGTTGGCAATTTGTCAATCAGTACAAGAGGACATATATCTGCTAGATTGCAAGTTTTAATAGCAGGTTAGGGACTTGTATTCTTTTCTTTAAAATTTTGATAAAGTCGGCTAACATTAAGTTTACTTTAAATAGTATTTTAGTCATTTACAACTACTTTCATATATTAATACATCTTTTAACGAAATATTACAGTAATATAATATAATATAACAAAATACATAGTAATTGCACATTTTTCTAATTTGAAAAAGACAAGAAACACATTCTAAATATTATGTGTAATTTTTTGTTTGTGTCTTGTGTTCTTCAACATTTTTTGTTGCAGCTGTTTCTTCTATTTCTTATAATGTG
This sequence comes from Oryctes rhinoceros, assembly GCA_020654165.1. Lineage (NCBI taxonomy): Eukaryota > Metazoa > Arthropoda > Insecta > Coleoptera > Scarabaeidae > Oryctes > Oryctes rhinoceros. The sequence goes on from JAIOKQ010001008.1 coordinate 8,614,454, forward strand.
TAAATATAGTTACAAATATAGTTAAAGTTAAGTCAATTTTCATCCGGCCATTGGATTCATGTGTTCAATGCATTTATTGCACTGTTCGAAGTAATTTTGTTTTGTAATTTTTCTTCAGTTCCGAAATCTTTAGTTTCATCTTCTTCTTTCTTCGTCAAAAATGTCTGCGCATTCATTGCATTCCATGCAGCTACGCCTGTCTCATACATTATATGTATGGATGATATCTGTGTAAGTAAACATTAGTTACATATATGTGGCAGTAATATGTTTGAAATATCACGTATTTCAGTTTCAACTTCTATCTGATCTTCTTTCCATTTTTGCTCCAATTCACTAAGCAGTACATTTACCCCACCAATTAGCAATCATTGCTAGATCTGATCGATTCCATGCATATATTAAATTGGCAACAGCATCTTTTAAATGTCATATTGTGTAGTGTCTCCAACTTGGAGTCTCTAACTTTGGATATTGCGGAGAAGGCTACTTCTATGGTATGATCATATTTTGTTGTATTGGTTAAATAAGAGAGATTACATTTAGCGGCTGGTACATTGTTTTGTCCATCTTCATTCTGTAATTCCTTTAATGAGGTATGTGATGAAGCACTACCCAAAATAGGTAGAGCCTTTATTGGGTGATCACTTGATTTGTGAAAACGTGTAACCTCCGAACAGAAAAAATCAATGACTGTAAATTAAATTTGCATCATAAACCTACCTGAGGAACGAAAGAATTATGGAACCAATTCTTAAAAATAGACTCCGAAGTTGATTTGGAGTAGTCATAGTCAAAGAGAACATTTTTTAAAAGCCCTAGGATTTATTGCCTTATCAATAACCAATAGCTTTATCACTTCCACTGGTTTTAGCACATGCCAAAAATGTTAGTAATTTTCCTAACCAGACCAGTCTTCTGTTGAGATGAAACAACATTTTTCAATTGGACTTTAATCAACTAGTCCTGGATGAGATGATAATTTTTCTCCACCAATTTTTAAGTATCGAACAATTAGGTATTCTCAACAGAATTTTCTTTTATCTCCAAATCAAATGTTTTTGCATTTTCTTTGATCATATCCCCACTGACGATAACGTTTTCATATCTTTGATTCAAGAATCTTCTGTATATTTTTTTCTCCGTTTCAGGATGTTTAGATCCCTTTAAAGTTATTCTTTGACTTGGTTCTGCATAAATACTCAAGTCCCCACCGCATATAATATTAACTGCTTTTTTTAGTTTTTAATTTACAAATCGTGGACTTGATAACATATATTTTTGATAAATTTGCTACGCTCGCACCTCCTTTTTCAGGGAGTGTTAAGCACTTTGGTTTTCTTTGCGATGACATGACGTAAATTTAATCATTTATGTTTAAATCTACGTTCTAATTCTATTTATAATGACCAACGAAGTTAGAGTGGCATGGTGTAGCAGTTAAATGTTGTAAGCAAATGTAGCATTTCCTTTTCAACATATGAGCGTATAGTATAAATTGGTATCGCTATAAAATTAAGTGTGACTTTCATACCCAAAGCATTCATTTTTGATCACTAATATTTATTCAATAAATACTTCTAAATTCAAATTATTAATGCAATCAATGTATGCAAAATAATCTGTAGTTCCTTTTTGTTTATATTAGTGGTAGATGTGGTAACACGAGTTAAATTTTAATTTGGACTTAAGTTAATGTGACAGGTAGAATGCAATAGTTTTCTACTTAATCGACTGATAAACTCTATCAATCGACATATGAAAGCCTATAAATTAAAAAAATGTTAAAAACTTGGCAATATACTAAAGTCTGCATTTTTAATAGAACACAAAAAAGCAATAGTTGTTGAAGCGAATTTTTTAAAATACAGTTAAATACCTTTTAAGATATTTAGAAACCTGTGTATTTTGTAACACCATTTTTTTTCCAAAATAATGGGTTTACAAATAATCGGCCAAGTAATATTTTTTCTTACGTCAGTGCCACAGCCACGTGGTTTTTTTAGCGATTTGTGTTGCGTCCAATTATGTTTATTGGATTGATTGTCGGCGAACTGTTAGGAGGCTTCAAAAAATAAAGTCAGAGTCAAGTTGATACATATTTCAAAAAGTATGTAAAAATACATTTATTCCCTGTATAATAATAATACTAAGATTAAATAATTTCCTTTTTCCAAGCCTCTCTCTTTATATACATATAATTAAGTTTAAAAGAATCGAAAAGTGATTTTTAAAAACTCTTTATTTCTACTTAAAACTAACTCGTACAGTAAGGTAACAGTTGTTTGATACAAAAAGTTTACATAAGCGCACGGCTTAGAGGTAACTTCCCGAATTATCGTTCTTTGGATGTTGCGTTCCCTCGAAGGGTTCCTTCTTGGTGGCACTAAATGCTTATCTTCGAAAGGGTCTACCTCTTACATGTACTAACTTATTCTAAATTATTGCTACGTCTCTTGATTATGTTTAAACCTAAGTCTAAGTGTCTTTTGCCATTATGTATTGTTTATGAGGACATAACTATATATATTATATACGTAAATATTGGTCGGTTGTTGTATAATCACTTGCTTGTTTAGGAGTAGTGGTTTCCATGTCTGCGCAAGGCGTTCTGGGTCGTCTCTTTTATTTAGGCTAAGTGGCCGTTTGTCGATCTCTATTGCTTGTCTAATAGTTCTTGCCTTTAAGTTTGCATGCCTGACTATGGTTCATGTTGTTGTCGTTTTGTTGCTTTTGTTGTGTTCTTGTGTTCTTACGCTTATTCTACGATTTGTCTGGCTAATGTATATTCTATCACACTGCTCACATGGTATTTCGTATACCCCTTGGCACTCTAGCGGTATTTTGTTCTTTGCTGTAAGTAATATATTGCCTATTTTTCTGTTTAGAAGCGTATATTGTGCGAGAAGCGTATAGAAACATCGCATCAGCTGATGCCTAGCAACACCAGCATGCGCTGAATCCGTAGTCAACGAGCGCGTAGCGGCAGTCATACGTTAGCGGATCACGATAGACGCAATGTGAAATCTGATCTACGTTCTCAGTTTGGTGCCATTTCGGAATACAAAGAGCGGATCTAACTCTGCTGCTAGAGCATGTTAATATATTTTAAAATGCAATTTTAGCAGATTCTTTCACTGTGCCGCATATGCATTATATACCGACAGAAGTAAATACAATTGATAATAATATGTACGAATATAAACAGATAAGATAATAAGATTAACAATAATAAAGCATAACAAATATTAAATGGAATGATATTTGTACAGGCAAAGAAAAAAAATGACAAACTATTCTAACTAAACATTATTAGAGTTCACAACAATATATGTATATGTATATAGAATGCTTCATTTAAAAAACGAAACTTCTATAGTGCGCCGTGGAAACTGTACTCAGATTTAATTTTATGTTATATAGAACCTAAATTGCTTAGAAAAATAATTATTCTCTGGCCATTTGCTAGTGAATATCCTATATATATTTTTTCCAATTTAATATTAGATATTTCTGTTATTGTGAACTGTTGTGGTTTTGTAAAAAATTAAAATAATAATTTGAATAACTTGAAAATGTCCTTATTAGAATTAATAAGTTTAGTGTTGATGTAAAATGCAGAAAATAAATATAAGCATTGAATATCCAAATGTTAAAATCATACTCACTGTTGAAATATCTTTTTCAGAATCTGAAATCGTCTTAAAGCAGTCGCTGGAAGTTAAAGAAGATACTAAGACGATTTGAAAGCTTGTATCAGAAGATACATACATACATTCAGGCTTAAACGATTATGTTTCTGTTGAATTACTTTTGTCGCCCTTCCAAGACGTTAATGCATCTAAGGAGTACATTAACACTGTAAGTGTGAAGGTTTAAACTTTTTTTTTGTTTAATAAACGTAGATATGAACTCGGATAAAACGAACTTAAGCAGGATCGCTACAAAATGTATTTTTTTATTTATTTGAAAAAATACATATTCGTTTTTGATAAACCAAATTTGTTTTTTACAAGTGCTTAAATGTATAAATTTGAAATCTATATAATGCAACATTAAAATATAGAGTGAAAGCTCTATATTTAGTACGACTATTGAATAAACACAAGCAGTTACTAAAACAACATCGATAGTTGTCCGGTTAATAGGGTTTTCGATTTATTGCTTCATCATATATTTTTCCCGAGACTCTATTATACCGTTTTTTTAAATCTATCGATTCAATCTCTTCATCTGTGTGTCATCCTAATTCTTTAGCAACCAAACTACTTAAATAAAGTGCTGCAGACGTCCTTTATAACAGGCTCTTTTATTCTCTTATTTTTAGAAATGTCCAATTATCCGCATATTTAAGATTTCCTGGTTGTTGTTAGTTGTCCCCGCAGTTGGTTTAGATAAATTAAACTGCTGGTATATTTTTGAGTGAACTTTCTTTTGTTGAGCAACAATCGATAATTTTAAGCATATTGCGTTTAGCACATTTGTTTGGCTCTCAAAGTAACAATAACCACACTAAACTATATCCACAGCACAATCGAATAAATTAACAAAGGAAGTATGCACAGAGAAAGAAAGTCGATCAAAGTAAACTAACAAAACATAACGGGAAATAACTAACAAATTAGGTAACGTTTCTGTCAAAATCTGAGAACGTTGTAACGGTTCACCGTTATCAATCCAAAAAATCTTCGTAATGAACGCTTTAGGACATTAAGTTTTAGAACAATGTTTTATTTTTGTATTGCCTGTTTTGTTTTGATGGAAACAATTTATTTTATGTTACATAAACAAACTTTTGGAGGACCCCGTAAACAAATTTATTATTACAACAACGAATGCATTTATTGCAATATGCATATATGTGAACAAACTTTTGGAAATCCCTTACTTTTACTTACACACCTAGAAGAAGTACTTACGTAAGTACTACCCAGCGTCATCGCTCAGAAGGATATATAAACCGCTCGAAAATCCTATTTGATAGGAGTCTACTCCTGCCTTTTCCGCATCGCTGTCGGCTTAGACCGCTGACCTAGACGAAGGCCCGTTTCCGTATAGCTCTCGGCGTAGACCGCTGGCCCAGGCGGATCTCTCCCGTGACCGCGTTATTCTTTCATTTCGTCAAGTTGCATTAAATCTTGTTTGATTCACGTTGATGACCGCAAGTTTGTTCAATGTTACTAGCACTCTATACTTTGCCGAATTTTCCGATCTTGTATAGAGTGACAACCGAATTTTTAACACATTAAATCTTGAAATACCGTTGTTAAATTACATATATCACTTGTAGTTAGAAGCATATCCAAATCTAATTTCTATTTGTTTGATTTTATATCTCGGAAGTTTTTTTGATTATTCTTTTTATTGTGAATAAAACAGTTATTTTTCTTAAAAGTACTCTTTTATTTCCGACGAATCTTGGACGTAATTGCTACCCAAGCGTTAATTTGTTGATGAACGCACCAGCATCGTTACACTACTCATTTTAATTTAATAATTAGAAAATTAATTTAAATTACACGAGGTAAACACCAGGTGAGTAACATATAACAGCTAGAAAATACCGTATCCTATAAGCATATTGAGTATCAGCGTCATCTATTAGCGGACGACGCAACGGCAGGGAATAAATTAATACCGGCGGCGCAGATATCTTTTAATTTTCATAAATGTTTATCAGAAGTAATAAAAGGCAAATTAAGGAATAAATTATTTATTTCTGGACAAGTTACAAATTTGCTAAAATTAATTTGTATTAATTTTCCGTGCTCTCAAAAACCCAAAATTTTCTAAAACCGATATACGAATTTCCAAGTTTATGAGTAGGAACCGAGCACACGTCGTTGATTTGATATTTAGAACTGAGTGTTCACTGTAATTGAATTCCTTATAAGCAAGTTGAGAATATATTAGAAGTATAAGAGTTATAGTTGGGGAATCTTTTTTGTTTGTTATAAGCAAGTGTTCGTTATATCGGAGTTTATTTCTAGATGTAAAAACAACAACAAATGTATAAATTGATAAATAGCAAATGAATTAATTAGTATATTTTCTTTTTTAGGTTCGGGCTTCTTATGAAGATGCCATTGGTGTTCTAGTGACAGCCAATTCTGACATCAAAGGGCTTGTAATAATAATAATGTCGACTTCTTAATGTTCGGACTAGTTTGAGGAACTTATTGAAATATATATTTCTTCAATGTCCTGGTAGAGAAATCCCTATTATCAAGTCGTCATGGGTGTAGGAAAATATTGTAAAATAACACTTATCAAAAATCATATTTCGTAAAAAAAATATTTAGGAAACCATTGCAATGTGTACAAATAAATCATTGCAAAGTTTTAAAAAAGTAAAAGTAATTCGGCCCATGTTCGAGCAATCAGATTTTTGTGAAGCTTAGTTTTTGGAATGGTCAATCTTCTGTTTTGTACTTCTAGCGACAACTATTCTTTGTCCTTCAATTCTTCGAAATTTGGAGATGTCATATTTATGTGTTTACTTATTTGTTTTCTGCGTTTCATTTGATACGATATTTCCGGATCGGTTCTCGTAGACAGGTATATTCTGTTCAGGTTAAGTATCTGTAGTATCCGCAGATACAAAGAGATAGCCAGCAAAAATTCCTGGATCAGACGGACTGATTCTTCTCTTTGAAAATCCACTTAATGCGTTTTCTATAATTGCTTTCTCATAGGCTTAGAAAAGAAGTTCACTGACTTAATACACAGTAATATGTCTAGAGTAGTTCTCCATTCAGGTGACGTAAGCTTAATTATAGTCGATTTTGAAGGGTCTGAAAAAAACATCAAGTGGCTGCATCCTGACGGTAGAGAATCCAGGAAAATACACAGGCATATATTCTCGACAGTATGATATAACTTGAAAGGATTTATGCCTAAAACGACCAACCAGCAGCAAAAGAACTTATTCTCAGTAGATGGATGAGAATGCTTATAAAAATAAGCATTCGGGAAAAAAAGAGAACCGCTTTATCAAACGGTTTTTTTTCTTTCTATTTTGCAAGCAAAAATTATTGCAGGAGAGACATAAACTTCCTGTTGTACTTATACAATAGATATTGGCCTCATTTGGCACTAGTCAAACACCCAACTTATTTTCGACCTGTTAAAGCTAAGGTTTTTGTAGTGAATAAACCATTTTCATCTATATGGCAAAGTCTATCTTTAGTGATAGATTCTTTGTTATAGTAAAGCTTAGAATCTTAAAAACTTCAAACACATTTGACTTATTAAATGCTTTAGCGCGTGCGGCAGACATTGGTTCAGGCAGTTGCAAAGATATTTATGGATTTCCTGTCCCAAATCCTGGTTATCGTTCATTTTCTTTGATTTTATTTTCTCCTCTAACTCCATGCATTATATTACTTTTTCTTTGCAAACTGCTAAGCCACTAATGTTACTTATATTGCATTTTTCTGTACTAATTCAGTTTCCGTTTCTTCATCAAAGGTGGCAAAATGTCTATTTAGACTTTTTTGCTCCTTTCATTCTTTTACTTTTATTATTAGCGTTGCATCTAAGTGTCGCTTGATAGATTTTTGAAGCTTTTTATTTACTTTCATAGTATTCATAGTTTTCTCCATCGCAGCTTCTGCTGATTTTTGTACTGTACTGTTACGGATCCATCAGCCCACAACATTTAATTACTGATTACCTTAAGAAAATACCATACGCTTGCTTACTACTACGTTTGTTAAATAACTGATGTTGATAAGAAACGTGGGTTTAATAAAGAGGCACGGTTTTATCCTTAAGACAGGTGATTGATTCACTTGTCCAATAGCAGTGGGAGCGATATTACTTGCTACTAACAGTGTTAATAGCAAGAATGAATGTATTCTCGTCGCGTCGGGGGTACGTACAAATAACCTGGAAAGTTGGAGTTTTTTCCTGCAATGTATAAGCATCCTCTACACTGCTCTATTCAGAGAAAGGGTAGGTCGGGTATGCGCAATAGAATTTAGTTCGAAAAGAAGAAGTTTATCGGTAGGGGTTAAATAGATGTTTTACAATGAATATATGAGATAATTACCGGCTGGATTTCTAAAAAATAGTAGAAAGAGTATAATATTCTTTTTTAAAATTGTATAGATTAGTACAGAAAGTTTGTTTTTGAAATATTATGCTTGCGTTTAATCAAGTGTCGCGGAGTGTATATTTATATAACTTCATTTAGAGATAAAGTTAAGAACAAAAGTATTTATTATTAATTTTTGGGCAAAAGTATTAATTAATTAAGAGATGAAATTTATTTATGATACAAAACAAGTGATTACCAGTCGAAAACAGGAGGAATACTATAAATACAGTACAATCGCGATAGGTCGTTTGTACCAATGAGAGTTTGCATAGAAACGTAGGTGTAATTAAACAGATTAATTTTATTACTTAAACTTAAACTCATTATACATGAACATCCCTAAGATGTAAAAAATCTGTTATTTTTTTCTGTACATTTTTTTGAGCAATTTTAGCCATAACTGCTTTTTCTTGAATTGCTTTCAAAGTGACGATGTCACTCACATTTGTGGAATTTTGTATTGACCATTCAACGGCTATATTAAATGCTTTAATTGCATCGGAATGGCATATTTTTTTTCAATGGACTCGGTTTCATCCTCATCTGAAGAAGACATTTCCACAACATCTGCCGTCTCACCCTTATCCAAATCTTCCACATCTGCAGCAGTGTAGTCAGCCTAAAATATGCAGTTTTGGATTAAGCTATTGACATCTAAAACCACTTATGCATTAACCTACTGGAGCAACTTCCTGTAGTAAATTTATTGTATCCCTGATAGCATCCGGAACTAAAGTTTTTCCACATCTTAATTTTTCTTTCTCAGAGCATGGTTTTCAGAGTCATGCAAACTCGTAAATTTATACTTACTATTTATAATTTATACTTTATAATGAACGTAAATTTTCGCCATTTTGTTCTAGCAAAAGTTTGCATTGCAATCCTTTGATGTATTCGCCAATTAATAGATGAAAAGAGAGCTCGGTTCTGGTATGTGCAAATGCCGCAAAAAATTAGCAATCTTCTGGCTTTAACAACATGTATATTTTCTTCTTTATGCATCGCGGAATCTCGAATTGGGCGAATACCTGGTCGTACATAGCTGCAAGTATATATACATATATATACATTTATGTAAAAAATATTCATGTAAACGTTCACATGTAAATACTTACGAGTAATGCTACCTTTAAATACAGCAGAGTCGATTGAATCGGAATCAGAATTAGGAAACCATTCCTGAGCGTATGCCATTTTTAACTAGAAGGAAAAACATTCAACATCAAAGCAATAGTAGCGAATATAGCCATAAATATAAATTAATATTAAGTAAAAATCTTTACTTACCTAAATAATGGGAAACTTTAAAGAATTAGAATGAAACACTTTTAAGCACTAAACACTTTGTCAGAATATGAATGACAAAAAGGGATGCAAAACCCGTTTTATATCCCTGTCTGACACGATCACCTGAATTTTTTCTAGAATCATTCAGTGGTAGTCTCCAGAATGTAATATTTAGCAGATATCATTAAGCTGCTACGTCCAATTCCTAAAAAGTCTCTTTCAATAACCTAAATAACCATGCCATAAAAGATAATCCTCAATTTCTAATGTTACGTGTACTAAATAGCAAATGCAATTTGGCTGCTACGTCTCCATTTCCTGAAAAGTTTCTCTTTCAATGACCTTGATAAACACATCTAAAGATGTTTAAACATGTCATTAAAGATAGCCGTCAATTTCTAAGGTGGCTTGCAATTAAGTTTAAACCCACACAAAGTTGCTTTTTTAATACTATACTCCGCCAAAAAAGTATCGCATAATTTAGTTTTGAATCATAAAAATATCGCATAATCTTTGTTTGTAGCATGAAGTTGTAAATATACTTTAATGCGCTCTAAGATATAATTTCTATGATTGTTTAAATAAAATACAGGCCAAATAAAAACAAGAACTCATACTTGAGATTTTTATTAAAACAAGAAATTATAATTTTGGAAAGAAAAATGTCATAACAGTAACTTTTAATATTGAGTATTGCCACCTCTGGCTCTTATGACCGCTCGCATACGGTTTGGCAGAGATTCGATTAACCTCCGTATATAAGCCAGATCCAAATTCTCCCACTCGTCACGGAGAGCATTTTCTAGTCCATGCAGGTCCGCTAGGGCAACATTTTGGGTTCGTATCCATCTGTGAAGGAGGTCCCACACGTGCTCGATAGGGTTCATGTCCGGACTTACCGCAGGCCAATCTAAAATTGGAATACCAACATCGTTAAGGTATTCCTGGACGATTATTGCAACATGCGGTCGTGCATTATCGTGCATTAACATGAATTCGTTTCCTATAATTGGCGCATATAATTAAATTGCTTGATTCTCAATTGTAGTTTTTTTTAAAAAGAAAACTAACAAGTGAATTCAAGACTTTTGTTTAATGAGTAAAGTTTTACAATAGTAATATGTAAAGCAAAGCGCCTAAACACTACTAGATACAAATCGATACTGACTCAATAATATCCGAGCAGGCTATTTTACCCTAAGAATACGTCGTCTGGGATGTCCTAACTAAATAAACAGTTTGACATTTCTTGTGTGGTCTTGTATGCGGCTATAACATAATTCCTCCTTCCTCAAGATAAGCAAATACAGGGCGTTGGATTTGCTCAGTTCCAGCGTCTTCAGCTGTATCGGTCGTAGTTTTATACGTTTTCCATCCGTAATATCCTATGATGACGATTATTCCTGCGAATATAATCGTAAGAAATATGCTGTTCGCCCATGAGTGTGTTGTCGATTTGGCGAGCGATATATCTTCATGACGGAGATTATCCGCTAGGATCTTTCACATTTTCACATTTCTTATATCTTTCTGGCTGATCGGGGATATTTGCAGGGTTCTTCGCTTCGGTATATGTGGTAGGCTTATATTAAGGTCAGGTAACTTAAAGATGTTTTCCTCGGGCAAGGCTTTACTTGGGAAGAATTTTTCATCCTTAATTTCAACGCTGCAGTCGTCTAAGTCGATAACTGATGGTTCCTGTATCACTATCAAGCCATCTTGGGGACACGTCGAGTGGATCGTAGTTGGTCCTTTCGGATTGATTAGAACCTTTGTCGCAGTAATCTTCTGTACTAGCGTTTCGGTCATCGTAATGGCGGTGACGGGACAGGTGTTGGTGATGCGAACGAGCAAGTCCTTCAGGCATGGATCTCCTTTCACTAGGTGTTCTCGTTTGCAGAAATGCATGCTTCCGATTGAATCGCATCTTTTCTCCGAGTTCCAGTAATTTTTGTTGTCAAACAATAGGTAAGGTGTTTCGGGAATTATCGTGTGGTTGTTTAGGTACACGGGAAACAGGTGGAAGTAGTTGTAAGGTTCAGATATTATAGGCACATATATCTTGAACAGAATTATCTTGTCGCTAACAATGAAATCGGTCAAAAAGAACGAATAATAGTTGATAAGATGGTTGAAATTTGGTAAATGCTCTGGGCCGTAATCGCTGTTTATTACATTCAATATTTTCTCTACTTCATGCGTTTGCAATATCGATGTATGGAGAATATGGGCGTTCGCGAATGATAAGGCTGTTTGCACGTTGTTTATGATTCATGACGTCTAACAGCATTTGCAACTCTAATATTAATTTGTCCATCGTTAAACTCACCGACATTATCTCAGTATGTTCTTGTAATATTTGTTTTGGTTGTCTTGGATAATTTCGAATGTATTAGTATACTTTGCAATAATTTCCTTTAAAACCGTCTGTTGCTTTGCGAGTGAATTTTGTAGTTTGAACTCGTTTCCGTTTATTGTCTCAATGTATTTGTTAATATAATTCCTATCATTAGCATCCATAGTACCGAATAAATACTTTGACATCGTACCTATGCCATCGAAAATTGCTCTTTTATGTCGAGTACTAAGTATGCTAGATATTATATTCGTAATTCTATTATTTAAAGTGTTCGCATTTTCTAGTTTTTGGGATAATATAATGTTATTATATATATATAATAATAATGTTATTTTGGATTTTGTGGGTAGCTGGTGTGCTAATGTTTACGTGGTATAAGAAAATATGTTTATTCTCGATTACCCGGGCTTTGCCTAATTGCAAGGGGAGGATCGGGTGTTTCAGGGTTTCGATTCGAATTGAGCATGTAGGATAAAGGAATGTCATCGTCAGGGTCAGTATCATTGTCGACGTTGTCATCGTGTCGATTACCTGGAACAGTGAATCTTCGTTGGGGTTTTAATTGTTTCTGGTGAATTACCTTGTCATTAGATATAATTTTATTGTCATCCACAACCCTCGGGTTGCATAACTTGACGAATGGTTGTTCTACGTTTAGGGCAAGTGAACGTTTTCGGTAGCGGTTTTCGCGTTCTAATGTTTGGGTTTGTTTCTTCCTTAGATTTTCGGATGACTGATTGGACAGTAGTTCTAGCACTTGCGTCTGTTCTATAATATAATTTGAGATTTGCTCGTTTTTTGTTAATTCGAATGGGTTCCTAAAGTCCAATTGGCCTTTGGCAATTTGAAAGGGTGTATACTCTATAGCGGAGTGTATACTATTGTTGTATGAAAGAATCGCGTAATTCATTAGGTCTATTATGCTTTGACTTGCCTTTTCCTCTCTTAATATTCGTACGCTTTCTATGATACTTGTGTGGAAACGTTCTATAGGACTGTTGCTGTTAGGGTTATATGCGGTCGTGTAGTGTAACTCGATTTCATATAGATTACATAGATCTTGAAACACTTTATTCCTGAATTCTATGCCGTTATCACACGTAATTTTTTTCGGTATTCCGAAATAGGAGAAATGTTGAATTACTTTATTTGTGCTTTCTATCGCGTTTAATGATGTTATCGGGTATGCCTGTCCAAATTTCGAAAAACTGTCGATAATCGTAATAAAATATTCATTGGAAATCTTAAAGGAGTCAATGTAAAGATGTTCAAACGGTTTAGTTCCAATAGGGGTAGGTTTGAAGATTAGTTTATTTGGGTGTCTTTCGTATTTGGATTTCTGGCAAACTTCACATGAATTTACATAGTTTCGGACATCGTTTTCTAGATTCGGCCAATAAAAGGATTTTTTTATGGCTTGAATATTTTCCATTATTCCGCGGTGTGCCGTTTTCGTTGTGTGGTAGAGTTTAATTTTCTCTTGTTGGTCTTCGCTAACGGTGATATCTTCCAGCATAGTTCGGCTAATAATTAATGAAAAGGTTTTGTTCTGAAAATATTTTTGTAGGAACCTAATTAGGGGTTTTTCAATTTCGGGGAACTTGAAAAATACACAATACATCTGATTGGGCCGCATATACTCTTTTATTAACCTATAAAGTGTGGTTTCTAGTTTAGGATGGTCACCGAGAAGCGTTTCATGCAATAGCCAGGTACGTCTTTTCTTGTTAAAAGGTTTTTCAAAGTGGACTTGGAATGTCTTACACGGAGATTTGCCTATGATTATCTGGTTAGCGTGAACGTTTACTGATTTCTCCGTATATGGGAGTGTGATTGTGGGATTTTCTATAGAGGTATGAATGGTATCGTTTTCGTCGGAGGGGTTTTCGTTAGGTACTCTAGTTTTAATTTGCGTCTGAGTCGTTATAGGTTGAGTTTCGGGAGTTTCTTGAAGGGGTGCAGGGTCATTTAATTGTTGCGGATTTTGCAAATCGCCAAGAATTGCGCTTACTTCGTCTACATTCAAGTCTGGTAGGTCTCTAGCGTCAAGATTGACGATAGTTGACTGATTGTCGATCACTAGAGGGTATATCTCTATTCTCGAGAGGGCATCGGCGTTGGTGTTGTGGCTACCTTTTTTATAAATGATATTGTATTCATATTCTTCTAATTTGAGCCGCCAACGTACCAATTTTGAACTAGGTTCTTTTAGTGAAAATAACCATTGAAGGGGTTTGTGATCTGTAATAATATTAAATTTTGTTCCATAGATGTAAGGCCTAAAGTATTTGGTTGCCCAAACGATCCTTTTCAATGGTGCTATAATTACACTCGGCGAGATTTAATGTGCGGCTTGCGTAGGCGATTGGTAAGTCTTTGCCGATAGGACCTTGAGACAATATGGCTCCTAGGGCGAAATTAGACGCGTCTGTTGTGATATTAAATGGCTTTGTAAAATCAGGATATTGCAAAATCGGATCTTCCATTAGTATGTTTTTACAGGTTTCCACGCATTTTATGAATTCTGGTGTGTGTTTGATTTGAACGTTTTTCTTTAAGCAACGTGTTAGCGGTTTGGTCAAATGTGCGAAATTCTTAATAAATCTGCGGTAATAGCCAACGAGACCTAGAAATGATTTAATTTCTTTAGCAGTTTTTGGGATAGGAAATTTTTTTATTGCTTCAATTTTTCGGGGGTTGGGTTTTACACCTTCAGGGGTTACCACATGTTCCAAAAACTCTACTGATTTACATAAAAATTCGGATTTGTCCAATTGTACTTTTAATCCAGCTTCGCGCAATGCCTTGAAAACTTTTCTTAATCCGGATATATGTTCTTGCAAGCTTGTGGAGAATATGATAATGTCGTCCATATACACAAGACAAATTTTACCCTGTAAATCTTTTAGCACATTGTCCATAACCCGTTGGAACGTCGCGGGCGCGTTTTTTAACCCGAAGGGCATACGAACAAACTCATAGTGCCCATTCTCTACGTTGAATGCGGTTTTCGGGATGGACTCTGGTTGTAACTCCATTTGATGAAAACCGGAGGCTAAGTCCAGGGCGGTGAAATAGTTACAACGACCGAGTTTGTCAAGAATGTCGTTTATATTAGGTAACGGATATCTGTCGTCGATGGTTTTCTCGTTAAGCTTCCTATAATCGACGACGATTCGCCATTTTTGTTGGCCGCTAGCGTCCAGCTTTTTAGGGACGATCCATATAGGAGAGCTCCACGGTGACTGACTCGGCTTGATTATTCCGTCGTTT
Organism: Oryctes rhinoceros; assembly: GCA_020654165.1. Taxonomy (NCBI): domain Eukaryota; kingdom Metazoa; phylum Arthropoda; class Insecta; order Coleoptera; family Scarabaeidae; genus Oryctes; species Oryctes rhinoceros. The sequence continues at coordinate 8,629,474 of JAIOKQ010001008.1, forward strand.
AGCATTTTGTCGATTTGTCTATGAACTTCATTTTTGTGGACGTATGGATATCTATACGATTTAGTATGAATTGGCACATCATCTGTGGTCTTAATTTCGTGTTTTATCTTATTCGTGAAAGTTAGTTTACTAGAGTTATCATGAAAGATTTCCGGGAATTCTGAAATAATTTTACTTAATATTCTTTTTTCTTCGAGATTTAAATGTTCCGTTCTGAGGTTCTGGAGCGAGACAGCGTTCGGGTGATCGGTTGTGATTTGCGCGTTTTCAATATGAAAACACTCAAATTTGTTCGGATCGAAAATTGTGCCAAATTGTTCCATAAAACCGTCAGCTATTGTTACGACCTGGGTTTCTTTCGTGGGATTACAAAACTCTATTTTAGCCGTTTGATTTTTGACTTTTGTTATACACGCCGGTATCTTAACAGAATCACGATACATTAGTTCTTTAATTATTATTTCGGTGCCGTCTGGTAAGGATGTGTTAACATTTTTTGCAACTACCGATTCGGGGGGAATCTCGATTTTCTGCGTGCGCAAATCGGTCCTATACGAAAAGGGGATTTGGATATTGCCATTACTTAATGTTTGCTTGTCTAGATCCATTTTTAGTCCTAGTTTTTTCAAATCTCGCAATCCTAGTATTCCGTCGAAATACTTATGAAAAGGGAACAATACGCATTCGAACGAGTCGGGTACGTTGAATTCCTTTAGGAGAGGGATTTTGGTTTTAAATTTGCTATGTTTTGTACCAGCACAGGTAGTAATTGGGGTGCTACTCTGATATATCTGTTCAGGAAAATATCTTTCTGCGATATAGGGTCTTAATAGAGAACTGTGACATCCTGTATCGATCAGAAGTTTCATTGGGATGCTTTTTAGTTGAATAAATGGCAATGAGTTGGCGATACTGATATTATTCAAATCTATCCTATGTTGTTTTCGTCTGTGACCTCGTGAAAATTTTGAGGATTATTATCGTCAGCGTAATAGTATTCGTCTGTAGGGTATGATTCTGGGTGAAGGGGTTGGTGTTCATCGTATCGATCTGGAATCGCTTCCTCTGCACATTCGGCGATATACAGTTCTTCTACTATGAAATTATTAGGACCTGTTTTTCGGAAAAAGATGGGATTAGTCCGATTACTGGACGAAGTGTCCATTGGTTCAGCCGGTGTTGTCGGTTTATGGGAATTCTTCGGTGAGAATACGTTAGATGGAGGTTTTGGCCTTCCGAAGACTTGCGAATTTGTTGGGAAATTCTTAGTTATAGGTCTTGTCTGAATAGGTATGGGCTGAGAAGGAAATTGTGGCCTCGAGTAATTGTATTGCGGAAAAGGATTCGCTAAGGTTTACTGATTAGGATAGTACTGCTGTTGGTAAGTTGAAGGGTTGAACTGACGAGTTGGCATCATCTGAACGGGGTAATTATAAGACACAGATTGCGTGTGAGGTACTCTATGAAATACAGGTTTAGGAGGTATTTTTGGAGGAAGATTAGACCTACTTACTGATGGCGAGCTTTGGTTTTGGGTCAGAGTATTTATTCGTGTCTCGTTATGATGATGTCTCAATACTATATCAGCAGCGTTTGCTAAAGTGACAGGTTGTCTAATATCTAAGAGAAGTCTTAGGGTGTTATCTGAATTAGCCGCGAGAACGTCTAGTGCATTGAGTTCATTTTGATTTATCAACAGAGACTTTTGGTCTGCTGTGAGATTGGGGTCGGTTTGAATTTTAACTTCAACGCGTGATTTAATTATTTTCAATCGCTCTAGCAATTCTAATGCGGTTTCACCCTTTGTTTTTGCCAATTGCAAGAATTCGCGGGTAAGAGTTTGACGGTCTGTTTTGTCGCCAAAATGTTCTCTGAGCGCGGTCTTTACTAAGGGCCATGTAGTAAAATCGGGTCTACACATGAGGAAATTTATCACATCGCCTCTAAGTTTTGAACATATCGCGTTTCATTTACAAAATCAAAAAAATCATTTACATCGTTATCGGTTGTGCGTCCGTACGAATTATAGAATTTGTCACATCTGAATATAAAGCTTTCTAATTGTCTGCTGTTTCCGTCAAAAACTGGCAAACAGTCTGCGATAGCTTTCGCAATGGAAATTAGTTGTGTGGTATTTGAAGCGTTATTTAGCGACATATTCTCCAACAAATTCGAAAGATCGTCAACAGAATGTTGCATAAAGAGCTTTAACTTATTTTTAAATACTAATGTGTAGCGAAAAAAGATATTCGTTCAAAATACATATAATTATATGAGAGAGAGAAGGATTGTTCGACTTACTTTGCTAGATGCGGCGATCGGTGGTGGAACTTCAAAAGGTACGTCCTCTGGCGTCGTCCTCTGGGTTTCGCTCACCGCGACCGGTAGGTTCTTCAAAGATTAACGATTAGGATCGACCTCGAAGACACGTTATTTTTTGCACGTAAATCTGCGAGTTCTTCAATCCTACTGACTGCGCCAATTAAATTGCTTGATTCTAAATTGTAGTTTTTTTTTAAAAGAAAACTAACAAGTGAATTCAAGACTTTTGTTTAATGAGTAAAGTTTTACAATAGTAATATGTAAAGCAAAGCGCCTAAACACTACTAGATACAAATCGATACTGACTCAATAATATCCGAGCAGGCTATTTTACCCTAAGAATACGTCGTCTGGAATGTCCTAACTAAATAAACAGTTTGACATTTCTTGTGTGGTCTTGTATGCGGCTATAACATAATTATATGGTACTACATGTTCTTCTAAAATGTCCGTTATATACCCGTGGGCAGTCAGTGTACCTCTGTCTACTGGTACTAACTTTGTACGACCTGTTAAACAGATGCCTCCCCAAACCATAATAGAACCACCAGCGAAATTAGGTTTAGGTCTGATATTACACTGCGAATAGCGCTCACCGTCTCGTCTGTACGCTGAGATACGCCTATCTGAGGTGTAAAGACCAAATCTTGACTCATCTGTGAAGAGTATATTGGCCCAGTCATTTATGTTCCAATTTACATGTTCTCTGGCAAACCTTAAGCGAGCCACTCGGTGGTTCCTAGTGAGACGAGGGGCTGTTACAGCTACTCTAGCTCTTAATCCACTCTGTCGTAACCTATTCCGAATAGTTTGAGTACTCACACGAGTATTTCTGACTCTAGCCAAGTCGTTCTGCAATTGTCTCGCAGTTACATGTCTTCGACGTAATGCTTGTAGTAGTAAATAGCGGTCATCTTGGCGAGTAGAACATCTTGGACGACCTGGTACAGGTCTTCTACTGTAATTGCCTGTTCCCCTATTTCTGGCTACGGCTCTAGAAACACTTGACTGATTGATGTTCATCAAATTAGCAACGTATGCTTGAGATCGTCCATCTTCGATTAAAGCAACTATAGTAGCCACTTGTTCTGAAGTTAAATTGCTCATTTTAGTTTTAAAAGCGTTGGTACAGAACTCTGACTTCGCACTTTAAAATTTGTCCCTATAGGAAGACTTTCAATAAACAACTGAACAAACCTTACACATATGCATTTTTCTAAATGTGTTCTTTTAGAAAAAAAAAAGTAAAAAAGCTATGTTCCATGATTTTGTTAGTGTTTTTATAGTTCACATACACGAGGCAAACTTTTTGTGAACGTATAAAAATATCTTGGTTTATAAATGCCCTTTTTTAGTTTATGCGATACTTTTTTGGCGGAGTGTGTTTTAAAACTAACAACTAGGAAGGGACAACAAACTATAATGTTTTGAATTAATATACAATATACTGACGAACAGCAATTCAGCAAGTAACTGATTTGGTACATTAAAATTGCGTTTATATATTAAATCATATCGGTTTTTAAATATTTAGAAGTAAGTAGAAATAGATTTGAAGTGGACTTGTACCCTATGATTCACTGCATAATGTTCGTAAATAATCATAATAGCATAATAACAATAACAATACACACATTAGTAATACATTAAGGGTATCTTTCGATGTCATAACTCCTCCTTCCTCAAGTCGAGAAATGAAGGTATTGGAATTTCTCGTTCGCCATGATCTGTTGAACTAGCTTTGATATATTTTTTTTATACAATAAAATGAAATTACAATAATTATAATAAAAATAAAAATACAAATTAATGTGCTATTGATCCAGGGTGTGTTTGTGAACTTGAGGTGCTCTTGAGGTGCTGTTCCTTAGTTTCTTCAATGTTTCGTAGATGTAGAGGCTTTCTCGATCTTCTTTCGTTAGGTGTTGTATTTAACTTTGGTAGATTAAATATAAATTCTTGTATAGGATTTTGAGCCATGAATATTTTGCCTAAGACATCGATCTTGCAGTTTTCGAGGTATACGATACTTGGCCTATAAATTTCGTGAAATCCTTGACCGTTGCAATAACTTTTCACTTTCTCTGGTGTCGTCGGAATTACTAAGATTTGTTCCGCGGATTGATTTGTTCCACTCTGCTGCTGTTCTGTAGATGGATTGAAATACCATGGCAAAGGTTTTTACCAGTATTTATTAGTGCCGCTAAACACGACTGACTTCTATACAGACCATTTTGCAATTTTGCAGACCATTTTGGGGCATCTTTTTGGTGTTACCCAATTTTCCATGTCATTGAGTAATAGGTAGTGTTCGAGAGGTATTGTGGTCATATTAGAGATAGGAAGATAGGAATAGAGTATAGTTGAAAATACTTATATGATGTGGTAACTAAAGGTATATGAATTTTAAATAACACAATTCTATCTTTTATTAAAACTTGTGCGGTGCATAATAAATAGTAATTAACGAAATTTTCTAATATCGGGATTTGTTGAGTTCCGCATATTGCTTCTAATTTCCAAATTATTAATTGTAGCTCGGTTGTTTTTATGATAGAGCTGTGCAGAACGTTCAAATTTACAAAAGTGATGCCGATTTCGATATTATCCAACAAATACTGAACAGAATGTAATTGTATTAGTAAATTATCAATAATATTTGCAAATAAGAACGCACATTCAATACTGTCGATTAATTCGAAATCTTTTGACAACTGATATACAGTACAATCGCGATAGTATGAACACAAAAATACAGTAGATCGTTCGTACCAATGAGGGTGTGCATAGAAACAGAGGTGTAATTAAACAGATTAACTTTATTACTTAAACCTAAATGAATTATACATGAACATCTCTAAGAGGTAAAAAAATCTGTTATTTTTTTGTACACTTTTTTGAGCAATTTTAGCCATAACTGCTTTTTCTTGAATTGCTTTCAAAGTGATGATGTCACTCATATTTATGGAATTTTGTATTGACCATTCTTCTACGGCTACATCAAATGCTTTAATTGCATCGGAATGGCATATTTTTTTTCAATGGACTCGGTTTCATCCTCATCTGAAGAAGACATTTCCACAACATCTGCCGTCTCACCCTTATCCAAATCTTCCACATCTGCAGCAGTGTAGTCAGCTTAAAATATGCAGTTCTGGATTAAGCTATTGACATCTAAAACCACTTATGCATTAACCTACTGGAGCACTTTCCTGTAGTAAATTTATTGTATCCCTGATAGTATCCGGAACTAAAGTTTTTCCACATCCTAATTTTTCCCGTAATATACTCAATGGAATATTATCTTCGTCTGCATCCTCATTATGTTTATAAAAATCTGGCAAGATGTTTCTCCAACACTTTTCAGGTGCAGTTTTTTTTCTTGTTCAGGGGCACACAGGTGTTGTGCCCCACCTGTGGGCTATATCGGTAAAGTAGAACGGACTAGTGGTTACACAAAGTTGTTACAAACACAAAAAATACGCTGCTATAGGGTGAGTTTGCGTGAAAACACAGTTTCGTCATCGTCAATATCAATACCAGCACAAGAATTGTGTGCCCACAACACAATACAAACTGCAATATACCCATCCTTCTTTCGCCGTTTTCTTTTTTTGGGTGTCGTCTTCTTTGGTCTGTCGTTTTGGTTGCAATTCCGAATTTTCTGGTAGATTTTGGAACTGAGATAGAGATGATGCTTCATGAAATGCATTATCATATACGGGGTATTAATAAAAGCGACGCCAAATAGTGTGGATATCTGGTGAAGTGTTACATGTTTGCCCGCTAAATTGCTTCAGGTTTCCTTAAAGTTAGCGCAGGATGTCAAAAATCCTTTCATTCATGTTTTGCCGGCCATTTCGATATTGCAGTTATTTCGTACAGCTAGAGGAGAGCAAGCAAGGACAACAGCTTGCTCCTTGCTCTAGCTGTGCAAGCTGCTCCTTATCGTCAGAGAAATCTAAACTGTTATCACTATCCATCCATCTATCAGCTATTTCCTGTAGTTCTCTATCACTTACTGGTCGTTTATAATGATCCACAATACTAATTAGAAAACCAATTCAAAATACATGTTGATGCCATGTTGCATTTCAGCAACATAACTAATTTGGAAGTTATAGAAATCGCGGATAAACATATCACAAAAATAACACGGTATATAAATCTTCATAGACTTACTCTTACTTTCTTTTTTTGTATGCCTTCTAGAACACACAGCAATTTATACAAACCACTTTGACGCGCATCAAGTCAACCGGCGAGGCACAAATACAGATTTACAAAACATTGAGCGGGAACACTTTTGTATATAAGCCATCTAAGATTGTTGCGTACTATATACCTATCTAACACTTTGTTGCAGTTTTGCAACTCAGCGACATAAAGTGTTAAGATATACAATTATTTATTTAGCTTCCGAAAGAACGGTTTTGCTGTAGTGTTACGGAGGGACGCAACTGCTAACGATGTTTTGTATGCTGGGACGACGCGCAACACTACAACGTTCAATTGTACTGAGAATTTAGATGACGCCAAACAGAAGACATTTAATTCATAATTATAACTTTTGTAAGGCTGATGTATCACCTGGCAAGAATTTCTTATGTTAATAATCGAGAAAGAGAACGATATAATGACCTTTCCATTTGTTAATGTTGTAATTTAAATACGTAAAGAATGCATAATAATTATTTATGTTAGATAAAGAAAAATCCATACAAAGAATATTTAGTAAACAAACATTTATTTATACAGTAACAAAAATAATTAACTATTACTTTAATCTACTAAAGCTTCGACATAGTCATCTTCTCTTTGTAAACATTTATTTATTTTCTCAAACGCTTTTATTACTGTCCGTATCATATTTGGAATAATTTTTTGGCATTCTTCAGAAATAATCCTTTCCAAATGGTCTACATCATCAAATGGTCCTCGCTGATTAACATGCTGTTTTAAGTAACCTCATAAAAAGAAATCCAGGGGGTTGTTAAACCATGAGACCAGAGAGGCTAAAAAATATCTGAAAGCCTGTGAATAACATCGTCTTGTTGGAACCAAATTTTCATACGTTCTTGTAACGGAAGTTCGTGCAAAAATAATCACTTACTAATAATTGTAAGTAACCTGCGGCATTTAAGGAATCTCGAAAAAAAGAAGGAATGTCCAATTAATTTATTTATATGTTCATTTTAAACGAATTTTCGTTACGAGTTTTACAGTAAGTTTGAATTACCGTCCGACCACCAACGACAATTGTCTCATCGGAAAAAATTATACTTTTTGCGAAATACGAGTCTCCTTCCATCTTTCCTTGGATCAAAGCCCAGAATTCAAATCGAATATCGTAGTCTCTTCTTAGTAATGTGTGTATCAACTGCGGTTTGTATCCATGATATTTATGATGTTTTAAAACCGAAGTATTTGTGATTAGAGAAGCCCTTTTGCGTAAAGATATTTTTGGTTCTTCTGCGACAGAAAGCATCACTTCAAATTTTGTCTTCATTAGCAACCCGTTTTCTACGTTTATTCTTAAAGTTATTTTCAATACTTCGGCTGGTCTTCAATTTATTTGTTATTTTTGCAACTGTTGAATGCCCAATGTTTCTATCCGGATGTCTATTATTAAAAATGTTTTCTCCCTCTCTATGTGTTTTGTAATTTTCTCCAGCAATTAACACAATTTCTATTTTTTCTTCACGATTTAATAAATTGCCATTTTTACTGTAATTTTGTAAATACCAATTCACTCTGACATGCACTGCCAACTATTTCATGTCAATGCATGTTAGACTGCGTTAAATTGTATTAAGCCGGAATAATTAATACGGAATGATTAGTAACTAATTACCAAACCTTAATTTTTATCATAAATGCCTGTAATTGCATATTTGAATATAACTTATATAATTTAAAATAACTTTATAACATTCTTCCGTATTGTAAAAATAAAGGTACTTTACTCGAGTAAAATTGATATTTTTTTTGACAAACCTCGTATACGGCTTAAAAAGAATGATTATGGTTGCATTTTAAGTTTTGGACCATGCAAAGCTTTATGTATAGATATAATATATTATATTTTATTATATAATAATATAGCATATAGCACGGAGCTTATTGTGGGCCTTATACAGGATGGCGCAGGGGAACGGGAAATTTTGAAATAACGTCATTTCCACGAATAAATTCATAAAACTAGTAATTTATTAACGAAAGTGCATGTATGCAGCATGCCATTTATGTTTTTACAGTTAAAATGTCCAAAAGTGTCTCTTTACTTTTTAAAGATGACATCGGAAAGATGTCCTCCCATTCGGCGTTCACACTCTAACAGCCTGTTATGAAAACTCTGGAATGCGCGGTGTAGCAAATCTTGGGGAATGGCAGTGATTTCTTGTTGAATGTTCTCCTTCAGTTCATGGATTGTTGCAGATCGTGTACGGTACACCTTGCCTTTAAGATACCCCCGCAGGAAGAAGTCGCACACACTAAGATCAGGGGATCTCGCAGACCATTCCATGTCACCGTTACGTGAAATAATGCGTCTTCCAAACAATTGACGAACTGCTGCCATCGAATGTCGAGCAGTGTGTGACGTGGCTCCGTCTTGCTGAAACCGCATGTTTTCCATGTTAAGATTAAGCTCGTACAGTCTCGGTGTTAAGAATGTTTGTTACTGTCGCTGAACTACCATCCTCACGTGCAAAAAAATAAGGGCCGATAACACCACGACATGATACAGCACACCATATTGTGACCTTGTCGCTATGTAGTGGTCGCTGGTGTAACCCACAAGGATTGTCCTGGGCCCAATAACGAAAATTCTGTTTGTTTACGAATCCGTTCAGGTGGAAATGGGCTTCATCTGATATCAATATGTTACCAACGAAATTCGCGTCCTCGTTAATTTTAGCTAATATCTGCCTACTAAACTCCATACGTGACGCTGGGTCTCGTTCATGTAATTGTTGCACAATCTGCAATTTATAGGGATGGAAATGTAATTCGTGCAGTATTCTTTGTAAGCTTCGTCGCTTAATCCCTAGCGTAGATGCATGCTGTCGAACGGAGCGGCGAGGGCTTCTCTCGATTGCAGCTCTAACGGCCTCAATGTTCTCTGCGGTACGTACCGTTCGAATGCCACATGGAGCGTTCTTTTTCAAGGCAGATCCTGTTTATTAGTATTATGTGTATTATCGGATATGTGAAAATTATAAAGTCCGGCAGATAACTTCTCCACACTTATCTGCGGTAGACGTTGGAGAACTTTTTGGAGTTTATTCGCTGGATCTATCTAATATGACGATGGTTCCTATTCAAAAACTGCTAGTCAAAATATACTTCACTTATTAGTTTTTTTCATAATCACCCATTGGTTCCTGATAACTGCTAGGATACATCTACACCTTTCTTTCTCGCACCGTCTAATTCTTTCCAGCAAAACTGGATCGGATTTAATTATAGTTAGGCAGGCTTCTTATAGTTAAGTTACACGACTGTGACTCGAGGTTTTTAAAAAACACACACGAGACTTCGTGACCAATTTATTTTACTTCAAGACAAGTACATTTGACTAACGTCTAAGTAAAACTAACTTTTGTTTAGCCCTATTGGCGTTTTTATATGCAAGGGAAAGTTGTTTACTAAAAACTATTAAGATACGAAGGTATTTGAAAGGTCTAGCCTAAAGGTACAGTTTTGTTAAGTGACATATAATTAACTATAACATATCTCCTCCATCCACAAGATGAGCGAATGCGGGGTCCGGATTTGGCTCACGTCCTCTTTCTTGCATGTTCTTACTATCATCAATTGTTCTTCGGTATGTCTTCCAGGCGTAGTGTCCAAGGATACCGAGTATAACGATAAAGGTAATAACGAATAAGACAGTGTTGGTCCATGAGTGTTTTGTTGATTGAACTTGTTTTATTCTGGTGGTCGCTAAATTTTCTGCCAGGAACCTTATGTGCTTTACTACATCTTTTTGATTTATTGATGACATTCGAACAGTCTTCTGTTCGGACTGGTGTTTGACGTTGAGATCAGGTAACGTGAAGATATTATCTTCAGGTTTTCGTTCGGTGAAAACTTCTTATTTTCAATTTCGATGTTGCAACCTTCTAAATCAATTAATGAGGGTGCATGCACTATTATGAGTCCATCTCGAGGGCACGCGTAGTGAATAGCTACAGGTTCTTTCGGGTTGACCAATATTCTTGTTGCGCTTATTCGTTGTACTAAGGTCTTCGTTACCGTAATGGCTGTAACGGGGCAATGATTTGCAGCATGGATGAGCATATTCTTTAAGCACGGGTCTTCTTTTGCGAGGTCTTCTTGCTTGCAGAAGTAGACGGTTTCGACGAGGCTGCATTTTCTTTCCGAGTTCCCGTAGTTTTCGTTGTCGAATAGTATGTAGGGAGTTTCAGGAATTACGGTGTAGTTATTTTGGTAAACAGGGAGAAAATGGAAATAGTCGTAAGGTTTTGAAGCAGTTGGAACATGTATCTTGAACAGAATTACATCGTTTGAAATTACAAAATTGGTTGAAAAGAATAAATAATAATTGATTAAGTGTTTGAAGTTTGGTATGTGACTTGGGCCAAATTTCTTATTTAATGCATTATAGAGTTATGTAATATGTGCAGGTTGGCAAATGATAGTGCTGTTTGTAAATTATTTACGATGTCAAATAACATTTGTAGTTCTAGGATTAATTTATCTAGAGTTAAGCTTAGTGATATTACTTGTCCATGTTCTTGCAAAATTTCATTATTTTTAATTAAGTGATTGAGTTGAAGTACAATTTTGTTTTGATTGGTTTGAAGTGTCTCAAAGATTTCCGAATATTACTTATGATTTCTTTCAATATTGTTTGTTGTTTGGAAAGAGATGCCTGAATTTTGAATTCATTTTTATTGTTGTGTTTCGATGTACTTATCAATGTGATTCCGATCGTTAGAATCCATGGTTCCAAATAAATGTTTTGATGCTGTGCCAATTCCGTCGAAGATTATTCTCTTCTGTCGAATATTGCGTATGCTCGATATGACATTCTCGATCTTATTGTTTAATGAATTGGCAATTTCTACTTTTCCTGATAATAGTAAACTAAAGTGGTTGGGATTCTTTCCTAGAAATCCTCTTAATAAGTTTATATTGTCTTTAACTTTATTATTAATCAGAGATAGAACGCTGATGTTGACGTGATAGGCGATCGTGTGCTTATTTTCAGTTATCTGTGCTTTGCCCATTTGTAAGGGGAGGATAGGGTTTTTCAAGGCTTCAATTTTTATTCCGCAAGTGGGTGGGATAAAGGAACATCATCAGAATCAGAATGATCTTCATCACCATGCTGATGCCCTGTAACAGTTAGTATTCTTTGAGGCTTTAATTGTCTTTGATGTATGCCCTTATCGTTGGCAAATATTTTTACACCTTCTATGACCTTAGGGTAGTTCAATTTGACAAAAGGAGGTTGGTCTTTTTGTGTTTTCGTATTATTCTTCGCGAATACTGGCCGATCCGGATTTAGAGCGATGTCGGTTATCGCGTTCTAGCGATTGTTTTTGCTAATTTTCTAATTTTTCTGACAATTGTCCTGACAATAATTCTAGTGTTTGTGTGTGTTCCGCGATGTAGTTTGATATCTATTCGTTTTTAGTGGTTTCAAAGGGATTTTAAAAATTAGTTGCCCCTTTGCAATCTGGAGCGGTGTATATTCTGTGGCTGAATGGACACTGTTGTTATAAGATAAAACTGCAAAGTTCATTAGGTCTAAAATATTTAAATTCGGTCTGTTTTCTCTTAGCGTCCTGATGGTTTCTATAATAGTGGAGTGGAGACGTTTGATCGGGCTATTACTATTGGAACATGAAACATGGAACATTCTTATTAAACATGAGAGTATTGGATAATTTTATTCGCGCTTTCGATAGAATTTAACGAACTCACCGGGTAGCTTGACCAAATTTAGAAAAACTATCGATGATTGTTATGAAGTATAGATTTGTAACTTTGAAGGAATCAATATACAAGTGTTCGAACGGTTTAGTGCCGATAGGTGTTGGTTTGAAAACTAGTTTGCTAGGGTGTCTCTCGTATTTCGACTTTTGGCAGATTTCGCAGGCGTTTACGTAATTTTTAACGTCGTTTTCCAAATTAGGCCAGTAAAAATATTTTTTAATCGCTGAAATGTTTTCGTTTATACCGCGACGTAACGTTTTGGTTTCGTGGTACAATTTGATTTTATTTTGTTGTTCTTCATGCGAAGTTACGTTTTCTAACATTCTACGAGTGATGTTTAAATTAAAGGATTTGTTCTGAAAGTATTCTTGTAGGAATCGAATCAGGGGTTTTTCTACATCGGTGTATTTGAAAAATAAACAATAATTTTGGTTTGGACGGAGATATTCCTTGATTAGCTTATAGAAGATTTCTAACTTCGACTTATCGTGAAGGAGGGATTCATGCAATAACCACGTGTGACGCTTTTTCTGAAATACTCTTTCGAAGTGAATTTGAAACGCTTTGCAAGGTGATTTTCCTATTACAATTTGATTCGCATATATGTTAAGATGTCTGTCTGTATAAGGAACAGTAATTGTTGGATTTTCTAGAGAAGTGTGTACAGTATCATTATCTGATGGCGGGTTTTCAGGTTGGGTAATATGGTTTGAGATATCAGAGATGTCTCGGGTTGTGCTTGGACGGGATTGTATGTCTGGTCTTCTACTGTAATTGCCCGTCTCCCTATATCTGGCTACGGCTCTAGAAACACTTGATTGATTGATGTTCATCAAATTAGCAACGTATGCTTGAGATCGTCCATCTTCGATTAAAGCAACTATAGCAGCCACTTGTTCTGAAGTTAAATTGCTCATTTTAGTTTTAAAAGCGTTGGTACAGAACACTGACTTTGCACTTTCAAATTTGTCCGTATAGGAAGACTTTCAATAAACAACTGAACAAACCTTACACATATGCATTTTTCTAAATGTGTTCTTTTAGAAAAAAAAAGTAAAAAAGCTATGTTTCATGATTTTGTTAGTGTTTTTATAGTTCACATACACGAGGCAAACTTTTTGTGAACGTATAAAAATATCTTGGTTTATAAATGCCCTTTTTTAGTTTATGTGATACTTATTTGGCGGAGTGTATTATTGATAAAGAGTCCAAACGATGTGCCGGACCATCGCGCACATCCGGATATTTCTGCAACAATGTAAACATGTTAGGTAAGTTATTTATGTTTTTTCTTAACGTTTTGTAAAGTGATTCAATATATTTATTTTTAAATAAGCGCACTGTTATTCTGGTAAACTCTCTCGGGCTCGGGCACATCGTTTGGACTCTTTGATTATTGAGGTCTATCCGGTAGGGTTTACGTCGGAATCCTCGTGAAAATTTTGACGATCCGTTTGTTCTGCAAATTGCTCGTTTGTTAAGTATGTTTCAAAGAGCGGATATTCGAGATATGGTTCGGGAAATAATTGCTGGTATGTGTCGTTGATCGGGGGTGATTCGGAATATGAGTATTGGTGGTTATGGTCTTCCGTCGAGGAAGGAATTCTTAAAGAAATTTGACTTAACATTATGCGTACCTGAGGATGTGTCCATAGGTTCAGGTGGACCATTAAGTTTGTTCGAATTGCGAGGCGAGAAAACATTTGATGGTGTCTTCGTTTTGCCAAAGACTTGTTGATTTGTTAAAAATGGTTGGTTATTTGCAGGTCTTGTTTGTAATGGAATCGGCTGTGATGGGAATTGAGGTTTCGGACTACTTGGTTGTGTATATTGCTGATGGTACGCGGGTCTCTGATAGAAATTTGGATTAGGTGGGAATGATGGTATGTATGAATTATATCGAGGTACCGTTGATGTATGCGTTGGGAAAGCGGGTTTGTACGTAGGCAAATAACTATGTTAACCTTCGCTTACAGGTGGTTTACGATTGTGAATTTCATTAGGTTTCTGTGTATTGTGTGTAAGATTTTGTGATAATGTTCTAATTCTTTGTTCACTGTGGTAATGTCGCATTACAATATCTGTTACATTTGCGAGGTTGTTTGGTGGTTTTATGTCTAAGAGTAGTCTTAAGTTATTGTCAGAGTTAGCGGCAAGTACGTATAAGGCATTAAGCTCGTTCTGATTGATAAGAGCTTTCTGATTCGCTGAAAGCCTAGTGTCTGTATGTATTTTTACTTCTACCCTTGATTTGAATAGTTTTAATCTTTCTAGAAATTCTAGTATATTTTTGTTTTTTTTTTCCTAGATAATTGTAAAAATTCACGCATAAGTGTTTGTCTATCAGTTCGATCACCGTAGTTGTCTCTTAGCGCTGTTTTTACGTCAACCCAGGTATTTAAATCTGGTCTGCACATCAAGAAATTAGCAACGTCACCTTTGATTTTTGAACAAATTGAGTTAAAATAAAAATCGTTGATGCCATTATTCGTTTTACGCCCAAAGTTATTATAAAATTTTTGGCATCTGTGTATAAAGTTTTCTAGCTGACCGCAATCTCCATCGAAAATTGGCAGGCAATCAGCACTAGCTTTCGCTACGCTAATTAGCGGTGTATGGTTTGAATTACATAACGACATTGTTTCTAGCGATTTAACTAATGTGTCTAGCGAATTTTGCATACATTTTTTTATTCTAATATTTACTATACTTTTAAATTTCCCTAATTGTTAGCCTTTTGTTCAAAATACATGTGCAAATTGAAGGAAAGTGTAAGGGAATTCGACTTACTTGTTGCGAAGGCGTTCGGAGTCGTAATCTCGGAGATACAGCTCTTTCTTGTCAGCGTCGTCCTCTAGATTCTTCTACCGCAAGCCCTGGTTCTTTTTCGAAGACGAACGATTAGAATCGACCTCGTAGATGATGCTTCTCTAGCTCAAAATCTAGGAGTTCTTCGAGCCTACTGACTGCGCCAGTTAAGTTACCCGACTGTGACTCGAGGTTTTTAGAAAGCACAAACGAGATTTCGTGAACAATTTATTTTACTTCAAGACAAGAATATTTGACTAACGTCTAAGTAAAACTAACTTTTGTTTAGCCTTATTGGCGTTTTTATATGCAAGGAAAAGTTATTTACTAAAAACTATTAAGATAAGAAGGTATTTGAAAGATCTAGCCTAAAGGTACAGTTTTGTTAACTGACATATAATTAACTATAACATATCTGTATGCACTTTTCCAAATCCCAACCAGCTACGCATCTAAAAAGCATAATACTTCATCTGTTAATAAAAAAATCAATATAAATATAATTAAATTCAGAGAATCTTTAAGTCGGTTTTTAAAAAACAAACTTTATTTAAAACTAATGAGTATATTTCTTAATACGCAACCTTACTGGCTAAAGGTATAAGAACAACTGACTTAGATCTAATATTTGGCCTAGAAAGAAAACTCTTTCGGAGAGCCTGGCCTTGCTAAAAACTAATAAACAGCATTCTTGTTTAGAAAACACAACTTTTACATTTTGTGAAAGTGAAGTGCATTACCGTAATTAGTGCATTATTGTCGGTGACATAATTCCTCCCCCCTTAAGCTAAAACGTCCTCGTTTTGTGGCCTAAGGGCGAGTAAATTAGGAAATGTAACAAGTTCCGTTACGTCGTTTTCTTTGGTAAAGAATTTGATTATTCTATCCTTGTACAGGTAACATAGAATACAAGTAACAACGATAACTATAATTAAAATGCTCGTGATAGAAAAGCGCATATAGTGTTCTATGGGGTTTAGACTAATGTGACTGTTTAAATCTTTAGCTTCTTCTTGTAGAGTACTAAAATCATGAATATTATTTAAAGTTAGTTTTAATTGTTTGCTAGGTTTCAAGCTAATTACATTCAATTAATTTTGGATCGTAAAATTACTAATGCTATTATCGAAAGTTTGATCCTCTATAATGATCTTGCAATTACGATTAGATGAGACGGCTACATTGTTGGTGATTGTAACTCTATTTATTCTACTCGAACATTCTTCAATAATTTCCAACTTACTTTTGCTAGACACAATTATTTTGTTATTTCTGGATTGTGTGTACAATTTGTAGTTATTGGTAACCTTGGCAAAAGTACAGTTTTGACTTAAACTAAGAACGCATTCTTTTTTCTTTGGTTGTTTGGTACACAGCACTTGGCGGTCTATTGTTTGACATGTTTCTTCGGTCCAATATTCCTCTTTGGCTCCTTGTAAATGGCAAGCGGTAGGTGGTAACATCACTACGTCTTGCGCGTTAGGAATTGGACAAACCTTGGATTATCGGTAGGCAGGAGTTTAGTTTAGGAGTAGTCAGGATTGGGATGTACAAAATACACGTAATTGTGTCGTTTATAGATACTACCCTAATCTTGCGAATTCCAGGATTTTAAAGAAGTGAATATTATCCCATTCTATCAGTTCTGATTTCTTATAGATTAATATAAGGTGTTCTTTAATTTTCGTTAGGTCGTCATTCGATATAATTTCTAAATTGACAATTTCGAAAAAGGCTAGTGAAATCGTTCGTTCTATGGTTTGAAGAAAATTTAGTAACTTAAGGCCTAAATAATTGTTATATTGTACAAACAGTTGCGTTTCTAGGATATTACTTACGTTCTGCAGTAAACTAAGAGTCGAATTGACGTTGTTCTCGATTATCTTTAGGTCTGTTGAGTATCTAGGAGTAATATGATTTGCAAAGGAGTTGTATTTATCGATTTGTTCAATGATTTTATTTTGATTGGTATAAAGGGAATTTACGTTCTTATTTATTTCGTTTAAATCGTTCTCATCTGAGTTTCCTGTGATATATTTAATGGCCGTTCCCAGGGCGTTTATTAGAGCTCTTTTCGGCCTTTTGTTTTTAAGTTTTGAGAGTAAACTCTTTATTTGAATGCAATTGTCTTTTAAACTTTGAGTACCTTGGTGCACAAAGGGGTTGTGTTCTCTTAGCTCTAAAAGTATTACGTTGTTTAATAGGTATATACAGCTTAGTTCTATGTTACTTATGTTAATGTAGAAGTAGAACTTATGATAGTGGTCTAACAATTTCGTCAGACCGAGGTCTTCTAATAAGAACCCATTCGATTCAATCTCTTCTACCTGAAGGGCCTGGTTGAGGCTGATCAGGGACCTGCAATTCGAATTTCCACTTGTTCTTTTTATTTTTCTGGTGTGTATGTTCGCGACCCGTTTACTATTCTCGCGGATACCGGTAATTTTGTTTTTGTCCGCGCTCGTTACGTTGACTTTGTCAAAACAAGGATCGGTTTTTCTTATCCGTTGTTTGGTAAAATACACGATGGGTTCGTTTATTTCGACGTTTTCTTTTCTACTTTGATTTTGTTGTTCTATTCTATTTCTGCCTTTTCTAGCTGTTTACCATAAAGTTGTTCGTAAAATGGTAATAGTTCGCGAGAGCGTGTCCGCTACCATGTTTTCTTTTCGCTTCTTGTAGTGAATTTTGTATTGAAATTGCTCTAGCCTTAGACGCCATCGCGTTAATCGAGAATTTGGATCTTTTAGTGAAAATAGCCAAACAAGGGGTTTATGGTCAGTTTCGATTAGGAATTCTCTGCCGAAAACGTAGGGTCTAAAATGTTTACAGCATTCTACAATTGCGAGAAGTTTGCGTTCAATAGTGGAGTAATTCCTTTCTGCGCTATTTAGTGTTCTCGAATAGAAAGCAATTGGTTTAGAGCTCTGAGATAAAATGCCTCCTATTGCTACGTTAGATGCGTCTGTGGTTAAACAAAATGTTTTATTGAAGTCAGGGTATGCTAATATGGGAAAATTAACAAGCAATTCCTTACAATGATTAAAAGTGTTGAGATAGTCGGGATTATTGTAGTCTATTTTTGTACCTTTTTTGAGACATCGGGTCAGAGGTTGGACGATTTGTCGCAAAGTTGCGGATAAAACGTCTGTAGTAGCCTACCAGACCAAGAAAAGCTCTTATTTCTTTTATTGTTTTTGGCAAAGGGTATTCTTGTACTGCCTGTATTTTCGATGAATTCGGCTTTATACCGTCGGGGGTGATAACGTGTTCTAGAAAACCTACTTCTTTACGTAGAAATTCCGATTTGTCTAGTTGTACTTTTAAATTGTATTCATTAAGTTTTTGAAATATTTGTTTGATATGTACGAGGTGTTCGTGGAGGGATTTCGAGAATATGACTACGTCGTCCATGTATACAAAACAGAACTTATGAAGGTACTCGCACAATACGTTGTCCATGACTCTTTGGAACGTGCTAGGCGCGTTCTTTAAGCCGAACGGCATGCGTACGTACTCATAATGACCGTTGTTTACTACGAAAGCGGTTTTTTCGATGGATTCGGGATCCATTTCAATTTGGTGGAAACCTTGGGCCAAATCCAATATGGAGAAATAGGAATATTTGCCGAAATTATCTAATATCTCGTCGATTCGTGGCAACGGATATTTATCCTCTATTGTTTTTTCGTTTAGTTTTCTGTAATCTACGACGAGTCGCCATTTTCTTTACCACTTGCGTCTAATTTCTTTGGTACTATGCATACGGGTGAACTATAGGGGGAAACACTGGATCCGATGATTTTGTTATCTAAAAGTTTTTGAATTTGATTCTGAATTTCTTGTTTTAAATGATAAGGATATCGGAAAGACTTACATTAGTGAATTAGTGAACTGACTTACGTTAGTGAAAGACAAATTCGAATGTTCGTAAAAGAGTATGTCCTTATATTTCGTACAAACGGAAAGTAATTCGCGCTTTTCTTCCGGATGTTCATTTGTGGGGTTTCTGAACATGGGGCTTGAAATTCAAAATTGCTTAATGGTTCTGCGTTTAATTGATGATGGAAATGGATTTCCAATTTGCGTTCCTCTTCGAATGGTATCTGACATAAACCATTTTTTGCGTGCGCAACGAATTCGGGAATTGTGATGTCTTTAAATTTTGTCTCGTGCACTAAGACCTGTCCTGTTTCGACATTAACGGGGACGTTGATATGGGTAGTAATCTTTTGCGTGTAAGGCGTGAAATTAAGCGGGTTTAATTCAAAATAGAACGGTATTTTGACTTTGCCTAATTCCAAGACTTGCTTTTGGTAATCTATTTTGGCTCCTAACGTTTGAAAGTCTTCGCTGCCTAGTAGAGCGTAAAATCTATCGTGCCATTTTAATACGTGGAAGTTCATGTTATTTTCGATACCGTATTCTCTCAAGATGGGGTACGAGATGTTTTCCTTATTCGTTATCGTCTGATTTACTGTTCTTACTGTGAATTCCTCGTAAAACATAAAGTTTTTGAAATGTTTCTGCGCGACGTCGGGGTTGATAATTGAATTTGGTGCACCGGAGTCGATTAATATTTTTAAGTTCAGACTAGGGATGGTGATGAATGGTAATTTGGGCTTGGACGTTACGGTATTTATATCGAGGGTGGCTGTTCTGAGGCCTCTATCTGAAAATTTGGATTGAATTCCTCATTTTCTTGGTAGCCACCTTGTAGGTCGTTAGTTTCGGGTTCATAGCAATAACTTCCGTCTTCTTGTTCTGCGGAATTAACGTTGTATAGGGTCTTCTACGTTGTATAATTCTTCCACAATTATATCGCGTGGGCCAGTACTTTTAAAGAACTTGTTGCCCTGATTGAAATTACGCGCGAAGTTAGAGTTCGGTTTTACTGTATGAATCGTTGAAACAGACATGGGGGTAGGTTTAGGTAATTGTTGATTTCGATGATGTTGGTTGTTATTGGCAGTTTGAGTGTTCGGTGCTGGTTTTTTGAATACATTGACTGGACCGGTTGGGAAAGGGGTCTTACTTTGGGGAGTGAAATTCTGCGGCTTATACGTATTAAAAGATGGTAGTTGTTGTGACATTTGTTGAGCTTGGAAAGTTTGGGGGTAGTTTTGCGTTTGGAACGTGGGTACATAATGTATTTTATTATGTATGGGGCTATTGTGGTGTTTTACGCCCTTTTGTCTGACGAAGTTTAGGAAGTTTACCTGTTGCTTGTGATTATCGTAGTTTCTTAGGTGGACTAGACAATCTTCTAGGGAAATAGGTGATTTATAAGAGAGAAAAGAGCGATATGGCTCTAGGAGACCTGCTTGGAAAGTGTTGACCGCTCTAATGTCATACATATTGGTTTCATATACTCTAATGTTAACGTCAGCTTCCCGTAACCTAATATGTTCTAATAGTTGTTGCAGTTTTGCTTTAATTCGTTCGTAATACTGATCATATGACTAGTTTGTTAATTGGAAGCAAGTAATGAGGTCATTTTCCAACAAAGTTTCGTTGCGTTGATCGCCGAAACGGTTTAGTAATACCTCACGAACTTGTGACCAATTTGTGCAATTAGCTACAACTAAGACATCTCTAGCAGTACCTCTAATCTTGGAACAACATATTTCGAATAAAAGTTTATTGTGCATGGACGCCTCTGGTCCGGTACTTTCAATTCGATAAGTGTTAATAAATTTTTCGCATTGTTGCTGAAAGTATGATAAATTTTTATTTCCTCCTTCATAGTGAGGAACAATTTCTCTAGCTATGTTAAGTTCAGTATAGGTTATAGACATTTTTTGTGTATTATCGTTACGTTCGATATTCGGGCGAACTGGTGATCTATCGCGATATGTTTGCATGGGTTACGTGTATTAAGTCTCACAAGGAGAAATTGGAAAGGAAAAACACTTACAGAACTAGGAGTGCCAATAGCATTGTCTGATGCCTGACGATTTTACTCAGTTGAGGGATCCTCGAGCGGGTGATGCGGGACGTGGTGCAGGTTCCGTTGTTTCCCGAAGTTGAGAGTCGCCGCTGAAGGAAGATCTCGTGGATGCTGGCGGTTCTTGCACGACTGTTGTCCGCGGGTTCGAAGATACTCAATAAAAACTTTAAAACAAAAACTCAATGAAAAGTGTTTGTTTTAAACACTTCTAATAATAATAATATTCTATAATATATAATAATTCTAATAATATTTCTTCATAATAGAGATCATTTTGGCACTTTTCTTATACATCCTTTATCACTTCTAACTTTTCTGTTCTGAATACCATGCTTTACTATATTATAAACTATGCCGAAGCGCACACCAGTTAATTTTGACGTTCTCTTCATTACGTCCTTATCCGTATGTTCTGTACTTCCTTCTCGTAAATTACTGTATACACTTAACACTATTTGCTTAGCTTCAATTCCGAGATGTTTTTTTTTAGCGCCACCATTTATATTGTCCGCCTCGGATTCACACTTATCATTATTTATTCCACCTTGTTCGCCTTCCGTGTCTTCGTTCCAAGGTCCCACATTTTTTTGTAGTAAAATATATGTTTTCTCTCCTGACACCTCAATTTATATTTTGCTACTAACGAAAATTTCAATTGACTGTATTATTTATGATAAATTCGTATCCAGGATATTTGATATTTATTATTTAATACTATATTCTAATAACAAATTAATAGGGTACATTATGTATATACTGTTTAATTTCGAATAGTAAATGCTTTGGAATTAGTAAAAGGATTATGTAGTATAAACAGTTTTAAAATTATATAGTAATAATACTAATTTATTACCCATAATTGCAACACAAAATAAGATTAAACAAGGTTCATACTTTTCTTGTATTATACATATATTAATTATTGTATTTAAAAAGAAATTACGGGAACATTACAAAATACGCCTCTGTGCAAATCCCAGCTTATCGCATTGTTTGTTTACACAAACGCAATTACCTGCTCAGATAGTCAGATTAAAATAAAGTGAATCGGACTATATATATTAAGCTTCGACTGGTGTGGAATCTCAAGAGCACATGCGGTATATTCCCGAGTCAGCTTCCGCAGTATAGGTTGGCGAGCGATGAAAGTGAGCTCGCGCAGGCAGAATAACGGTAGCTTATATTGTTACGTTATATTCCCAAATATAACGTTTCCGTATCGTAGGCGTACTAGAAAGTTCTTAATTAAATTTATATTTAAGAAACTAACTTATGTTTGAAATACATACAATTTTATTTATATAAGATAATTGCAACAATTTTTATTTTATTTATTACTGATAGATATACATACATAAATCAGTTTGCTGGCATCGCTTCTACTGAGTGGATGAAACCATTCGTGTACGGTAAAAACGTTGCGTAAATGACAACAATGATTGGATGGTTTAGACGAGATCGAAAAATACATACAGTAGCGGACAAAAGTTAAGCAACTCTATGAAATATTTGAGCATACTATGAATATCAAAGCAATGAAAGGAAATAACAGGACTATAATATCAATTTCAACAAATTGTAGTCTTACCAAAAGAAAAACACATATTTGATGTAATGTGATTTAATTTAAATAATATAAATTTTCAAATGTAATAAGTAACTTACAATTTATACGTGACATAAGTTAAGCAACTTTATACTTCTTTCTAACAAGAATGAAATTCTAATCTTATTTACTTAAAAATTAATATTTTGTGGCATACCCCTTGTTCTTAATAACGGCTGCGCACCGCCGAGGCATGGATTCCATCAAATTGTGCAGAATTTGTGGATCAATTTGTTGCCATTCTCTTGATAATGCTTCAAAGAGTTCATCAGCGTTACTGTGTGTTTTATTATTCCCTATTCTTCGATTTACAATCTCCCACAAATTCTCAATAGGATTGAGATCGGGAGATTGACTTGGCCAAGAAATTACATTAACTGGTTGTTCATTTAACCACTCCTTAACAACCCTAGCAGTATGCTTAGGGTCGTTATCGTGTTGAAAATGCCATCGAAGTGGCATATTCCATTCAGCAAATGGCAACATTGTACCTTGCAATATATCTCTGTATACAAATCTATCCATAATACCATTTATGCGATGTAAGGGACCCATCCCATTACCAGAAAAGCACCCCCACACCATCACACTACCACCTCCGTGCACACTTTTCTTGTAATATTTTGGGTTTAGTCTTTCTCCTATGGGACGCCGATTAATTTTAGTTACTCTTGCAAGACATTTTACAAGTGTAAAATTACAATTATACAAAAACGGCTGGACTTAAAATCTTTTAGTACGCGTTATGTGCTATTAACAGAATACTCGAATATTGATGATGTTTATGAACAATTACCAAATACTATAAAAACCAAAAGTGAAGAGTTTCAAGAGAAGGACTCGGGGTCTGCTCTAGTAAGAGTTTCTCATTTAGAAATTAATATCAATTCCTATAGTCCGTTAACTGGTTCAGCATATATAAAACTTCCTCCTAATATTCAATCCAAAAAGGCCTGTATAAACATTAAATCAAACGACAATGCTTGTCTAGCATGGGCGTTAGTTGCCGCTCTGCATCCCACGATCGTACATAGCACTAGGTCGGCGTCTTATCCTCATTATAATACTGTTCTAAAATTGCAAGGTATTCAATTCCCAGTTAAAATTAAAGATATTCCAAAATTTGAAAAACAAAATAATTTAAGCATTAACATATACTGATTAGCGCAAGAGCCAAATTCAAAGTCAGCTGAGGTAGTACGGCCAATTTACTTTAAGAACGGGAAAAGAGATGTTCACGTAAATTTGCTGTATTTAGAAGAAGGAGTCAATGCACATTTCGTTTTGATTGAAAATTTAAAGAGATTAGTTTCATCTCAACTTTCTAGACACGAACACAGTGTGTTGTTGTGTGATGGCTGTTTGCTTCAATTTCCTTCTCAAACTTTTTCGGATGAACATTCTAAACTAGATTGCAACAAAGTACGCAGGTTTCTTCCAAGTACTGAGTTAAAAAAAGACAGAATGGGTCAAATGATCGCTGCAAATAAATTAAAGTTTTGTGATTATGAAAAACAGCTAATGGTTCCGTTTGTAGTTTATGCAGATTTCGAATTTTTACAAAAACCTATTCCTACTTGCACACCTCTACCTAATTCTTTGCTACCTATTACCCATACAAAATTATTTGTTCTTTTGATAACACTCTGAGTAAGTTCGTTACCTACACAGGTTTAGATTGTCCAACAGTGTTTATTTCAAAGCTCGTAGAGGACGCAGAGGACGCTCACTATATTTACAGTAATTATCTAAAAATAGTAAAACCTAAGAATCCGTTAAACGCAATTGAAAAACAGCTGTTCGGAGAAGCCGTGATCTGTCATATTTGCCAGACACCGCTGCGGGAGAGTAAAGTAGGTAGATCATGATCACCTAACGGGAAGATTTAGAGGCGCCGTTCATCATACTTGTAATTTAAATTACCAACTTCCAAAATTGTTATCAATATTTTTTCATAATTTGAGTGGTTATGATCTACATTTGTTTGCGAAAGGTTTGGCGTATGATACCGAGCAAATAGATATTATTCCTCTTACAAAAGAAAAATACATTTCACTTAGTAATTCGCTGGTTGTTGACAAGTATCATCTTGACAAAAAATGGAAAAGAAAAATCCATTTATTTCAAACTTCGTTTTTAGATAGTTTTCGCTTTATGCCAAGCTCCTTCGCAAAATTAGTTAAAAATTTAGCAGCCGATAATTTGAAACAGGTTCGTACTCATTTTGCTGAAAATGAAAAGTTTGAATTGACTGCGAAGAAAGGTATTTTTCCTTACTAATATTTAACTAGCTTTGAAAAATTATTTGAACCAACGTCCCCAGCAAAAAGTGATTTTCATGATTCGTTAACGAATGCGTCCATTTCCGACCATGACTATCAGCACGCGTAAAATGTGGGAATACCTTTAATTGTAAAAATTTAATGGAATACTCTAACATCTATTTGAAATCAGATATTTTATTGCTAGCAGATATATTCGAAAATTTTCGTATAGTCTGTATGCAAACTTATAATTTGGATCCTGCACATTACCACACCAACCCTGGTTTGGCGTGGTCTGCTATGCTTAAACACACCAAAATTGAAATGGAATTGATAATCGATATTAATATACATCATTTTATCCAGGCGGGGATCAGAGGGGGTATCAGCTAATGCTCTCTTCGCTATGCCAAAGCTAATAATAAGTACATGTATGGCTGCGCAATGTCTGAGTATTTACCTTCCAGGAACTTTCGATGGTTATCGCCAACACAAATTGAAAATTTCGATGTGTTGAGTCAATCGGATAAAGCAGATGTCGGCTATTTCTTAGAAGTAGATATCGAATACCCTGCTGCTTTAAACGATGAGCATAACGATTTGCCGTTTCTTGCAGAAAATATAATTTCTGCAATATAAAAATTTCAAAATACCAAATTAATTCTAGATCTGTACGATAAGAAGAAGTACGTGGTCCATTACAGAAATTTAAAACAAGCTCTTCAGAACGGCCTTAAAATTCAAAAGATTCATCGGGTATTGGAATTTAAAAATTATATCGATTTAAATACTAGGAGCTAGGAACGACTTTGAGAAAGATTTCTATAAGCTAATGAATAACTCGTTTTTCGGAAGGACGATGGAGAATGTTGATAAACGAATGGACGTTAAATTGTTAACACATTGGGAGGATGTTGGACGGATATTGGTAGCAATACAAATGCAAAGGTTAAAAGTTGTCTAGAATAAACCCATTTATGTAGGATTTTCTCTTTTAGAATTATCTAGAGTGTTAATGTATGATTTTTACTATGATTACTTAAAACGAACATAACAGCAAAATGTGAAACTCTGCTATATAGATACCGACAGTTTTATTCTGCACATTTTTACGAACGATTTTTATATGGACATAAAAGAAAATCTAGGTAAATTTGATACCGCCAACTTTGTTAGAAACAATAAATTCGACATACTGCTGCAGAGTAAAGCTGTACTAGATTTATTTAAGGATGAGAATGGTGGTCAAATACAAACGGATTTTATTGGTTTAAGATCTAAAATGTATGCGAATAAGGTGGAAGAAAAAGCATTGAACAAAATTAAGGGAATAAAAAAGTGTCGGAGATGAAATTACTTTCGAGGATCACGAAAATTGTCTACTAAGAAGCGGGCTACTTCATCGAAAACAAAATTCTATTGGTCGAATGTTAGGATTTAGCAAGAAAGTGATCCAACGGGATGTTAGACAAGAATCGGATCTTCCGATCCGGATTATAAAAGTGGTGACAATACGAATCGAGTGTAATATTACTACAG
Organism: Oryctes rhinoceros; assembly: GCA_020654165.1. Classification (NCBI taxonomy): domain Eukaryota; kingdom Metazoa; phylum Arthropoda; class Insecta; order Coleoptera; family Scarabaeidae; genus Oryctes; species Oryctes rhinoceros. The sequence continues at coordinate 8,655,932 of JAIOKQ010001008.1, forward strand.
AAGCTTACTACGGTAAACATTTATCACATACGTTGTACGAATTCGCTCCGTCAGTTGAACTGGGTTATAGTATCAATATTGAACCAAAAACATTATTTGTCTACCTGTCACTACAACGAGTATAGGTAAGATTACACTGGAATTAGTAGATCAAGACGGTGATTCTGTCAATTTTTGGTGGAGAAGAAATTCGTTGTATGGTTAGAGTTGAAGAAAGATGTTTCACGCAGAACGTCGTTAATCGTGAAAACACGTGAAAATCGCACCTTTCTCGAGTCGCTTCAATTTTGATTGAAGAATGATGGAAAAGTTGTAAATTTTCGAGGGCTTGAATTTCGAAGAAGTAATTACTAAGGAGGAGTATCACATCTACTATCCTCGAGTGAGCAATTTTAAATCGAATGATGAAATACGAACTGCAGTTCAACATCAAGATATCTACAACCTTCCTAGTGAAAGTTTTCTCTACATAGAGGGCACATTTGAACTTAGATCAACCGGCACCGGTTCTTGTCAGTTAACTAATAATGCTTACGTATTTCTCTTCGATCAAATAAAAGCGTTTTCGTCTTGTTTGCACTCGGTGTGTGCAAGAACTTACTAGTGCACGTGTGGTGCATGTTAGTTCAACTGAAGTTGTGTACTTTTACGCAATTGGTGCGAGTGTAAGTCGAACAGACATTCGAACCTGATTTGCACAGACTTAACCTTACTTTTACCTGATAGATAATATGTGGGTGATATTTACAATTTACAACAATGACCAAACAAGAAGAATTTGTGAAAATAAGTTTTAAAATAAATGACAGCATAGAAGCTACATCTTTACTAATTCCTGCTTCAGAAGAAAAACTATGTTTTGATTTAACAAGTATGTGTATTATTTTTTGGCTTTTTATATATTTTTAAAATATTATTATGCAGATAATGATGGCTTCACATCCACATATATAAAACAGTTGGCTCAATGTGGCAGCATCAATGGTCCGATATTTAAAATATATCGTGTCACAGAGGAAGAGTAAGTACTGTGAATTTAAATAATGTTATGAAGAAAAATTATTATTTGTATTTTGCAGAGGAGATATTTTGATACATGATGATGCGGAGGATGAACTTGTATCTCAGATCATAGATGACAATAATGTAGAAGATACCAGTCACATAAAGAAAACATCAGGTAAATACACTTGTTTATGTTCATTAAATAAAATATGTTTATCAATTCTATTTGTAGAATGGGATGACACTGCTACAACGTTAATGTTAGATCGTTATGAGGAATATCTGCCACAAGTTGGACCAAAGAAACAATTTAAAACCAAAAAAATAATGTGGAAACAAATAGCCAGTGATTTGGAAAAGGAAATAGACAAGCATTTTACTTACATTCAGGTGGAAAATTGCTATAAGACTGTATTAAAACGAAAAAAAGATAGTATCTTAAATAACAGTACTACTGGGGCAGTACGCACACCTATACCCTATGAAGAAGAATTAAATCAAATATCCGCCATAGACGATAGTATCGTTCCGCAAGTACTGCGATCAAGTAACTGCGTAACTTATCCAAAAAACTGTAATAATACACCTAGCATTAGCGGGTATAGTACTGTTAGTAATCAAGATCTTGAAGACTCTACAAAGTCCACAAAACAGAAAAAGGAAAAGAAGAAAACAATAGAGGCCATATTACAGGATATATTTGAAAGAAAGGAAGAAAACAGAGAAAGGCGACATAAGGAAAAAATGGAACTATTAAGGGAACTATTTAATCAAAGTAAAAAAAGAATAATGTTAAAGATTTTTTATTTAACTAGATGCATTAATGAGACTAATTTATGTTAAGAATGTGTATTTATTTTTATTTATTACAAATTACAGATTCTTTCTTTAATAGAATTTCTTTTAATTGCACCCAATCTTCTTAATTTAGCTTCTCCTTCCTCTGGTATATCCTGTTCAGCTACATGGTTAAACTGAAGAATTTCGTGTTCATCCAGATAGTCCTTGTGACAAATACATAAATTATGTATGACACAGCAAGCAATTATGAACTTTGAAATTTTGTCAACATCATGCATGTGAACCTGCAAAAGTTGACGAAATCGACTTTTCAATATACCAAAAGAATTTTCTATTAAAATACGAGTTGCACAAAGTGTTTGATTAAATTTTTTTTCTTGATGGGTTAGTGCACCATAATCCCGGTATGGGGTAATTAGCCATTCACGTATATGATAAGCGCTATCACCTAATAGATGGTAGTTCATTCCACAAATGGCTGGTAGCTGTTGTGATATGTCTGACAACTGGAATACTCTGGAGTCATGGATGTTTCCAGGCAATCCTGTGAATACGTCAATAAATTTTTTGTCAGCATCACATATACCCTGCAATGTCATAGCTGGAATGTCATGTCTGTTGGTATATGTAAATTTTAGTTTATGAGCTGGTGTTATAATGGGTATACTTGTTCCGTCAATGCAACCCAGGACTCCTGGAAATCCTGATATCTAAAAATACCATATAAATCACAAATGTTTATAAGACATAATTAGTTGAATATTTTATTTTTGATTGCATGTTAATACTTTACCTTTTCAAATTCCGTTGCAGCAAAAGATTTTTCTTCACAGGATTTGGGAAAATGTATGTAAGTTGGTGCAATATCAATTAGAAAATCTATCACTTTTTCAATAATTTTATGAGCAGTACTTATGCAAACATCAAATCTTTGACTAAATTCTCGGAGAGATGTTTTATTCGCAGCGAACCTGAAATATTTTGTCATTATTATATAATTAAATAGACAATATAAAAAGTAAATTTACCACAAAAATAGAAGGAATTCTGTATCTGCATTTTTCATGGGTGTTCCCCTCAACCAGGTACTATTGTTTTTATAAAATTTTGAATATCTATATTTTCCTATTAGCACATTTGTTGTAACTCTAGTCATCCTAAAATTCTTCCGAAACTTTAATTAGATAATATAAATGTGTACGTTTGATTAGTTCAACTTACATCATTATCATTTGATTTAATTACTACTTCTACAAAGTTTTTTATTTTCATTACAGTGTTCCTTTTCCTTTTTTTTTCCATGAGACGAATAATTATTTCTTCATCTTCTGAAGACGAAGTTGATGAAAGTAGTTCGACAACATTCCAAACAATGTTCAGCTGATTCGCCGCCATATTTGCACTGAACCTAGCACGAGCTCCCACAGCTCGTGCCAAAAAAAGTGCACTTAGTGCGCACTAAGCTCACTTTTGTGGTTAAGAAAAACGTTCGCCACAAAAATAGTGCACTCCTAAATTTTAAGTCGAACACTCAAATTGTAATCAGTGCATCCCAGTGTTTCCCAGTGCATGTTTCGTGGAATAAGACGAAAACGCTATAAGATTCGAGCTTAACGGCGTGGAAGTGGACAGGTGCACGAAGCCCGGCATTACAAGCACAATTAAAAATTACATCTCCTGCAACGACGGCGAGAGCAGGTCTTTAGAAACTGCTGGTTGGTCTTTTACTATAATTACTACACAACTAACTATCTCCCTCACAACCAATAAATTCAACACATGCATTCCTTTAAAAGTTCTCCTAGGATTTGCAGAAGATTACCGAAAAATAATCATAAATGCTAGTCAAGAGCTGATATTGCTTCGAAGTAGTAATGATCTCAATTGCTATAAAAACAAGGACAAAGGTGGTACAAAGACCGCAACATTGGAGCTCGATAAAATAGAATGGCACGTTCCTCATGTAGCGGTCAACGATGAAATTCGTTTAAAACTTTTGAAAACACTCAACAGTAATAAACCAATCTATATGCTATTTGGAAAGTGGGAGTTGTACGAGTTACCTTCATTACGTAAAACCAAGACGGATATATGGTCTGTTAAAACCAGCACAAACTTGGGAAAGCCGTGATATGTTATTGTAGCATTTCAACAAATTTTCATTTTTCGTTTTTTGATAAACGAACTTGCAATAAGTGATGGAAACATGTTGAAGCATTTTGTGTTCAAACCAAGCAGACCCTATCACCTACTAACTTGGAGAGAAAAACGATTAGTTCACTGGTTGGAAAGGAACCACCATAGCTTGCGCTACAGTATTAGTAGTATTAATCAAGACAAATCTTAAAGTTTGTGCAATTACAAATAGTAACATTTTATATAAATTTCTCTCAATATCTAACAAAGCATAAAAAATTAGTTTTTTTAAATATAGTGTATAAATAAAGTGTGAAATAAAAACAAAAAAATTAAGCTTTTTATTTTAAAGACTTTTATGCGAGATGACATCATCCTTAAATTTAATTAAATTGAACTAGTTTTATTCTGGTGGTGGCTAAGTTTTCGGCCAGGAACCTTATATGCTTTACATCCTTTCGATTTATCGATGAATTACTACCAAATTTGGGAAGTCGGTGCTTTTAGAACTCGAAGATAGTCGAATTTTTCTGCCAAAAAGGTATTCTGAAACCGTGAATGAATATCACTTGGAGGAGTTTAATTCAAGAAAATACGGCATTATTATCAAAGAGGTAATCGAAGTAATGGGTAAACTCACCAGTGATCGAATTTAAGGAACTGTAGGTAAGTAGTTTTCTTTATAGTTTACAACATTTTGTGATTATGCTTCGCTTATTTTTAGCCTGAATTTAATTGACAACCGTCCTCTTTTATTTTGAATTATGTTCTTAAAAGAATTATGTATAAGTAGATATTAATTATTTTAATTAATTATATTGGTTTGAATAAAGAGATATTTGATTTACGCTCTGAAATACCAGAGACGCTGTTCAAGCAAATAATTAGATACAAACAGAATAATAGTGAACAATTTTGGTTAAATATTTTAGAAAATTTACCTGATTCTTACTTGAAGGATCCGTATGAAACTTTTAATATGAAGAATTCGGATATATTCTTTTGGGATAATTTTGACTTTGACGATTCTCTGAAAACAAATGAATTTCTTTATATAGTTTCGGTGGAAGGTTGGGATGAACTTTATACCTGTAAGAAGTTATGTGTAACACATAAGAGAAAATTATTAAACATACAGTACGTTTGTCATTCTTGTTGGACTAAATTTACATCCCGTTGTGCTCCGCGATATAGTTTGATATTTGTTAATTTTTCGTAATTTAGAAAGGATTTTTAAAATCTAGCTGCCCTTTTGCAACTTGAAACTATGTATATTCCGTGGCTGAATGAACACTGTTAATATAGGATAAAATTGCAAAGTTCATTAAATCTAAAATGTTTCAATTTGGTTTGTTTTCACTTAGGGTTCTAATGGTTTCTACGATGGTGGAGTGGAAACGTTCAATCGGATTGTTACTACCGGGATTATATACAGTCGCGTAGTGTAGTTCAATCTCGTAGAGATTACAAAGATCTTGAAAGACTTTGTTTCGAAATTCGATTCCGTTGTCACAGGTAATATTTCTTGGGATGCCAAAACAGGAGACATATTGAATAATTTTATTTGCACTTTCAATAGAACTTAGTGAACTTACTGGGTTTTCAGGTTGAGTAGTACGACTCGAGGTATCAGAGATATCTCGGGATGTGCTTGGACGGGATTCCATATAATTAAGAATGGCGCTTAACTCGTCAGCATCTAAGTCGAGGAGTTCTTTATCGTGTAAGTTAACAATAATTGAGTTACTATCAGTTAAATCTATTGGGTGGATTTCTACGCGGGAAAGTGCATCTGCATTAGTATTTGTTTTACCCTTTTTGTATATGGAACTTGGAACTTGGTTCCTTAAGTGAAAATAACCATTGTAACGGTTTATGGTCAGTAATGATATTAAACTTTGTGCCATAAACGTACGTAACGTTGCATTGCACTGGTTTTGCCATTTTGGACCTTGGGATAACACTGCTCTGATAGCGAAATTAGAATCGTCTGTTGTAATGTTGAATGGTTTTGAGAAATCGGGGTATTGTAATATAGGATCTTCCGTTAAAATACTCTCACAAGTTTCGAAACATTTAATGAATTCTGGTGTGTGCATTATTCGTGCATCCTTTTCAAGATATTGAGTTAAAGGTTTGGTCAAATGTGCAAAGTTTTTAATAAATTTTCTATAATAACCGACAAGCCCTAAGAATGACTTTATTTCTTAGGCGGTTTTGGAATTGGAAATCTTTTTATTGCTTCTATTTTTTTTTTTTTGATTGGGTTTAACTCCAGGTGTTAGTACATGCCCTAGAAATTCAATCGATTTACATAAGAATTCGGAGTTCATTGGATTTTTAGTCCTGCGTTTCACCAATTGGTAAAGACTTTTCGGAGACTTGAAACAACATGTTCCTGAAGACTAGTCGAAAAAACAATAATGTTGTCCATATAAACTAGGTAGATTTTGTTTTGTAGATCTTTAAGGACATTGTCCATGACGCGTTGAAATGTCGCGGGTGCATTTTTTAAACCAAATGGTATTCGAACGAATTCATAATGACCGTTCTCTACATTAAATGCTGTTTTAGGAATGGAGTCGGGTTGGAATGGTATCTGGTGGAAGCCAGGCGCTAAGTCAGGAGTTGTGAAATAATTACATCGTCTTAACTGGTCCAAGATGTCGTTAATATTTGATAGAGGGTATCTATCATTTATTGTCTTTTCATTGACTTTACGATAGTCTATTACGATTCGCCATTTTTGTTGGCCACTGGCATCGAGTTTTTTGGGGACAATCCAGATAGGAGAGCTCCAAGCGGATTGGCTTGGCCGGATTATGCCATCCTCTAGTATCTTATTAATTTGTTTTTGTATATCATTTTTGTAAATATAGGGACACCTATGTATATGACTTGGTGTGGAACGTCGTCAGTTGTTTTAATTTCATGCTTTATTTTATTTGTGAATGTTAATTTTTGGGAACCTTGATGGAATAATGATTTTTTTATGCTTGTTTTTCTTCGGAATTTAAATGATCAGTACGTAAATTTTGAAATAGGACGGGGTTGTTTGATGCTGGTCGTTTATTCTCTATATGACAGGTCGTTTATTCTCTATATCATTCGAACTCGTTGTTATCGAAAGGGTTACCAAATTCTTTTACAAAATCGAAATCAATAATCGTTTGGTGATGATTTAGAATTTCTATCGTAACTGATTGATTCTTGACTCGAGTGATGGAACCTTCCTAGTTGCTTCTCTGCAGAAGATTTTCGCCGAATGTTACATAATCAATTAAGATTTCAGTGCCTTCGGGTACGGAGGTTCTAATCTCTTTGGATGCGATCAACTCGGGTGGGATTTCAATTTTTTGTGTCAAAATTTGTTCTATATGAAGAGGGAATTTGTGTAGTTCTATTACTTAATACCTGATTTTGTAGGTCTACTCTTCGTCCTAGCATTTTTAAATCTCGTAACCCTATGATGCCGTCGAAGTATTCGTGGAAAGGGAATAATATAAATTCAAATTCATTGAAAATATTAAATTCTGAGAGAAGAAGGGGTGTTTTTGCTTAGAATTTGCTATGCTTAGTGCCAGCGCAAATGAAAATTGGTGTATTACTGCGCTAGGTTCTTTTTCTTTTCGTGTGCTTGTGCCCATTGACAGCGCTTCCGCCTATTCTGTTTTCTTAATAGTTGTTTTCTTAACACTACTCGTCCGTGAAGTCCAGCTTTACGTAAGCGGCGTTTCACCGTAGTCAGGCTAATCGGTTCCCCGTGTCCTACCAATGAAATTTGCTGAAAATGTATATAAGTATGGGGGTTGTTTGTATCTACTCTCATTATTTATAGTAGCTGATTCATAACGAGGAATTAAGAAAAAAACAGGCGGTTAAATATCTACTTACGGACGGTAGTGTATGTAAAATCTTGCAGAGAATTATCAAAGGTGTAAATAAGATAAAAATACCCCAAAATCCAATCAAATAGAATTTTAATAGATAATTCGCAGCGTGCGAATTGGGTTACCTAATGATAAATCATATTATGGAAAAGTTCGTAACATAAACAAACTTACGGTGGCTTAAAAAAAAAGAAAAGAAATTGCACTTAACAAAGTAATGTATGATATTAATGAGTTACATCTGTATATCTTGTAGACCACTGATACAATTTGTTTAAATCGGGCTGAACACTGCATCAACTATTGGACTAGTTTATTTCCAATACTACCGAGAGTACTATTTAATTTTTTTCTTGATTCTTCTCTGTGTTACTCTCTATTTCTCTCAAAGGTCTAAGATGTTAAATAAATCAGAGCTTTGCAACACTTCCTTGTATTTGAAAATGCTATTGGCATCACTGGATAATTTGAATATTATTTCCTTTAAGTTCTTAAATAATAAAATAATCGGAACATGTTTCTATCCAAACACCCCAATGAGTGACTGTAGAAGACGGTGGCAGATGAGAGTTTCTTTTTACAAAAACTTACTCGTAAGGACGCTTTTCGGAAAGTCCTTTTGTATAATGCTATTAATTTATCGACAGAGAGAAATTCATTGAGTACAAATTCATCAATGCAGATTTCTTTTGGATCATCAGCATCTGATAAAAAGTGGTAAGAAGGTCAGCGCTTGACTGGATAGAGTTAAGCGCAGCGTGTTCGAGTTCCGCTAGAATCAACAAATTTTCTTAGTGGGTCCGGTACACTCCCGAGTCACCATTCGCAGTTGTGGTACAATTAACTGCGCTTCTCTCTTTACGACGAGGGGGTTTAGACACACAACTTACATATTAAACGGCTCTTGAGGTTATGACAACTTGCAAAAAGCTTATACACCCCGTTGGTCCGGCCCCACACTTAAAAAAACCAAACATAACCTTTTCATAACAACGGGTGCAACACCACCCAGATTAGTCCGGCATACGTTTCTGAATAAATTCTTCCAAACGTTGTTTTAAAACAGGATGATTATTAATTTTACACAATGCGATACTTGCGGCTACAAAATCTTGGTATAGTTGTTGATTGAAAGTATCTTCATCGTATATCGCCTCCAGGTTTTGTTTTTATGTATGAGCTTTAGATTTAAGGTGTTGGGTAATCCTGGTATTTGTCCCTGCATAACTTTCGACTCATTTTGAACAGACAGAAAATCTAAATAGTTTGTAGTCGATTAAAATAGCCAGGGAGTACTTGTATTTCTAAAATATTTAATTAAAGAAGGATACATAAGTAAAACGAACATAAGGTACATACATAACATAACGCAAGGCTAACTGGTTCGATGGCGGTAACTAGGAATTTTAAATTGAACTCTACAACTTAACATGATCTATTGCACTTTGAGGAGAATTTGTATTTGCCACTTAGCACACTTGCTTAGCTATTTTATAGGAGACTTAAAAAACATATACGTAGTAGGGAGAACATGTACACATATACATGTACATACATACATTCATATGTATACTACACCAGAAATAAAACTCAAATCCCAATGAATAAAACCTGAGATGATGAAAACCAATAAATCAAACAAAATATTAACATATCTAAAGTGAAGAAATCTAAAGAAAATATCTTAAAGATGTAATAATAAATATACGCCCAGACAGTTTAGGGGAGAGCGCGATGCAAATACTACATTTGTATAGCTATCACTGATACCCCGATGGGAAATAATTACTGTGTGCTCTGCTACAGCTCGTCTTATGAGCTCTTGTCGTCTAAACTTATGAGCTCCTCATAACTATTAGAAATAAATTCATATAACTCTAAATTATGATGATGATATCGAACCACAATCAAAATCTTCAGTGTCACTATCCTCTCCAACTCTAATGATGAATGGTTCTATTACATCGTCAATTATGCCATTAAGATCTTTCAAACGAAATTCTTTTTTTATAACGTCGTTTATGCATTTTTGCCAAGTAGTAGCAGTTACATTTCCCAAGGCGTCAAGTAATAATTGTCTTACCTCAGATAATTTAAAGATTTGGTTTTTGGTAGCCACTTCATTTTTTATTTAAGCCCAAACAAGCTTGATGGGATTCAGGTCGCAGTGGTAAGGAGGTAATCGTGACACAGTTTTATTTTGTGATTTTACCAGTTCATCAATAACATAGGAATTATAATTATTCTTATGAATTTTAACCAAGCTTAACAATTTTACCTCTGACCATATCGTCATCATACTGTATGTTCTTGCTTGTTAGCCAATTTTGAATATCTATCTTTATTGGAAAAAATTGGAATATAAATTAGACAACTACAATTTTTACAATCCTAAGAAACTAAGAGAATTAAGAAACAAAACAGTACTAATACCATCAAACATTGATCATGTAAAGAAAAGAACTCTGAAAATATTTGAAAGACATACTAAAAATAGGAGAGCAATAAATGATAAGACTCAAAAGTAAATTAAATGGAAAGTACTGTATTCAAGAATTTAAATATATTTAATGAAGAATATCCAAAATTTCGAAAAAAGTTTTCAAGTCTTATTCAACAAGTTAATAAATTAAAAATTATTGTTTTTGTACTTATACATATTATGGTAATTGTTATTATTGTTTTCTTAATTTATTACTGCAACACTGATATAAAATAGCGATTTATTCGACAATTTCCAGAAACTAATACGTGCCCATAAGCTGATGTATCTGTAGAATTAGGTATAAGATATCTTTTGTTATCTTCCGAAGTTACAGACTTTTTCTTTACTTCTTCAGTAAATACATCATGTTCATGACTTTTGATCACTTCTTGATCACATCAACAAGGAATTTTTGTAATCTTCAAAACTTATTTCTTTTCTTTAATACTGCTTTCTTGGTACCTTTTAATTTTTTTCGAAACAGAATTTTCGGTTCTGTAACTGTACATTTTTGATCTTAAACATATGTACTCTAATATCTTAATATCCTTCAATTCATCTTTAAATTTTCCTATTATAGCTATCTAGTACAGCTTGCCCAATGTAAATTGGTATATTAAACAATACCTTGGTATTATAATTATGAATTATGAACTGCTGCCAGGTGCTTGCTAAATATAGTTCTGTGTTTAAAATTAGATTTGTTTATCGCTTTTTGTAATTTTTCTTCATCACAATATAATTTAATATTTTGTTGGTTTCTGACAGATTCCATAGACTTACCATATGGGGCATTAATCATTAATTTCCAGAAATCTTTTTCAAAATCATTTTTTGCTGTCTGTGTTTTATACCTCTGTGAACCTTTGTTATTCTAATACCTAAGCTTTTGTAAGGTTGTAATATTTTGTAATGAATTATAAAATTTTTCTTATCAAGAAATGACAAAGCAGTTTTTCTACTTTTACGCCCGGAGGAATTCAATTTTCCGGAATCAAAGGTAAGTCATTAAATTTGTTATGAATAGCCAAGTCTACAGGGAATGCGAAATCAACTTCTAAAACATAGCCCGTATAAGTATCTGATAACAATATACCGTTAACATTTTTAATTTCATTACAAATCAACCATCTAAAGTATTTTTCTGGTAATTTTTGAGATAAAGCCCATCCATACAGATTATTAGCATATATATAGATAATCTTAGTATTTTTATTTGCTTGCGAATACCTGTAATACACTGTGAAATACCTCCTCAAATTCCGTTTTCAAAAAACAAATACATTTCATAATCAGTTAATAATTTCAATTCCATTGAAGTATATTTGAACAAACAATCCCAAGCTAACCCCCGAGTTGTACAATACCAAAGAGGAGCCAGCCCATAACTCTTTTCCAAACATAAATCTCTAAAATTTTCAAATGCATCAGTTAATAGCAAAACATCTAGTTTTAAGTATTAAAACATGTCATTCGCCCAAGTTTTTAATTTAGAAATATTTCCATACTTTCACTCCATACTTTCTTCTTGAGAAATTTCTTCTTTTGTGAGTGAAGAACAAAATTTATCTATTGATGGAACTTTTGTTTCAGAAAATTTCTCGAAAGATTCCATTCATAGGGATATATTAATTTTCTAATTATTTTGCTTTTCTCTTTCTTAAATAACATATCTAATTCATGATTTGAAAAATATTTAATTATTTCTGTCAACTGACTTGATTCTAGATTAGATGACAAATTGTTTAGGCTACTTGCGAAAAATCTAAATGAATCGATAAATCTCAATTCGATATATCCATTATCAACCATTCTTAAAATTTTACTGAAGCAAATATATTTCTCTTCGTTAATTAGGTAATAATTTCAATTTACTTTTAGCTTCCCCTAGATTTTTTTATAAACAAATGACAATCGTAAGAACTTGAATTATGAAACAAAATTGAAATGAACAATCGTTGTTGTTATTTCAAATTGCAGTTTCTACAAGCAGTTCCATTGTGGTGATCATGGTCTCTTATTTTTGAGCTTTCTGTAGAAAAGACATTTCCACAAAGATAACAATTTTTTTTTATATTCTAGTTCGATATCTTTCATGGGTTTATTTTCTTTTAATAAGTTATATCTTTATAAAACTTTATCCCTTTCCTCTTCTCTGTAAATTTCCAATGGGTTATTAATATTATTATAAACACTCTTAATGTATAATCTATAACCACATGGAATATGAAATTGTGTTTTATGGGTATATGATGATTCAGGACTTGGTTTACATGTACGAATATGTTTCAGAATAGATTCAAAATCAGGATAAATTACATACGGATATCTTAACATTCTTTGAATGTTCTTAAATTTTGATACATTATCTTCAGGCATGTTCGGAACACATGGTTCATTACTAAAGCACACATTTTGATATTCCTTTAAAGCATCTGCAGTTCTAGCGGAGTAGTTTAAACATCCTCTACAGAAATGTTTTTTGTTTCAATTTACTTCCAACTGATCGTTTAACAATCGACTCAAATTCTTGATCCAACAATAATGATTTTTGTCTTTATTTCCAAAGTATAGTAAGTCGATATTCATTTCATAGAATCGCTTATTATTATGATACAAAGGATAAAATATTTGTTCTTCGTAACTAAACACGGTAACATTAATTTTATTGTGTGATTCAAAACTTAGGTATGTCCTGGATTTTCTTAGGAAAATTTATTCCTTCAAAATTTAATTAATTTATTGAAAAGTAAAAAGGTAAGAAAATATAAAAAGTATATGAATTTCCACTTAAAGGTGTATATTTATTCATATTGTGCGTAAGTAATTTATATTTTTCAAAGTCCATTCAGATTTCTTTTGTTGTAGTTCATCACATCTTGATATAAATAAATCCTTTTATTCATCCCAGTATTCCTCCAGAGCGTCTTTTTCTCTTAGTATAATATTTGGTAACTGAAATTTATGTATTATTGTGAAATCTTCATTTTCCAGCTTCATAAACTCGTATTCCATCTCTAAATTGGTTTTAATATTTTTATGGAAATTTAAAACATTTATAAATATTTCAATAGCCTTTTCTTTTATCGTATCCATGTATGTTTCTATATCTATACCTTCTTCTAGATCTGGATAATGTCTTGCTTTATGCAACTGCATTCGACTTTCCATAATATTTTTTCCACATTCATCACACTTGATCTTTTTTACTCTTTCTTTTTTCAGTTTAGAAAATATGGAATCATTAAACGGAAATATTTCCAAGCTTTTGTCCGGATTTGGGCAGTCGCCAAATTATGTTGGGGTCCGCTGATGGCCGAGTACTGTCCAAAGACAATACCTTTCCTATAATTATGTGCTACACATAGGTGTAGCCGCGCACATCGCTGCATGGTTCTCAGGGCCATGCAAACTCTTCGTGAATTTTCGCCATTTTCTCCTAGCAAAAGTTTGCGTGGCAATCCTTCGATGTATTCGCCAATTAGTAGATGAAAAGACAGTTCGGTTCTGATATATGCAAATGCCCTAAAAAATTAGCAATCTTCTGGCTTTTACGACGACATGTATATTTTTTTATGCATCGGGGAATCTCGAATTGGCCGAATACCTGGTCGTACATAGCTGTAACTACTATGTGTCGTAGAAATCCCGAACGCGAATTAAGTTGGTAATCCGGATTTTATTTATCTACAGTTGGTGAAATCCAGTGGCGTGGTACAAAACCACGGCAAGATCATATTGTTCTGAATAATGACAAGCAATAAATCAGAATGAGGTTATATTTTTACAGACTTGTTATTAAAAACACTATTATTCAATGAAAATAACACTGATGAGTAGAAGATACGTTTATTTATAAAAACTGTTGAAAATGTTCTCCATTTGCTTCTAAACACAATGCTATTCTTCGCTTCACGTTTTCAAATACATGGCCGAGCTGTTCTTGTGTTATATTTTGAATTTCTTGCCTAATTGCTTCTTGAAGTTCGTTCAAATTATGCAATCGGTTTTTATAGACATGATTCTTCAGCTGTCCAAAAAGAAAATAATCTGGTGGTGTTAAATCTGGACTCCTCGGTGGCCACAAGCCTTGGCTTATAATACGATTTCCATAAAATTGTTGTAAATAATCTATGGTGGTCTGTGCAGTATGAGCAGTGGCTCCGTCTTGTTGGAAATAGCCCCTTGTTATTTGATCATCATGCAGCTGATTAATAAATTCTGTCAATATGTCAGTTTGATATCGTTCTGCATTAATTGTATCGTTAAAGAATATTGGCCCTATTATTCTTCTTCTTGATATCGCAATCCAAATTCCAACTTTTAATGGATGCAACTCTTTTTCAACAAAAGTGTGAGGGTTTTCCGTAGCCCACGTTCGGTAATTCTGCCTATTTACATAACCAGATAAATAGAACCATGCTTCATCAGTGAAGAAGGTTAGATCCAGCAAATCATTATTATTAAGGTGCTCGTTGAACCATTGACAGTACAGTATACGTTGTTCATAATCACGAGGGTACAATTGCTGCACAACTGACACTCGATAGGGATACATGTGTAAATTTTTATGCAGAGCCTTTGCGCAACTACTTTTACTTACACCTGACTGTGCAGAGAGCCTTCGCAGTGATTTCTTGGGGCTTTGATTCATTCGCTCTTCAATATCATTTAACAACAGCTGCAGTTAATATTGTAGGTCTTCCGGTTGGTTTATCCTTACAAATACAATTTTTTCTCTCAAAACGATTTATAATCTGACGTTTGTGATGGCCGAAAACTCTATAGTTAACATTTTCATTAGGAAACGCTTCCACAAACTGATCGAAGCAAGACTGTAAACTGTACGACCAAGTTCCATCCTGGTTGCGAGTTGCACTTCGAAAGTGGGCCATAAGAATGTATGCGTCTAGCTCAGACGTAAACATCTTGGCTTTCCGGTTAATACTGAAAACAGGTTAAAATAGTGATTATTAAAATACAAGTTGAAAAAGAGAATTAATGACCTCTGAAAAGAAGATAAGACAAAATCAAACCAAATAATTTGTACAAGACCGAAAATGACAACTGACAGCACAATTAATCTGTTTTGTCTGACAATTACAGACAATTTATTTACACGTCTATGTACTCATCTCAAGCAGTAGTGTTACCACCAAAAGTTCATATATTTGTAGGGATGCCAACTTAATTCACGTTCGGGATTTCTAGGACACATAGTATGTGTCCTAGAAATCCCGAACGCGAATTAAGTTGGTAATCCGGATTTTATTTATCTACAGTTGGTGAAATCCAGTGGCGTGGTACAAAACCACGACAAGATCATATTGTTCTGAATAATGACAAGCAATAAATCAGAATGAGGTTATATTTTTACAGACTTGTTATTAAAAACACTATTATTCAATGAAAATAACACTGATGAGTAGAAGATACGTTTATTTATAAAAACTGTTGAAAATGAAACATGAAAAATAACTCCATCTTGTTGAAACCAAAAATGTGCATTAGTGTGATCACCTATGTTTGCATTTGCGAAGAGGGCGGCAAGTGCTGGAACAACCTCATTTCGCAATAAATTTAAGTAGGCGTTGCCAATTAAATTTCCTCTTATAACAAAATAGTCTTATGTTGTTGTTTCCAACAAGACCAGCCCAGACATTCACCTTTTGAGGACGATGTGTATGCACTTCTTTAATCCAATGCGGATTTTCAATTGACCAGTAGAGACAATTATGTCTGCTCACAGTGCCGTTGAGACAAAACGTTGCCTCACCTGAAAAAATTGTGTGATCTAAAACATTAGGATGCAAAACCCGTTTTATATCCCTGGCTGTCACGATCACCTGAACTTTTTCTAGAATCATTCAGTGGTAGTTTCCGGAATGTAATATATAGCAGATATCATTAAGCTGCTACGTCCAATTCCTAAAACGTGTCTCTTTCAATAACCTAAATAACCATGCCATAAAAGGTAATCCTCAATTTCTAATGTTACGTGTACTAAATAGCAAATGCAATTTGGCTGCTACGTCACCGTTTCCAAAAAAGTTTCTCTTTTAATGACCTTAATAAACACGTCTAAAGATGTCTAAACATGCCATTAAAGATAGCCGTCAATTTCTAAGGTTGCTTGCAATTAAGTTTGAACCCACACAAACTTGCTTTTTTAAAGCTATTTTAAAACTAACAACTAGGAAGGGACAATAAACTATAATGTTTTGAATTAATATACAATATACTGACGAACAGCAATCCAGCAACTAACTGATTTGGTAAACTAATTGGGTTTATATATTAAATCATATCGGTTTTTAAATAGACTCCGCCAAAAAAGTATCGCATAATTTATTATTTATTATATAATTGTTTAGATAAAATACAGGCCAAATAAAAATAAGAACTCATACTTGAGATTTTTATTAAAACAAGAAATTATAATTTTGGAAAGAAAAATGTCATAACAGCAGCTTTTAATACTGAGTATTGCCACCTCTAGCTCTTATGACCGCTCGCATACGGTTTGGCAGAGATTCGATTAACCTCCGTATATAAGCTTGACCCAAATTCTCCCACTCGTCACGGAGAGCATTTTCTAGTCCATGCAGGTCCGCTGGGGCAACATTTTGGGTTCGTATCCATCTGTGAAGGAGGTCCCGCACGTGCTCGATAGAGTTCATGTCCGGACTTACCGCAGGCCAATCTAAAACTGGAATACCAACATCGTTAAGGTATTCCTAGACGATTATTGCAACATGCGGTCGTGCATTAGCGTGCATTAACATGAATTCGTTTCCTATAATTGGCGCATATGGTACTACATGTTCTTCTAAAATATCCGTTATATACCTGTGGGCAGTCAGTGTACCTCTGTCTACTGGTACTAACTCTGTACGACCTGTTAAACAGATGCCTCCCCAAACCGTAATAGAGCCACCAGCGAAATTAGGTCTAGGTCTGATATTACACTGTGAATAGCGCTCACCGTCTCGTCTGTACACTGAGATACGCCTATCTGAGGTGTAAAGACCAAATCTTGAATCATCTGTGAAGAGTATATTGGCCCAGTCATTAATATTCCAATTTACATGTTCTCTGGCAAACCTTAAGCGAGCCACTCGGTGGTTCCTAGTGAGACGAGGGGCTGTTACAGCTACTCTAGCTCTTAATCCACTCTGTCGTATACTATTCCGAATAGTTTGAGTACTCACACGAGTATTTCTGACTCTAGCCAAGTCGTTCTGCAATTGTCTCGCAGTTACATGTCTTCGACGTAATGCTTGTAGTAGTAAATAGCGGTCATCTTGGCGAGTAGAACATCTTGGACGACCTGGTACAGGTCTTCTACTGTAATTGCCTGTTCCCCTATTTCTGGCTACGGCTCTAGAAACACTTGACTGATTGTTGTTCATCAAATTAGCAACGTATGCTTGAGATTGTCCATCTATGATCCATGATTTTGTTGGTGTTTTTATAGTTCACATATACGAGGCAAACCTTTTGTGAACGTATAAAAATATCTTGGTTTATAAATGCCCTTTTTTAGTCTATGCGATACTTTTTTGGCGGAATGTATTTAGAAGTAAATAGAAATAGATTTGAAGTGGACTTGTACCCTATGATTCACTGCATAATGTTCGTAAATAATCATAATAGCATAATAACAATACACACATTAGTAATACAGTAAGGGTATCTTTCGATGTCATAACTCCTCCTTCCTCAAGTCGAGAAATGAAGGTATTGGAATTTCTCGTTTGCCAGGATCTGTTGAACTAGCTTTGATATATTTTTTTATACAATAATACGAAATTACAGTAATTGTAATAAAAATAAAAATACAAATTAATGTGCTATTGATCCAGGGATTATGTGTTTGTGGATTTAGATTATTTATAACGTTCTTGAGGTGCTGTTCTTTGGTTTCTTCAATGTTTCGTAGATGTAGAGGCTTTCTCGATCTTCTTTCGCTAGGTGTTATATTTAACTTTGGTAGATTAAGTATACATTCTTGTATAGGATTTTGGGACATGAATATTTTGCCCAAGACATCGATTTTGCAGTTTTCGAGGTATAGGATACTTGGCTTATAAATTTGGTGGAGTCCTTTGACCG
Source organism: Oryctes rhinoceros (assembly GCA_020654165.1). NCBI lineage: Eukaryota > Metazoa > Arthropoda > Insecta > Coleoptera > Scarabaeidae > Oryctes > Oryctes rhinoceros. Next base: position 8,674,364 of record JAIOKQ010001008.1, read on the forward strand.
TTGCAATAACTTTTCACTTTCTCTGATCTCGTCGGAATTACTAAGATTTGTTCCGCGGATTGATTTGTTCCGCGCTGCTGCTGTTCTGTAGATGGATTGAAATACCATGGCAAAGGTTTTTACCAGTATTTATTTGTGTTGCTAAACATAACTGACTTCTATACGAGTCATTTTGCAAACAGTAATGGAAGTTTTCTATTTTGGGACATCTTTTGGATGTTGCCCAATTTTCCATGTCATTGAGTAATAGGTAGGGTTCGGGAGGTATTATGGTCATATTAGAGATAGGAATAGGGTATAGTTGACAATACATATATGATGTGGTAACTAAAGGTTAATGAATTTTAAATAACACAATTCTATCTTTTACTAAAACTTGTGCGGTGCATAATAAATAGTAATTAACGAAATTTTCTAATATCGGGATTTGTTGAGTTCCGTATATTGCTTCTAATTTCGAAATTATTAATTGTAGCTCGGTTGTTTTTATGATAGAGCTGTGCAGAACATTTAGATTTGCAAAAGTGATGCCGATTTCAATATTATCCAACAAATACTGAACAGAATGTAATTGTATTAGTAAATTATCAATAATATTTGCAAATAAGAACGCACATTCAATACTATCGATTAATTCGAAATCTTTTGACAACTGATATACAGTAGAATCCCATAGTATGGACACAAAAATACAGTAGATCGTTCGTACCAATGAGGATGTGCATAGAAACGGAGGTGTAATTAAACAGATTAACTTTATTATTTAAACTTAAATAAATTATACATGAACATCTCTAAGATGTAAAAAAAACTGTTATTTTTTCTGTACACTTTTTTGAGCAATTTTAGCCATAACTGCTTTTTCTTGAATTGCTTTCAAAGTGATGATGTCACTCATATTTATGGAATTTTGTATTGACCATTCTTCTACGGCTACATCAAATGCTTTAATTGCATCGGAATGGCATATTTTTTAATGGACTCGGTTTCATCCTCATCTGAAGAAGACATTTCCACAACATCTGCCGTCTCACCCTTATCCAAATCTTCCACATCTGCAGCAGTTTAGTCAACTTAAAATATGCAGTTCTGGATTAAGCTATTGACATCTAAAACTACTTATGCATTAACCTACTGGAGCACCTTCCTGTAGTAAATTTATTGTATCCCTGATAGCATCTGGAACTAAAGTTTTTCCACATCCTAATTTTTCCCGTAATATACTCAATGGAATATTATCTTCGTCTGCATCCTCATTATGTTTATTAAAATCTGGCAAGATGTTTCTCCAACACTTTTCGATTACTGTTGAGTCACGCCGTTTCTCCCACCCCGCAGCCAAGTATATCATTGCATCTTTTTGCGAAATCTTATTGAGTGCTGCAGCTATTCCTTCTTCCGTTGATACAACAGAACTCTGCAAACTGTTTCTGTAGTATACTTTGGTGAGCATTAGAATATTTTGGACCATGGGTTGGATCAACGATGTACATTAGGAGGTAACAGTTTTGCGAAAATCATCCCATCTCTAGTTCTCAGTTCTGTTGCTGGTGGATGGGACAGCGCATTATCAACAAGGAGAATTGCTTCCTGAGGTAACGTCTGATAACGCAGGAAACATTTCATCTACGACTTACATAATATAGAATTTTGAAATATATACATATGTAATCAGCAGTATGAAACACGCGGTGAATAATTTTTACTCTTACCTCAGGTACAAAATGTAGAAGGAACCATTCTTTAAAGAGTTCCCCGGTCATCCACGCATTTTTAGCGTTTTTGTACAGCAATGGATTGTTAAAATTCTTAAAACACCTTGGATTTTTTGATTTCCCTATCAGTAGGGGTTTCAACTTATGTACTCCTGAAGTATTTACACAACCCGTAAACGTCAGTCGTTGCTTAGAAATTTTTAATCCAGGAGCGGTTTTTTCAGCTAACGACACATAAGTTTTGCAATAAGCAATAAGCGCCAATGCAATCCTGTCTCATCAGCATTATAAGTCTGGTGCCGCGTTAGGTCATGCTCCCGAATAATACGGTTTAGATCCTCTGTAAAAAGGTCTACTGCGTCTGGGTTGGCTGTTAGTTTCTTCCCTGTGATTTTCAAAAATCTTATGCGGCGACGATGTTTATATCTTGGTAGCCAACCTTCACTGGCTGTGAAAGTATCAATATTCAATAGTTTTGATAGTGACAGTGCCTTCTGTTTCAGCATATTTCCTGAAACTGGATAATTCTTGTCTCCTTGTTTAAGAAGCCAGTTGTACAATTTCTCTTCTAAAAGCGGAAATGGTAACTTTTTCAATGTGCACTTTTTCGATGGTTTTAGCGTGCGAGCTACCGTATTAACAATAAGTTTTTCCTTTTTTTAATAGCACAAGTTGTTGATTTTGAAACACCGTATCCTTTATATAATACCGTGACTGACATTCCCTTTTTACGCTCTTAGATTATATTGGCTTTTTCTCTTAAACTCAAAAGTTTCTTTAATTTCCCTATATTGCTCTAAGCATTCACAGCACAATGTATTTACACTGGAGGCACATTCACAACTGTTCGCTTATACACGTCGACGGCGCATTTAGTATACATGCTTCAGCGTATAAAATAGGGCGTGTAAAATAAAATAATACCACGACAGAAACACACATATAATGCACAATGCATTTGTTCGCACTATTGAAGTTTCATTAATCATCGCTATTCCTAGTATTCGGCGTTCAATATAAATAATTTTGTACCGATGGTTTTTCAGGATGTTCACACCATCGCGATACTGTATATTTGAATTTTGTATATCTTCTAGACAACTGATACAATTTGTTCAAATCGGGCTGAACACTGCATCAACTATTGGACTAGTTTATTTCCAATACCACCGAGAGTTCTATTTAATTTATTGATTTTTCTCTGCGTTACTCTCTGTTTCTCTCAAAGGTCTAAGATGTTAAATAAATCAGAGCTTTGTAAAACTTCCTTGTATTCGAAAATGCTATTGGCATCACTGGATAATTTGAATATTACTTCCTTTAAGTTCTTAAGTAATAAAACAATCGGAACATGTTTCTATCCAAACACCCCAATGAGTGACTGTAGAAGGCGGTGGCAGATTGGAGTTTCTTTTTATAAAAACTTACTCGTAAGGGCGCTTTTCGGAAAGTCCTCTTGTACAATGCCATTAATTTATCGACAGAGAGAAATTCATCGGGTACAAACTGAGCAATGCGGATTTCTTTTGGTAACTTTCCTGCTATTAACATGTATGCTGCAGCATCTGACAAAAAGTGGTAAGAAGGTCAGTGCTTGACTGGACAGAGTTAAGCGCAGCGTGTTCGAGTTCCGCTAAAACCAACAAATTTTCTTTGGGGGGTCTGGTATACTGCCTAGTCACCATTCGCAGTTGTGGTACAATTAATTGTGCTTCACCTTTACGGCGAGGGGGTTTAGACACACAACTTGCATATTAAAAGGCTCCTGAGGTTATGACAAACTTGTAAAAAAGTTTATACTCACCGTTGGGCCACCGCCACTCTTAAAAATACCAAACATAACCTTTTCATAACAACGGGTGCAACACCACCCAGACTAATCCGGAATACGTTTCTGAGTAAATTCTTCGAAACGTTGTTTTAAAACAGGATGATTATTAATTTTATACAAAGCGATACTTGCGGCTACAAAATCCTGGTATAGTTGCTGATTGAAAGTATCTTCATCGTATATCGCCTCCAGTTTTATGGAGTGAGCTTTAGATTTAAGGTGTTGGGTAATCCCGGTATTTTACTGTTTTAGAATAAATACTGCATAAATTTTCGATTCATTTTGAACAGACAGAAAAACTAAATAGTTTGTAGTCAACCAAAATAACCAGGGAGTACTTGCATTTCTAAAATATTTAATTAAAGAAGGATACATAAGTAAAACGGACATAAGGTACATACATAACATAACGCAAGGCTAACTGGTTCGATGGCGGTAACTTTGAATTTTAAATTGAACTCTACAAGTTAACACGATCTATTGCACTTTGAGGGAAATTTGTACTTGCCACTTAGCACACTTGTTTAGCTATTTTATAGGAGACTTAAAAAACATATACGTAGTAGAGAGAACATGTACGTACTTGTACACATATACATGTACATACATATATTCCTATGTATACTACACCAAAAATATAACTCAAATCCCGGTCAATAAAACTTGAGATGATGAAAACTAATATATCAAAATAAATATTAACATATCTAAAGTGAAGAAATCTAAAGAAAATATCTTAAAGATTTAATAACAAATGTAGTGTTCTCGCCGTTGAAATAAAACAACTTCTTCTACTAACTATAGTTTTAATCCAAAATACTTATATATTTTAGCAAGTTGTAGCAGGAGTGTCTTAAACCTAACAACTCTGTATAGAGACTATTTTAAAATCTAAAATATGCGGGTTTATATGCATACTGATTTGTATTATCCATGTTAAACTTTGAGTTCGTAAACAATGACAATTTCTGGAATCTGCTTGAATTGGTGAATAACAACTAATGGGAAAAACTAACAGAAGATGCGTATTTAACATAGATAATTCTTCAATGTACAGTAATGATTAGGGATAGAAACAAGATAAATAGTAAACAGTGATAACTAATGGTATACATTATGAGTAATGGTCATCGTGAATATTATAAAGCATATAATAAAATACAATACATAATAAAAGTAATAACAATAATAGAATTGGTTTAGGGATATTACACCTTTCCCCTAAGGAAAAGAAAAATTTATTTTTTTTAATTTTGCTATTCTTTCACTCTTACGCAATGGTTGAGTTTCTTCAATCTGTGCGTCGCTTCTTGGTTCTTCACAGCTGATTGCAATTGTGTTATTTACAGATTCTGGCCTTCTTTCCTTACACATATTAAATGTAATACAATTTATGATGCGGCTATGATTAGAATCGTGTTCAATAAATTTAAAGACTATTTTAAAATCTAAAATATGCGGGTTTATATGCATACTGATTTGTATTATCCATGTTACACTTTGAGTTCGTAAACAATGGCAATTTCTGGAATCTGCTTGAATTGGTGAATAACAACTAATGGGAAAAACTAACAGAAGATGCGTATTTAACATAGTTAATTCTTCAATGTACACACGGAGAAAAATTTATATTAGAATGCAATATAAATATATTGAAATTCAGTATAATTTATTGCTACATTTGGGACGGAAACATAGTGTACTAAATGCGGAAACAAATTTATTCGTAAAATTCAAGTACCAATTTTATTGTAATCTAATAAATTTTGTTTTAAGGTCAAGTATGCCGTGTATAGTAGAAATAGCAAACAGTTGCACTGATTACAGGGATAAATTTATATTTGAATTAGGAATAATAAGATTGTAAAATTAAAAACAAAGAATCATTAGGACCGAATACTTATAATTAGAGCTCCCCAAAGTGCGTGGCAAGTCAGAAGGCGTACCGCCGGGCGTGGCCAGGGGGATATGTAATGTAATATATAAGCAAATAACTCGCATCGGATTTCGGTAGTTTATTACCGTATGCGATCGGGTTGTGACGGTATGACGGACGCGCGTAGTAAGAAAGAAAGTTTTCCTTACTCAGGAAGAAACCATTCCGTGAATTTTGGAATAAATATAATCCAGACTTTGAGTTACCGTCGGAAACAAGCTTAAGGAGATGTGTGCCAAGTGTACGTACCGAAATTGAAAACAGGATCAGATCTGCAATAAAAAACTACTGTGGTTATGTATTGACGAAACGACAGACCGTAAAAAACATTCTATTTTGAATGTGATTGTACGTATACTGGAACCTCGTCAACCTACAAAGGGAATTTTATTAGCTAGTAAAAGACTAAAATCGTGTACTGCCGACGCTATCGAGAGCGTAGTCGTTGATACTTTACAAACATTTGAAATTGCCACTACTCAAGTATTAATTTTCATGACCGATGGTGCCGCGACAATGCGTTGTGTAGGTCGTTCTCTTCAAGAACATTATGGGATGATGTTACATATTACTTGTAAACTTCATGCTCTGCATATTGTGGCTGAAATTATTCGTGCAAATTTCCCTGAGGTAAATGCATTAATAACAAATACGAAACGAGTGTTTCTCAAATCTCCCAAACGTACCAGTGAATTTCATAAACAGTGTCCCGGTATTCCCGAACCACCAGAGCCGATTCTTACGCATTGGGGGACATGGCGGAAGGCAGCGTTTTATTATTTTAAATACTTCCGGCAAATAAAATCAGTCGTCTTACAATTCAATCCCAACGAATCTGCGGCTATTAAGGAAAGCCAGGATAAATTCCAAGATATTTCCGTTGAAGCAGATTTACAAACCGTTTACATCAATTATAGAGAAGTACTTGAGGCAATAAATAAATTACAAAATAGTGCACTGTCCCTGACGGAGTCAGTACAAATATTAGATGACGTTAATACACTCCTACACTGTATAAATAACAAAAAAAATGATATCGTTACAAGAAATTTTGAAAGTGTTATGAAGAAAGATACAAATTTTAGCAGGTTAAGACAAGTTTGGGAAGGTAACTCTACTGATCCGGTGACTAAATTCAAAGATTATTTCAATTACGCGTGTATTACATCATTAGACGTCGAGCGTTCATTTTCAAGATATAAAAACATTTTTTCAGAACGACGAACATCCTTGAAAGAAACGACTGGAAACATTCCTAATGGTTCAGATGTTTGAGAAATCGGATTGCGCTTACGGTAACAGTTTTAATGTGCCTACCTCCTCGTGTGCTGACTAATACTATTTTCCTTGTGCATTAACACCCACTATATTGGATACGGCTAATTACAAAAGTAAACGTTTTAAAATTCTTTATTTCTTTTGTTTTTATGTACTTTACTTATGTTCCTTATCGACGCCTATGGTGCGCCACGCAGTTGGGAGCTTTACTTATAATTCTTACTTTTAAACTCTTATATACGTTAAGTATATTTTGTACTTACTTCCAGTACTAACGCTTCTTACGTTAGGTATAAGAAATTCTTGACGTAGAAATATTTTGTTGTAAATCTAAAAGCTCTTTTTATTGAATTTGTAGGGCTTCATTGGGATATTGCGAGACTGATCTTGGTATAGTGTTTTTGATGTATGGTGAAATAATCAAGGCATCGATTCTGCTGTGTCAGAATTATTCCGACAGAATGATGTCCAGCAGTGCAGAAAGCTGCCTTGAGAAATTCACCTTTTCTCATCGAAGACAGCATAACCAGTCAGATCCTCAACATCCCTATTTTATACATGCCTGCCTACAACAATAGCCACTTTATTCTAAAACACATTAAGAGAGGACCTACACAAAGCCAATATGAAGACGATTATAGTATGTGACAACGTTGATATTTCAAAAGTAAGCAAACAAAAACAATTTTGAGACATTTATTGGTACATATGAAAGTATACAAAATTGTAATACAATAATAAGCAATATGGATATTACTGTTGTCTAATATTTGGGGAGGTGTATATATGAAATTCTAAAGTATATATCTACATATAACAATCTCACATTTGCCCCCAGGTTGGATCAACGGAGTTACATGTAGAAATCTGTGCTCTGATTAATTGCATCATACATTTTTATTTATTCACAATATATCTTAGAGTTGCATATTTATTAGTACTTATGAAACTTACTACAACGGGATGAAAATATTTCAACTCATTGTGTTATACATCGCAAATTGGAAGTCTCGTCAACAATAAATGACTGAAAGTGTTCATCAAATGATAGCGTATTAAACTTAAGACAAATAAAATAAATTATATTATTACAACTTAAAATATGAATGAAGTTGAAGTTTCTTATAAAATTCAGAGGAATCGATACAGTTTTATAAAAACTATTATGAATTCAAGCTTAAAGGTGTATATTTATTCATATTATGCGCAAATAATTTATATTTTTCAAAGTCCATTCAGATCCTTTTTGTTGTAGTTCATCCCATCTTGATATAAAAAATCCCTTTTGTTCATCTCAGTATTCCTCCAGAGCGTCTTTTTCCCTTAGTATAACATTTGGTAACTGAAATTTATGTATTATTGTGAAATGTTCATTTTCCAGCTTCATAAACTCGTATTCCATCTTTAAATTGGTTTTAATATTTTTATGGAGATTTAAAGCATTTATAACTATTTTAATAGCCATTTCTTTTATCATATTCATGTATGTTTCTATATCTATACCTTCTTCTAGATTATTATGTTGATACGTTAATAATCTTCCGTTAAAGGCAACCTGAACTGAAATAAAATCTGGCTCTGGATTATGTCTTGTTTTATGCAACTGCATTCGATTTTCCTTAATATATTTTCCACATTCATCACACTTGATCTTTTTTACTCTTTCTTTTTTCGATTTAGAACATATGACATCATTAAACGGAAATATTTCCAAGCTTTTGTCCGGATTTGACAATACCTTTCCTATAATTATGTGCTACACATAGGTGTAGCCGCGCACATCGCTGCATGGTTCTCAGGGCCATGCAAACTCTTCGTGAATTTTCGCCATTTTCTCCTTGCAATCCTTCGATGTATTCGCCAATTAATAGATAAAAAGACAGTTCGGTTCTGGTATATGCAAATGCCGTAAAAAATTAGCAATCTTCTGGCTTTCACGACGACATGTACATTTTTTTATGCATCGGGGAATCTCGAATTGGCCGAATACCTGGTCGTACATAGCTTTTTACTAACGCTGTATATATACATTAATGTGAAAAATATTCACATTAGATTAATGCTACGTTCACATATAAATACTTACGAGTAATGCTACCTTCAAATACAGCAGAGTCGATTGAATCGGAATCAGAATTAGGAAACCATTCCTGAGCGTATGCCATTTTTTTTTCTAAAAGGAAAAACATTCAAAATCAAAGCAATAGTAGCGAATATAGCCATAAATATAAATTAATATTAAGTAAAAATCTTTACTTACTTACGAACAATGAATGAAACACTTTTAAGCACTAAACACTTTGTCAGAATATGAAAGACAACAAGGGATGTAAAACCCGTTTTATATCCCTGTCTGTCACGATCACCTGAACTTTTTCTAGAATCATTCAGTGGTAGTTTCTAGAATGTAATATTTAGCAAATATCATTGAGCTGCTACGTCCAATTCCTAAAAAAGTCTCACTTTCAATAACCTAAATAACCATGCCATTGCCAATGCCCATTCGGTCACCGCTTGACGAGGACCATTCGTGTTCTCGAGACGGCCATTCCGGACTAATTATTTTATATTACTATACAACGTTAGTAAAAAGTCCCGGAACGGTCGAATAACTTTGTTATTTGAAAATTATGATTTCTGAAAATTATGATTAAACCTATACCGGAAGTGAAAAAAATATTAACTGTATTGCATAAAATGCATTTATATTAACTATACCCCCATACCAAATTTCAGAAATCATAATTTTCAAATAACAAAGTTATTCGACCGTTCCGGGACTTTTTACTAACGCTGTATAATAAATTAAACTTGTGTGGTGCGGAGGGTGCCGATACTTATGTGTTGTTTATTTCTGAATTGGGTGTACAATTTGTAGATAATGGTCACCTTGGCAAAAGTACAGTTTTGGTTTAAACTAAGAACACATTCTTTCTTCTTTGGTTGTTTGGTAGACAGCACTTGGTGGTCTATTGTTTGACGTGCTTCTTCGGTCCAATATTCCTCCTTAGCTTCTTGTGGATGGTAAGCGGTAGGTGGTAACAGCACTACGTATTGCGCGTTAGGAATTGGATAAACCTTGGAGTATCGGTAGGCAAGAGTTTTCAGGATTGGAATGTACAAAATACACATAATTGTGTTATTCTATCATAATTCTAGGATTTTAAAGAAGTGAATATTATCCCATTCTATCAGTTCTGATTTCTTATAAATCAATTTAAGGTGTTCTTTAATTTTCATTAGGTCGTCATTCGATATAATTTCTAAATTGATGATTTCGGAAAAGGCTAGTGAAATTGTTCTTTCTATGGTTTGAAGAAAATTTAGTAATTTAAGGCTTAAATAATTGCTATATTGTACAAACAGTTGCGTTTCTAGGATATTGCTTACGTTCTGTAATAAACTAAGAGTCGAATTATCGTCGTTCTCGATTATTTTTAGGTCTGTCGAGTATCTAGCAGTAATATGATTTACAAAAGAGTAGTATTTATGGATTTGTTCCATGATTTTATTTTGATTGGTATAAAGGGAATTTACATTCTTATTTATTTCGGTTGAATCGTTCTCATCCGGGTTTCTTGTGATACATTTAATAGCCGTTCCTAAGGTGTTTATTAAGGCTCTTTTGGGTCTCTTGTTTTTAAGTTTCGAAAGTAAATTTTCTGTCTGAATGCAGTTGTCCTTTAAATTTTGAGTACCTTGGTGCACCAAGGGGTTGTGTTCTCTTAGCTCTGAAAGTATTACATTATTTGGTAGGGATACGTAGCTTAGTTCTATGTTGGTTATGTTACTGTATTTTTAAAATTCTCAATTTCTCCAGGAGTGTAGAGTGTACTCGCTCTATCGGGGAGTTTGAGGTGCTATTATATTTTGTTGTGAAATGTAAGTTAATCTTGAAGAGTTTACAGTACTCTTCGAATACATGATTCTTGAACTCCTTACCTTCATCGCAAACTAGTAAGGACGAAAGTGCTTGCAAGCCCAAACGATAGCTAACATTTCTTTTAGTATGGTGGAATAATTTGCAGGACTTGCAATAATTCTGCAGGATTCAGGGTTCTAAAGCCATACGCTAGTATCGCGATAGTATCGCGTCAATTGCACAGTTTAAGGCGTCAGTTATCGATTCAAAATCTTTAGAAAAATCTGAATACTTTAGTACAGGATCGATACATAACAACGCTTTATATTCTTCAAATGCATGTATAAATTTTGGATTATGTTTGACCGTTTCGCTTTTTTTCAAACATTTAGTAAGCGCTTATCTTTGCAAAGTTACTAATAAATTTTCTATAATAACCGAATAAGCCTAAAAAAATATTTGCTTTCTCATGGTGTAGTTGGTATAGGGAATTGTTTTATAGTTTCGACTTTTCTGGGGTTTGGCTTAATACCGTAGCGTATAATGATATGCCCTGATATTCGGCTTCGTTTCCTAAAAATTCATGTATTAGTTTTCTGAGTCCGGACGAGGATTCATTTCTTATAACTGGTAGACTGTCTATTTCCTTGATATGGTTATCTGTTAACACATTTTTGTTGTTACACCTATCATATAGTAGTTGCCACGCTACCGCTTAGTTTCCTTCTGTTATTTCTAGAGAAATTATTAACTGCGCTGCTTGCCAAGATAAACTATTTTTTTAATATTGTAATTTTTCAATATTAATAATGTTGACATTTGCGTGAATAATTGAGAGAAACATCTTCCTGAATTCGACCCAGTGTTCGTAATTTCCTGAGAACCGTGAGAGTTTTATTGTTGGTAATTTTATCCGACATCTTGGATTGTATCCTGAACCTACAACTGATTCTACCAGCCTGTATACCAGACAATGAATTTTTATTTGTAGTGGGCGTTTGGCTCTTTGTTTCTAAGCAGTGTTTTACTGTAGCTATTGATTTATGATAGTTAACAACGAAATTGTTGCGCTACTTTTATTCTTAATCAACATATTCATCCTCGTACAATTGCTCACATTGCATTGAATTTCGTCAAATTGAGTGAACGTAAGATTCAAACTAGCTACTCGATGATCTAACTCGATTAATTCAGTATTAGAAAATTGATAATTATCGTCGAATTGTTGTAAATATGTTTTGAAAATAGTTAACGATGATTTCTTGCTACCGTTCTTACGGCGCAAATTCGTTAATGATTGTGACGATTGTGGTTGCAAATTGAAAATAATAGGAAATATAACAGGAAATGAAAGCCAAAAAGGTGGTCAATTCAGTTTTTTACCAATTCAGTTCAATTTAGTTTTTTACCAGCAATCGTCATCGGACTCGAAGGACCAAAAATGTTATTGTTTTATTGAATTTCATTATACACTTATAAATAATTTACGATAATTATTGTTAAGATTTCAATAGCTTGTTTCACTATTGGCAATGCAACTGTTACACACTGTAGTCCTTGGCGAAATACAAGTCTTTGGTCAGGAAATTGTTACAAAGATGCATATGAATTTTGTTGGTTTCGCAAATAAACACCTCTAGTCTCAGCTAACAAAGAATTGATGGCAACGATATTTGTAGAACCTTGATCGCAAAAGCATGCAGCAATCTTTATGTTCGTTTTATGGACTTCCCAGATCCCATCTTTTATTTGTACTGCTAATGTTAACTTTTTTGTTGCTGCACAAAACTAATAAGCAGTTGGCTGCATCCATTTTCCAAATAGTGCATATTCGTGTATAACCATTGTTCTTCAATCTTTCTATGTGTATGTTTATTCCAACGCACCCTGGATTGTAAAGACATTTCGTCAAATAGTAATACAAACAATTGATCCGGTCTTTTAATATAAGTGATATCTCTCTTAAGTTAATAAAATATGTGTATAACCGTTAATGCCAGTCCAATTTTTGTTTTGTTTAATGAGGCTGCTACTGTTTTTGGCAATGGCAAAGCAAACAATTTGGATAGGAGTCGGTAACTTCCTCTACCACTATGTTTATCTAAGGCTATAGTTTTGTCATCTAAGGTGAATTGTCCTCCACATGGTGTTTTTCTTAAGTTGTATATCTTTTGAAAAAATTCGCCATTATTAGATTGGATGCTAATTGTTTCTTTGTAAGGAGTATACTTTTGACACGAGCTGTAAACATGAGATTTTGACAGAGTTGTAGAATGGTTGTAAATTACGAAAGATTTTATATCATGCCACACATTGATGTTGAAAAAATCGGTAATAATTTCTCTAACGGTATATCGTCAGAATCACTGTTTTTGTCTTCTAAAATAGAGAGCAATTTAGGCTCAATTTTAAGTGAAGCATAAATTAAAAAAGCATCTGTTGAGCTATCCAAAGGTACAATTATGTGACTCGTACAACCAGTGGTAAGCGTTGCGTTGGAGCTAGACTTTACCTTTGGTAAACTGTAAAAATAATTGCTCCAACACTATTTTTATTCGGTTGTTTTGTCGAAGGACCAGCGAGGTATTTTCTTAAGTAAAAAGCGCTTATTGAATTTAGCTTACTTTAATATAGTTATCTATACTTAAGACACTAAATATAATACTTAAGAACTTAAGCTCGTACTAACTTTAAGAATTGTTCGTGTTGCTCCGAAGAGTTCGCTAACAAGGCTGTCGGCGTTAGTTTGTTAACTCTTTATATCTATTTGTTCCCACTCAAAAGTTACTACCAAGATAACGCCAGATACAGGGGTTGAGACCCTTAAGAATAGGGGGAAAACCAATTTCTTAAAAGTACCATTAAAACTTGTTTGGTAGCGAGTGCAACAAAGGTCATATAATGAAGCGGGTAGAAAGCAATAGGGTTTTATAACTAAAAGCGATTATGAATGACCCAAAACTATAAACGACGTACTAGGAAACTTCGGTAAGTAATAGAATACAAACGCCACAAAGCGTGGCTAATGCTTATCGAATCCTACTTAAACGTGGGAAATTCCGCGCAAGCACAATCTTTACGATGGTTTTCTGCGACCCTATTCTAAAGGTTTAGTCTACCTTACAGCTAAACACAATATAATTAACAAATAGTTCCAATGAAATTTAGTTTCTTCGACCTTCGAAGAAACAGTATGTAGGGGCACCTTAATTGGGAAATAGGCTGATAATCTTTGAAGTTAATATATTGTATTCAGAACGTTTTAGCTAGCTAAGGGAAAAGAAAATGTACAAACATATTACGTGTTTGAAAGATTTATTCAACTGTTGTACAATTGCTGCTAGATAATACTTTTAATATTATCTAGCATCCCATTTGCAATTGTATAGTAATTTAAGACGCTATTTCCTAATGGTGATGTTATAGGGTATTGCAGAGAAACAAACACTTCACAATACACAGCTTACTTTAATAATGACGACAAAAAGGAAAAAGTGCTAACAAAAATCAAATAATGGAAACATATTTAAAACAGCTGATAGTCTGTTCTATTGATTATATGATTGCCACCGCCAAAGGCAGCACCGACGCTCATCGCTACTATTGTACACACATCCCAGGACAGTACAGACGTTCACTAAACGTACTGTTGCTTGCCACAAAAAACGAGACGCTTAGATTAGCTGCGTGTGACAGGGACTTTGCTGTGATAGGTATAGGTATAGTGGGGTTTTGATTATTTTATGTTTATCTGTCGTCAATGTCATTTGAACATTAAAGTTGCATTTAATACCAGTTATACATAATAGCAGGCGCAGAGAGAAAAACTAATTTTTGTTTTTTCACGAAATATAAAATCACAACTACATAAATATTTAATAAATAGGTATTCAAAATAAAACGGAAGGATATATATCATCAACATTTGGTCGTGGCTCCATTATGTTGAATAACGCTAACTAGGCGCCTTGGCATTGAATTTATAACATTTTGAACATAATTATTATCAATTTGGTCCTATGAATCTTGCATGGAATGTAATAATTCCTCTCTATTTCTAGGCCTGAAATTTCTTTTGTAAATAGGTTTAGTTAATAGTCTCCATACATTTTCGATGGGGTTTAAGTCTGTGCTATTAGAAGGCCATCTCAAAACATTTATATTATTTGCTTCAAGCCATTCGCGAGCTACACTTGAGGTGTGAATGGAGGAATTGTCATGCTGGAAAATAAATTTTTCTGGTTCTGGATAGAGTATCCGTACAGAGGGAAGCATTATGTTGTCTAAAATGTTTGCAAACAGGACCAGTTAGTCGATCTTCAATGTCATAAGATACACCAGGACCACGGTAACTAATCCAGGCCCATACGTGAACTGAATAACGTCCACTTCTTTTTATTGGATGAATGTATTTTTCATTATATCTCGTGTTTGCTGGTCTATATGCACGAATAGCACCATCGTAATAACTTTGAAAAACTTTCTCATCAGAAAATATAACGTTTCTGCACATCTGGGGATCCATGTTTACATAATCGAGAGAAAACTGCATCCTGAGATTTTTATTGTCCTCGTTCAAATAGTTTTTTCTAGCTGCGGCACAATTTTTTAATTCACTGTTTTTAATTCGTCGAAAAGCCGTTTTTATAGATGTTGAAAAATTCACGTCTTCAATAGCATCTAATAGTGTCTTGAATGGATTGTTTCGTAAATAATTAAATAACGTTTCATTTTCCTGCCAAGTGATAACTGGTCGCCTTCCCGAACTTTCTTTTCTACTTAAATTTTGTTCCTGTCACCATTTCATTTTAATTCTAAAAACCGTATTTCTATTCGCCCCAAGGCGCTCTAACACTGTTCGTATGGAATAACCATCTTCCAAACATTGTAAAACGCGACATCTTGTCTGGATATCAATATATCATGGCATTTGTGTAAAAGTCGTATTACTTCTGCACTTTACTACTGCTGTATCGAAACCGATAATGACAAATTAAATCAATCCGTATGAAACAGCTTAAAAAAATATAAAATTATCGCTTACGAGTCGTCTCGTTTTTTATGGCAAGCGAATCTAGTTGATGAAACCCCACTCAAATGCGTCTGCATTAGAACGTAGCTATAAGCGATTCAATTATCTTGACTTTAGAAAATATTTACTTGAGTAAAGCAAAATTATTTTTTTTTATTATAACTAAAGAAACGGAATTGCTTGTAGTTAGTAGCACGTAAATAATCATAACGCCATTTTATATCATCACTTTCTATCCAATATTACTTTCTTCCCAATTTTCTAAAATGTAAGGCCAATGTTGATCAAAACTCTACAGAGTGTACTTCTCGAAAAATTGGATAAATCTGCATTACTATTTACTGCTGCTAATATTACAGACATCGTAGGCGGAAAATTAAAAAAAAAAAGCTGTGAACCTTATATAATTGCAAATCAGAATTCTTGCGAATAGGTTTCTCATTTTCTTAAGGTTTACCTTAGCCACTGGATTGTTTTCTTTTTCTTTGCGAACAGAATATACAGTTCGTTTGCCACAACTAAGTGGTTTGCTAGTTTCCTCCACTGCCTTGGAAACATACTTTTTTTTTGCAAAATACGTACAGCAATTCAAAATCACTTGCTTTTCTTTTGACGAATAGATTTCGTCCTTTCGCCTTCACTTATAAGTTTCCATTTTTACTAAGACAGATCTATTTAAAGTAAGTACGTAATATGAGGCAAAACAGGGAAACACAAGTGAGTATAAGCTTACGCAAAACTTTAGAATTTATGTGGTATTCATATCAAAACTGTCAAGGTTGATAAACCCAGACGACATACATTTTAATATAGATCCAAATCTGCTTATTAAACTTTTATTGATCCAAATAATAAGTAACCACTGATTCGGATATTGAAGGAATTGCCATTCCCATTATTAATGGTCCCATGTCCAGCTTTCGGAACATCGACTAGCGAGCCCAATTCTTCAATTTTTAAATTCAATTTTTAAGTTGTCAAAAATTAAATTTTTGTATTTGTGATAAGTAGAGGCAATTTCGGGTTCAACCATAGGTGTAGCTAACGAATGGACTCTTGCATGTAAAACACTAGTCAGTATCTAGTTCGTTATTGCTTGGAGCGTACATAATAGTAGCAGCAAAGACTCAGTGTTCTGTTTTTAATAATGGCCAAGGCATGTAAGTTGAGAAAACAGCTATCATTAAAGACAGCGAATAGGTTTATTAAGAATTATTCAGATTTGAGATACGACGTAAAAATAAAATGTTTAGTGTGCGATATATGCGATATATATCTAACGCGTTGATCATAAATGCATTGCAAACGGCATGTGGAAAATTCATATCAAAATCTGTGTCTTCGCAAAATACGAACAATTCCTATTTGATTTATTTACAATAATGAATCAGTGTAATCTCGCCTTTATTTTGTTAACCAACGACTCATTTGTTTTATTTTAGAACAAATTACGCCAATATTACATTGCCGAGCAATATCACGTTACGAAATTATTTACAATCTCTGCGTATACGTTTAGAAAATATTTAAAATTAAGGCTGAATTGAAACATAAAAAAGTGCGCCTGTCCGTGGACGAAACAACCGATTGCTAAAAAATCTGTACTTAATGTTATGGTGCAAAAATGGAACCACGTCAATAGTTATCTTCAATTTTATTAGCTTCTAGACGAATAGAAGAATGTATTACTGCCCAAGTAATTTCAAAATGGGTTTTAAGCACATTGGAAAATTTTGAAGTATCCAGTAATCAAGTTTTAATGTTTATGGCAGATGGTTCCAAAACCATGCTTTCTGCAGGCCGGTCTCTTAATGAAAATTTTGGTAACTTTTTACATATTACATGTAAAATTCACGCTCTACATCTTGTGGCAGAAGCAATTCGTAGATGATATCTCGACGTGGATGCACTAATTGCGGACGCAAAAGCAGTGTTTCTGAAATCTCTAAAACGTATTCGCGAATTTCACAGACTGTGTTCTCATACCCCTGAACCACTACAAACGTTGGGGAACATGATTAACAAGTGGCACATTACTATCACATCGTTCTATTATGCAATCCGAAGGAATGTGCAGCTATCAAAACAAGTCAGAAAAATATTTGAAGATAGGTTAAATTACTTTCAACCCATTTTCAAATGTTACTAACTATTCACAGCAATTACATCGAGTAATGCCGGCAATAGAAAAATTACAAAATTCTTCACTGTCGTTAAATGAATCACTGCAAGTTGTGAAAGATATACACGCACAGCTTTTTTCGGTAAAAGACGCAAAAAATAAGTGTATTCTTATTGAGTTTGAAAGTGTTTTAGACAAAAGATTTCAGCTTTTTGCCATACTTAGACAAATTTGTATTCGTCTAGAGTTAAGTTTCACTAGATGTAGAGCGATCGTTTCCTTTATACAAGAACATATTTTCCTCAAGGCGGACGCGTTTTGTAGAAATAACTTTCTCCAGTTTTTCAAGTTACGGAAGTCGGTTAAGACGTAAAGTTTTTTTTTTGAATCATCGAATTGCATACACTCTCGTTTCTATTTTATATAGATATTACTAGAGATGGCAATTTCCCGTGTTCGCTCGGTAACACAGAGATAGTTTATTGAGACCGGTTTATCATCTTCAGACACGATCTTGAACATTTTTTGTATTTAACATCGGAACGACAGCGTTCGGAGTAATATACATATCTCTGTATTACAGAGTCCTTCCGCATGTGAGAGTTAATTCGTTAGCTACGCCGATGGTGCGCAACACATGTATATTAAATAATATTAAATTAAATTAAATTATTAAAATACTTGATAAATGCACTTTTTCAGGCTTCTTAAAACTAACATAATAACGAACGATTTAATGAATATGATGCAATAATGTGTCCATTGAAATATTATGGTTGCATTAAATGTTGTGAAAAGCTTTCTTTATTAAATTAATTGAACGTTACTTAATTAACTGTTTCTTCCGGGCAAATGTGTTTTACAGTCAACCAACGATATTTCTTCTGTTAGTTAATAGAAATTGTACTTATAATAGCGAGAAATATGAAACATAAAATTTTGAAACAGTTTTGCAACCCTATATTTCTGTTTTTACATTGCGTACGATTATCGGCAATAAAACAAAATTTGGACGTTTGTAAATTATTTCTAAAGCACATTATGTAAGAGGCTATAATTACTACTTTCTTAGAACAAAACTATAATATTCTGCATCCACAAATACAATTAATCTTACAAAAGTGATCATTCCACTTAAAGGTAGTGAATGACAACTGACCCGATAAAATGCTGAGGCGTTCTCGCGTATAATATGCATATTGTAACAGCCAAATAGAATTTTCTCCTGAAACAAAAGGTTTGATTGCTGGTTTGACTATAGCTGGAGTTACTCAACGTGAAACTGCAGAGCGTGTTAGCTTATCGGTGAGTTACTTATTTATGTTTTTAAATATTAACTGTTTTTAATTTTTTTTTAATTTTTAATTTTGATCTGTTATAGATAATGGAAATAATAGGTAATATAAATTTACAGATTGCTACCCCAAGTAGCATTTTAATTTAATTAATTTCGCGGAAGAATTAGGTTGATAGTTCCGACAATAAAGACGATATTCGTATGAATTGTGCTAGAAATTTGGCGAGTATTCTTACTCTTACCGTAGAGTACTCTTACCGTAACCACCATAATTGTCTGCGAAATTAAGAAAAGGTACTTGGCATGTTTATTAACTGGACGATTGTTCATGTTGTACATGAATTTCCTGTTGTTAATAAATATACAAACTTTTAGATAAAACATTTGTTGTATAATTAGCTAATCCGTTGTTAATCGTTCAGTCCGATTAATACCAATACGCGAGCGTGTCTATTTGAAAGAATAGTTGGGTCATTCCAACTTAAAAATTGTATTTCACTCCAAAGTTTGTTTAGAGCTTTCGTCCAAATTGTATATATCTCTGGCTGTGATAATAACCTTATAATTCTAGGAACGACAAGTGCGGCAGTGGTTACGAAAATCAGAAGGAGAAGGCAAATTACGTTCGTAAGGGTCCTTTTACAGCTACACAGAAAATTTTAGAAGAACTTCAAGTAAATTTCCGTTTAAAAACGATTCAAAGAAGACTACAAGAAATTTAATAAAACGATAATAGTAATAAAGCCTCTTCAAAGGAGAATATCGAAACATCCGCAAATCACCCATGCATATGTACGACATTCGCCTGACGAAATTATCAAAATATTTACAGGTACGTTTGCACAAGTTGAGTCGCTACATACACGTTTTATTCTCGTCTATGCATAAAAACGATATCTCTTATCAATAAAGCAGTATGTTAGATGATTACGTAAGATAGAAATAGTTGTTTAATTCGGCACTACAAATGAAATTACATGATACTAGGTGAGTCCCTAAAATGAATAACCAAAACTTAGTGACCCCAAGTGAAATTCTTTGCCTGAGAGCTTTATTTTTTTTATCATCTTGCTAAGTAACCTCTGCAATTAAAAATTATAGCAAATCAAACTATTAAATTACAATAGCTGTAAACAAAGTCCATCGATTAAGAAGACAATGTTGTTTTTGTAATATGAAGATGCATGCAGAAGTCTATAGCATATACAATCAAAACTAATTGAATGAAACATTGAAGTTCAAGAAGATATACTGCTAGGTCATAGGCTGAAATATACATAGATAAAAAAAAGGAAAAACAGCAGTCGTTAAGCATTTAACAGCAAGTACATATATTAAAACATTAGTAAATTATTAAAAGAATACTTAGACAGTTAAGGGGGAATTATTATGGACATGACTTTCATGCTTTGTCAAAACACATTTAAATTTTTACTAAATTTAAGTTGTACAGTAGTGTCCTTCTCAAATCTCAGGACTCTCGGAGACCTCTCACTCGCACTCGTAAATACGATTTGCCAACATTAGAAGAAATATGAAAAGGATGTGAATGAATTACAGATATTCTCAATATTTTCACATGTGCTAATTGGATAATAATTGAACACTGAAAATAACGCCGATCAAATAAATGCAGAAAGCGACCAGGCGGTTAAAAAACAGCATTTTTTCATTGCCCTCTTTATTTTATAATAAAGATTAAGTGAAATATAGGAATATATTATTTATGTAGATATTTTCTTGTAATAACATTATGATAAATAAGGTAATTATTCTCATAAGGATTATACATACAAATTTTGGAAATTCGTAAAATACAAGGATTAAAAGAATATTGTCTGAAAGGATGATGAAAATTACTCCAGCAAAAGATGAGTTGTTAATTCAAATGTCTAACCAGCATCTATTTTATAAAAAAGCAAAAATTTTAGAACGCACTAATATTATTTGTTCACAACAATTCCTAACGCGGCCTTTAAGGATACCATTGTAGTATTTTAATTGGTCTTGCAGAGACATGTAGCCATTGGCTAAAAATTGTCGTATACTGTAAGTACGTTAAGCACCAACGTCGTCTATTGGTGATCGATGCAACTGCAAAGAATGGGCAAATACTGACAGCGCAGATATCTTCTCGTTATCATAAATTTCATCATGTAATAAAAGGCAAACTAAGGAAAAAACCCAAAATTCACCAGATCCGATATACGAATTTCCCACAATAGGAGCCAAACACACCTGCAAAGTAGCGTTACATGCTTATTAATCAGTTTTAAAAACACTACAATTTTGCTATTTTAACCTACTTTCTAAGAATCAATAATAACATTGCATACAGTGTATCCATGGATTTGATGCAAACCTATACAACAGTGAACATTGATACATTTTTTTTTAACTACTTTATGTTTTACTTTCTTTTATCCATATTTCTCTTTTTCGATATAAAAGAATTTAATAATATTCTGGTTAATTAAAACGATTTCTTTATTATGAATACAGTACTTGAATTATTTTCTAATATATAAATTCGAAAAATCACAAATAATTTATTCAACCTAACCCGCACACACTTATCGATCCTATACCTAAATTCTCTGTAAATGTTCTTAAATGTATAAGAACAATCTCACTAATTACTCTTCGTATTTTATCTTTTATTACTATTTTCGTAGATCCTTTGTTTAACGCACCCTCAGAAAATAAATATCAATCGGCCTTAAATCGGGAGTACGAGCTGGCCAATGAATAGATTCAAAGCGACCGATCTGCCTTTTAGGAAAGTGGTTATCACGCCTGTTTTCAATTAAATTAGGCCAATAATTTCATTGAATAAAATTCCACGCCGCACATTTACTTTCTTATAACGATGGTTTTTCCGATGAATACGAAAATTTGGATTATCTTCTGTCTAATGTCTGCAATTTTGAGATAACACATAATCGTTAATGGTGAAAGTAGCTTCATTGGAAAACAGAATTTTATGATGGAAAAATTGATCTTCCACATTTTCTCCAACCTAAGTACTAAATTATAATCTAAGACATCGTTCCGTGGTTCCAAAGTATGAATACATTTGGATTTGAATGGGTGAATCTTGTTTTCCTTAGACATTGCAATAAACTCTTGCTTACATTCAACTTCATTGCTCTCTTAGTGCTCTCACGTAGTGAGCTAGAACAGTTAATGTATCGTCATTGTATTGTTTCTGTGTTTTCTTCTTTCTTGCAACAGTCGGATTCATCAAATCTTTTAACAAGTTTTTTTCAAAGAATTAATGTGGGATCAAATAAAGAAAAGTACTTTAATATATTATATAATAAAACAAAGTTTAAACAGTGAAGTAGAACACTTCTTTACTTCGTTCTCGTCTTCCTTCTTCTTCCTCTTTTTTCTCTTTCTCCTTCTTTTAGTTTCCCCGTTTTTTCCACTTCGGCACTGCTTTCTTGGGCGGGAGGGTCGCCGTTTTCATTTCCCACTTTCCCATTTTCTCCCATTTTTTGACAATAGCAGTTTTAACATTCATATCAATAGTTACAGTTGAGCTTATAGATCCAAGTGTGGAGACTTGACTTTGACCGAATCCGTTAAGAGTGATGCGTCTTCCATCAAGAGATGGCTTAGATATTCTTTTATACAAACTTTCTTGAATTACATTTACTTGTCTTCCAGTATCAATCAACGCGGATACTTCGTAATTGTCTACGTATAGCTTCTTTAGGTATCCTACATTTTGGTTTATAATATTCATGTTTCCTGTTCTGGTATCATTATCATTTGAAGTCTCTGAGCTGGTCTGTCTACGCGAACATTCAAAGGAGCTATGACCAAAACTATTACACTTGAAACATTTGGTGCCACTGCTTCTGGTAGAACCGCAGTTATGACAACGTATTTTCTTATTAGCATTGGCTAGCTGATTGTGTGCTGCTTTGCTACTTGCGCGAATGGTACCAGATCCCAGTTCTTGCTGCTTCTTGTCTTCAATATTATCATAAATGTAAATCTTTTCTTTTAAATCTGTTAAATCCCTCGCACTGTACGGTACCATCTTGTTGTTGATGTCATTGTTAATTCCATGAACAACGTACTGCATTACGGTACTCTCTTCAGTCTGACCTTTATTAGCCAGTCGAGCCAACCCAGTTAGTAGCTTTCTGGCGTCGATAAATTTGTGTAGGGTGCTCCATACTAATAATGTGGCCATTTCCTCTATATCTTCTGCCCATTTCTGCACAGGATAGTCATCAATTCCGTTAAATTTGCGAACGGTGCCCTCAACACCTCGGAAGTTTAAAGTAGAACCTGCTGCTAGCATCGTTGAATCTTGACCCACCATTACGTCACAATGCCTTCCAATGTTTTCAGTATCTTCATCTTCAGAATCAACCATACCCCCTTTGAGTTGATCCAAATTCATCAAATAGTCAGAAATACGACAGCCAAGTTCATCTCCAGTATCTTAATAATCAATGCATAAGATGTTACAAACGATTAAATCGCCTAACAAGAAATTTTCTCGAATAAATTTTAACTTTAAAGCATAATCGTCTGAGTTTATTTCAAACTTAAACCCTTCAAAGTCTCCAAGTCTTTTACGGTTATTCCGAACACCTGTATTTTCAAACACTAATTTATGAAAAACTTTTATCGCATCAGTTTTAATAACATTTAACTTATTTAAAACACGTGTAATGTCTTTCAATTTGGTCATTTTGAAATTATTAATATTTCCACTATTTATTGTAAATTGTACAAGTATCAATGTGCGAACACTACTCTGTTATGGCCAAGACCCTTTCTTTCTTTTATTTTTTCTAATGTTAGATCTGTAGCAATGATTTTTTAACTTATTGATTCGGAAATAAAGATCCATCACTAATTCGTATAAATAAATTCAAAGAAATACAAACTTTACAAACTTAACATGTTCTCTTCTACAAAGGTAGAATGTGACTCACCTTTATGTATGAATGGAGCAACAAATGGTGAGTATATACAGTTACAAATAATGGCACCAAATTCAAATAATTTACTAACAAGATTTGATACTACAATACTCCCACTAGGAAATGATTGAATTAACCCCATATTATTTGTGCATGAAAAATGTTTAGTATTTGCCAGTCCAGTAGCAGACGTATTTAGTTAATACGTCTGCTAACATTTCTTCTGTCTTTACATATTTAACGTTCATTACACCTTGCTCTATCTTTTCTCTAATGAAGTGGTGTCTCATGTCAATGTGTTTCGTTCGCGAATGGTACATGTTTGTAGTCGTAAAATCGACTGCACTTTTATTGTCGCATTTCTTAACAAGTTTTTCAAAGAATTAATGTGGAATCAAATAATGAAAAGTAATTTAATATATTATATACAAGACAAAGTTTAGTCTAAACTTTGTTTTATTATATAATATATTAAGTTCTAACTAAAGTAGTACGCTTCTTTACGTCGTTCTCGTCTTCCTTCTTCTTTCTCTTTGTTCTCTCTCTCATTGTTCTAGTTTCCCCGTTTTTCCCACCTCAATGCTGCTTTCTTGGGCGGGAGAGTCGCCACTTTTAATTCCCATATTAATAGAGATTTTAAAGAATTCGGGTTTCCGCGTTGAAACCGCATCGTAGTTGCAAGAAAATTCTGACGTTTCGTTTCCAATTTCACGGAGCGAACATTCTTAGTATAGTAGTGACGCAACTTGCAGCAGCTCAGAAGACATTCTCATACATCATACATTAACGGTCTGGAAACCCAAATTCTTTAAAAGAAAACAACGACCGCGGGAGTCTATAACAACATACAGTTAATAGCAATATTAATGCCGGGGAATATAACGTTAAATTTGTTGATCGCTGCGAGATAATAATAATTTAATAGCACCTAATCAAATAAATTCGTTGTTGCAATGTTATTGATAGTTTTCGTTTGTTGAATAGTAAAGAAATAACGAAACTATGTAAACAAATAATTGTACAGGGTGGGCCAAATTCGATACTTTTAACAGGGAAGTTATATTTCTAAAATAATTAGACAAGAACTGACCCAAGCTTCTGGAGCTCTGGAGATATATTTATATATATATATATATATATATATATATATATATATATATATATATATATATATATAAAACCAAATTTGGTGTGTATTTGTTTTACATGTTGCAATAGTATAATATATATATATATGTGGGGTACAATCGAAACACACACTTTTACTTTTACTTGGTTATTATTCAAAATAAAACGGGCAACAAAAAAAATTCTGATATCTAACCTAACTATACATCTTCTCGTCTTAACGTCTAACGCAAATGTCGTGCCACAGTATTTCATATATGGACGCTGAAAGTTTTAATATGATTCGAGAAAATTAATTTACGAAACTATTTCCATTTATTCCTTATTAATAATATTTTCCAAATAAGCAAGATTAGTCTATCTATACAAACAAATGTATTAAATTCATTTTCTTGGCCTCCTAAATCTCCCTATAAACGGTATTAATACCACATTTGGTTAAAAAAGAACTTAAACTTGCGACACATACATACTTAAATAACGTAGTGCTTATAGAGATAAAAACCTTATATTCCAAATAGTTATGAATTTTTTTTATGAAACACTAGTCCAACACTAGCCTTCAAAAGTACAGCATACACCGATAGTCATACACCGCTGGACCTTGATATCAAACCTTTTTTCTTCTAGGAGGAGCCTACACACCAATCTGTCTCGGTTATCGCTGATATTTACATATTTTATGGCTATTTAAATGAATTTTTCAGTTCAGAAGTTTTCAAATCAAGTATACTTATATTTCTATGTATCTTAAATGTGTGGAAATAAACCAAGCACATTAGGAAAATAAATGTTTTTAATGAATTAAGAAGCGTCTTTCAAACAATTTTAATTGTAATATAGTAATTGTCATATATGTTTAAAGTTTAATAATTAATAATAAAATAATTAAGGAATTATTTTACTATAGTTGTAAGACACATTCATCTTTAGCAGGTATTGAATATGCAACGGTTTTACGTATCTTACAGATAGATCGTTGCACAGGTGCAAATTCGAATGATTTTACAATTAATACTACCTAGTTTCTAAAGATGGTAAAATTGTTATGTACAGCAAAATATATGCAATACACAATATACAATAACAATACAAAATTGATTATTCCGAGGCAGTTAATTCTTAAGAATTGACATTGCAACTCTAGTAAAATTAAACCCTCCGATTCCCCAGCTTTCTTGAACTCAAATAAACAAATTTTGATTCAAACAAGTGTTACAGTTTATTAAAAATAAAATAATTTAAATTATATTTTCTTATAAATCTTGAACTTTGATTTGAATTAAATAAATTCCCTATGTTCTAGCTAATTGTAAGTATTTTAAATAAAGATAAAGATAGAATTTTGATTGTTCACGTTGGCCAGATAATATACATACAGTCTTAATACTACTCACACGAGTTAAATTCACTTCTTGAGTTAATATTCTTTCACGCCGGTTCGACTTTATCCTTAATATTTCTTTATTGTACTCTTTTCCCCTCAAAAAAATTCTTTCGAATGTTTTATTGATTAAATTTTCGCATCAAAAAGAACAAGTTAAGATGCTTGTTTAATCAGTAGAAATCCTTTTTACTTCAAATAGCATTTTAATGAATTTGAAAAAATTTCGTTATTGCAAACAAAACTCAATAATTTTTTTCTTCTTTTTTCCAATTTAATGTTTACTTGATTTTAAATCCAAATCCAAACTTATAAATCGTGATCCAAAATAGTTTCTTCTTCCGGTGATGAAGTATTACACTTAAGGTTGATATTGAATTGATACCGTGTGATTGTGTCTGATCAGTATTTCTGTCTACAATTTATAGGATAAATGATAATTTTAAAAGAATTGGAAATTACCTCGATGGAAACTTTTGTTTCAAATTTTACTTGTTCTATACTGGACTGTTTTTTATTTATGATAAAACGTATATGAGAGGGAAACCGAAAATAATTACAGGAAAACTGAGCGAAGAGATCTCCAACATTGCTTCTCTTCGTATTTTTTGATGTAAAGACACATGGTTAATTGTCACAGCTCCATTGCAATGCATAAATGAATATTACAAATGTGACAACAATATTTCTACATGTAAATAGGATCATGTAATTTGTAACAGTAGATTTTTGCAGTTTATAGATTATTTGATTTTACAATCTTTAGAACTAAGTAAAGGAATAAACCTAAAATTAGAAGTTTCACATAATCGATTGCATTCCAAATTCAATCCAATAAGGTTCGTCGATCAGATGCCAAACATAATAAAGTATTACAATGGAAGAAAATTATGTTAATTTAGAAAAACAAAAATTCCAAAATCAATTTTAATACCCGCTCGAGATAAATGTTTCTTAAAACTGTAATAAAATAACGTTTGGGTAAAATATATATTACAATAGTAATTCTACCAATTACTAGTATATTCAAATTTTCTGATACACTTCTTAATTCGTTAATTCATAAATTTTTTTTTATTTCATTTTTTTCCAAAGGGAACAGATTTGGTACATCCATAAATCAATAAATAAGAGACCGTTCGCCATATAGGCAATTTCCACAAAGGAAAAAGTTTGGTGTGACGTCTATAGGGGTATGACATTAATTTTGAAGCAAGCTGTACCTGATATTGTAATATTACGGCCAGTATTTTTTGAGACTGGCTGTACATACTACAAATATATCTATTTCTCTCGCTCGGGATCCCCTCCACTGTCAATGTTCAAGAGTATTCTTTGCCAAAGTGTTTTTCGATCGCAATATTACATTTTTGTGTGTACCACGTAGTACCATCAACTTTAGTATGAAGCAATTTTCCATTTAGATAACTTGTTTTTAAAGATCTGCCATTTGATTATTAAATGGGATTCTCCGTTTGCTTCGACGAGGCGTGCGACAAATTCTGTAAGTATTAGGTTAGAGAATACTCATCCACAATTGTAACTTTATGTTCAAATTATAGCCTTGTTATTTGATGTTGATGATCTGACTTGAATTCAGTTTTTTTTATCGTTTATGACCCCCATAAAGACACTTATTTTTATTAAAATGGCTGCATGAGTGTTGTAGTATGCTACTATTAACTATTAACAATTCTTAATATTTCCAAATTAAACAAATATGATTAATCTGCCCTTATTATATATTTTAGCTCTTCCGCTGGAATTATCAAACATAAACCAGATAAACTACAAAATTTGAGGGTGATATATTAAATAGTATTTCAACTACCATGAGTTCTTCGATTGCGAGGATCTCCAACTCAAGTTAACGAGGAAAAGTATGATATTGGGAGAACTTTTGCGTAAAATCACTTAATTCCAAGCTGTACTATCCATTGTTATTGAATATAGAATAGATTATGTGAAGTTACATTATTGATGGTTCTAAAAAAGGAATAGCGGGCATATATCTGAAAGTAAGTTTGTTTATCGATTACTTAATTTAGTTTTAGCAATATAAATCTTTTTACATAATAGATTATACATATGCAAGTAACGTTTTATATTGTCACAACACGGCTTGCTCTTATTTTTTTTTGGTTTTCAAACGCGAAAGTATTAATTATTGGAAGTTAATATACTTGGCGATTGCTGTGAAGATTGAAATTTGATTAATGTTTGAAATAAAATATACACTGTATTCGTCTAGTATGTGAGTGGAGGACAAGCCGTGTACAATATAAAATTATATTGAAGTTTATAGCATGTTCATTTTCAGAGAAATGTCTATAAAATGTAGTGTACGGTGCTTTAAAGAAATCTATTCATTTTATGCGGAAGTCTAATCAATTTTTGTCTGCTTGTTATTGTCATTTAGTATTTTAACTTGCTTAATTAATTTACTAAAGAATGCGTATCATAAAATGGCCGTCATTGTGAGAGCAGTTGTTTGAATTATATCATAAAAATAATTGTCTAAAGTTATTGTTAATGAATGCGCGCAGGGAAATTAAAACTTGTTAGTATTTTGTTGCACTATTCTATGTTATGATACAGAATGAAGTTTGTCCGCATAGTTTCCTATTTCATTTAATGGAGAAGCATGCATTTGAATATAGCGAAATGTAGCAAATTCTTCAAGTATTAATTATACTTTCCTTATCTTGACATTTTAACTTTTAGCTTTGTCCGTAGATTACAATAAAACAGCAGGTCAACTTGTGTGTAATGTTATTACATTTGAAGTTACATATAACGTAAATGAACAACCTTTTAACTTACAAACATATCAGAACAACTTGCGAGCTTTACATATATCAAATTGGGCGGTAGTACGTGCAACACAACACAAGAAGAGAGAGTAACATAATAGGCTGCTTATTGGATGCGGTTCGTTCCTCAACCGTACCTTATTCACAGTGTGTTCAGAAATATATTTAACATTAATTAGACTTTTATTTATTCTAATAACTAAATAACTCACTTCCTAAGAAAATTACCTTATTTTCTGAATCTAGCTTTTCTGCTATACAAGAATTTTGTTGGATTCAAAAGTAATTGCAATTCACAATTTATTGTATATAAGTAATTAAGTTTTAGTTTTCTTGCAGAGTACTCGTTCATTCATTAAATTCATTTATTGTCGTATTAATTAATTTGAATTATTTCGAAAACAACTTTTAAATGGTTTTTGGTAGCCGTGTATTTCACTTGTATTCATTTCGATTTTCCTGGGCTGATAAGGGATCCGTAACAATTGATTTTAACGAGCCTTTGTGGTTCACACATATTTGCCATTTGTTTTTTTACTTTTACTCCTTTAATACATTAATATAACTTAACTCCAGAGTTATTAACATTTTCTGTTACAATATTGCCTCATTTTACAAATATTGTCATTAGTGTATGCAAAGTATTTGCCTGGTACTAATGTTTCAATAATAAAAAATGTCAGTTCATTTTCTATGTTTCTATGATTTAGTCTTGCACACCAAGTTTTTCTGTCTTCAATTTTTTCCCTTTGTTTCGATGTTTTTGCATTAGGTTTAATAGAAATAGGAGTCGGTCTTATTAAGATGATTCAATCGAAGTTTACTTTGTACTTAATTAAATTGAATTTGTTAGATTTCTTTCTTTTGGAAGAAGAAGAAAAAGTAGAAGAGAACATTTGACGCCAGAGATACATAATTTTATGTGATGACCACTTGATTTATGAAAACGTATAACCTTCCAATAGAACAATCAATGACTTATCAATTATTTTGAGAGATTCATGTTTGATAAATTAAATTTACTGAGGAAGAACAGAATTATGGAACCAATTCTCAAAAATTGATTCCGCCATCCAAGCTGATTTGGAGCAGTCACAGTGCACAGGAAGTGAAGAAATTTTAAAAGCCTTACAGTTTCTTGCCTTACCAATAACCAATGTTAGTCGTTGCTTCTCATTATTTCTTTTTACGTAGAGCGGTCTTGAGATGAAGCAAAGGTTTTCTCCGACAGAAGCTTCGAATAGAAAGCTGCTCTACTGTATTCTTTAATTTTTTTCAGTAGCAGTAGATTTTTCAACAAAATTTCATCTCGTTTCTTGGATCATGTCACTATTTACCGTAACGTTTTTATGTCTTTGATTTTTTCCTTCATTTCAGGAAGTTGTTCTAGTCCTGCATAAGTACAAGTCACCCCATCCAATATTAATTTCCTTTTTAGTTTTTATTTTATAAATTGTGGATTTGTATTTTCTTTTTGGTAAATTTGTTACACTCGCACATTTTTTTAATTCCTCAATTATATCCGGTTTTTCACGGAGCGTTAAGCACTTCGGTTGTGTTTGTAACTATATGATGTGATATGTCGTCCCTCTAGTCTAATAGATACTGTAATTTATGAGAAATCCTGCCACACGATGTTATGAGCATCTGTTTACGTTATATGGCGTTCAATGTTAAGAAAATGGTTGTTCACTTTATCCCGAATTTTCGTTATAGTGTTTATGGTATTGAGTGTCTACTATTTTAATAAATAATTTATCGATAACAACCTGATTTTTTTTCAAGAAAAAATACTTCGCGTTAAGGAAGACATGTTTACAAACGTGTAACAATGTTATTGTTTATTGTGGGTAATCATATTTTTTTAAAACTGCTATTTGTGCACAAAATGAAATTTTAAATAATGTAGTCATGGTTCTTTTTTTTTGTCTTATATATATATTATATATATATATATATACATATACATATATATATTTTAATAATTCAGTATTCTTATTGTATTGTGCACTGAAGAAACTTGGCGTGGGATAATAAACATAAATGTATGCCTTGTATGTTGAACTCCTCAATTAACATTTATCTCCTTATTTTCGCTTAGTGTCATTTATACGTGTGCTGGTGAACTTACTAAATAAAGTGCATAGGAAAATGATGGTTACATTAGTAGTAGTAGTAGATGACACTGTTTCAAAAATGATAATGTTTACATATTTGCTACAATGAACATATTTAGCGGAGCAAAAGTTAATAGTATTTCGTCGGGGCACCTTACGTTTTTAAACGAATAGCTTATCATTTATGTCTTTAGCTTATTACTAACTTACTACAGGAAAAGTGTTGACAAAAAGAGATCTAAGAGAGCTTCCTTTATACTTTGTAAAGATATGTAGGACGTTCCATTAAAAAAGCAAAATTGGGACATGTATCAAACTTGGCAACGACATCGATGACCTTGTATATTGAATCCGTTTCATTTAAAAAATTTTGGACAAAAACTCCCAGAAATACTGAATTGAATAAAATTTGAATTATCAATACGTTTAGGGTATCGGTTGTTAAAGAAACAATAGCATTTCACAGAAATCTCAAATTCTCTCAATTATCTCAAAAACTAAGCTAAATTGAAGAGGAGTAATGTATACGATGCTCCGTTTAAAGAGAACGAAAGTTACATCGTTCCCAGCGATGTAAACACCTTGAACACCTGCAGTTGAATAGAATTTTGTGTCATGCAGCGCTTGCTTCGATTCGAAAACTATTTCTCTAAAATTACTAAAGAAATTATCTTCTTTTCACGTACCACGTGCAGTATAGCTGGCTATAATTTAATACTTAAAAATGTATGAGTAACAATTTTTTGAAATATTAATAAAATGGTTCTCACTCGGTATATAAACTAAAATAAATAAAATTAAAGACTTGATGTTGATCTAAAGTTGTTTTTAATTTAATGACAGCAAGTTGTAAATTGTAAATAATGACTAGTTTCTTAAATAACATTATGCAGACATGTTTCGATTATGTTTTTAGTGATTTTTTTTTATTAAAATACCGTATATACCTAACTGAAAAAAAATATCTAAATCGTGTTGACAACCTAACGAAACAATTTCTTTTTTAGGACACACTTTTATCTTATGCTGTCGTACATGGACAGAGGAAGGTCGTCTTAATCGCTGTTGAAGTACGGAAGTAAAGCCAAAGAATTCTAGAGAACGTGAAGAATACTTGTGATTTGGGTAGAGCAAGCAAAAATCACAAAACAAATTTTCTACGGAAGTGCAACATCCAGTAGATGTATACCATGTTCTAATTTTCTGGAATTACTATTGGAAAATACTAATGCAAAAGTGAATACAGTACAATTTTCTTAATTCAAAGTAGTGATTGCAGTGGCTGTTCCCGATTTTCTATTTGGATTATGTAATGATGACTCTAGACAAAATAATTCTTCTTTGAAATCTTACTTCATTGTTTAATCTAGGAAGATAATCAAACTCTAATGAAATGATACAAGAAACCTCGGATTATAAAATGTAATAAAGCAATAAACCTTATTGCATCAAAATTCAAAGGTAAACAGAGAGAGTGCCATTATACCTCAGGTATAGCTAAAGCGAATTTTTATTTCTAAGAATTCACTAATGGAGGGTGGATAAAGACATTCTCAGTAAATTGGTCTCTTCAACGGGGCAAGACTCGATCGTCGCTGCTACAAGGACGACAGACGCGTTCCGGAGTCGGTTTTCGGATAGGAGGTCAAAATATACCCTCAAACAATCATTAATTCGGGTCTTGAATACAACCAATGTTTCCGGATATGGTAGAAATACGCCCATCACTAGATTAGGGTTCTTCCGACGTGAGAGTTTGGGTCTTCAGCAAAGCTCAAATGCCAAACCGTAAAAAAAAAAAAAACAGATCACTGTGTTTGGAACTAAATTGCTCTAAACTTCATAACTATTCAACGGTCCATAACTAAGTAGGTGGATTTCTAGCTGCTATATAAGGCGAAAAACTTTCCTTTAAGGCAAAATTTATAAACTACCAGAGAGAATCTCGTGAGACATCCTACTCGAAAGATGTTTTAAACGGAAGAGAGCTTCAAAATTGATAATTCTTATGTTCTCGAATAAAATAGTTTTTGAGATCAAACATCACATGAACGAATCAATCGGAAAAACTATTCAAAAATTACAGAAGTCGGGACAGTGCACCACCTCTATTGCGAAAATAGGAAAATAGACTGCGAGAATTATTTCGTTAAGAAATTTGGAAAAATAAAGATAAATGGAGACAAAGATACTTATTTAAAATCTCCCCGAGAATTATCGAAGCAGTAAATATAAAAATGTCGCAAAATCCGGTCAAACAGAATTTTAATAACGCATGGTGCGAAATGGGTTATCTAGCTATAAAACAAGTTACATATAATTAAATTCAGAGAATCTTTAAGTCGGTTTTTAAAAAACAAACTTTATTTAAAACTAATGAGTATATTTCTTAATACGCAACTTTACTGGCTAAAGGTATAAGAACAACTGACTTAGATCTAATATTTGGCCGAGAAAGAAAACTCTTTCGGAGGGCCTGGCCTTGCTAAAAACTGATAAACAACATTCTTGTTTAGAAAACACAACTTTTACATTTTGTGAAAGTGAAGTGCATTACCGTAATTAGTGCATTATTGTCGGTGACATAATTATATGCATCCTAGAAAAGTCTGTAGGATAAACAAAGTTATAGAGTGGTTAAAAAAAGAAATTTACTTGATTAAATTATTAATTAGCGCGTAACAACAAATCGATACTATATTATTCTATTAAAACCAACTGTAGTCTTCACTCTATATAGTGAAAGACCAAAATAATAACCGAAATTTCACCATACAGAGCTTTTCATTATATAAAGAAAAACAGTTTTTGATTGTTTTTATTAGAAATATTTCCATTCAATACTTTAGCGACTTGGGGTAATATCAATTTTTGGATTGAAAGGTTGTTATCAATCGCATTAACAATTTTGTGTGGACAATTCTGTATAAAATGGGTTCCCCGGGCTTCTATGAATTGGGTCTTTCCCCGGGTTTTTCACAAAAATCTATTGTACCTGAGTTACATATTGTCTATCATTAGGCGTTATGAATGCATTAAGAACCTTTTCAAAACAGTGCGTCATAAAAATGAAGTTTGTGCTAATGTTATAGCATAATGGCATAAGAAGCTGATAACGATCGCCATATCTGTCGAAGGTTCCTTGATAATTGCTTTAGAGTGTAGGTACGTTTACGCTGAAGTTTGTGCTTCATTATTGCCCACACATTTTCAATTGGATTTGCATCCGGGCTCTGGGAGGGCCATTCCAACGTCGAAATATGATTTTCTAACTTCCACTCCGTACAACGTCTACTTCGATGCTTTGGATCGTTGTCGTATTGCAGAATTTACTGATTATTATTCTGTCTAAACCACTTCTACACAGATGGAATGAGACTCTTTTTGTACAGTTTCACCATTCTTTCTGCATTCAGGTTCTCTGTGAATACACATAATGATCCAAAGCCGCGCACATTAAAGTATCCCCACACATGGACCTTTTCTATGTGCTTTACTGTGCGTTGTACAACTCGGTGGTGTTGCGTAGAACAAGCTCTTTTTGTCTGTGGCGATGAATAAAAGGAAGCGTCATCTGTGAAAATAATATCAGACCAATCTCGATGACTGTTGTTACTCGCCCAAACGCGGGGCACTTCTCGATGTCGGTCCGATAGCAGCGGTTTTATTATCGTACTACAGTATGCTGTGCTGTTTTCACGTAGGCGATTTCTAATCGTCTAATTGTCAATATACACAAGGTTACTCCCTTATCCAATCATCCCTCTAACAATTTCAGAACCACCTTAGCGGCTACAGACATACCACTGGTTTTATCACCTTCGCAGTAAATTTTAGAGTGAAATGCATATCCTCCCGGAAGACATTAAGAAAGCTGATTCCGAATTGATGTCGTTTTTCTTTTATGTACTGATGAAATTTTAATCTTCTAAAAGGTACCATGGTTGCGTCAATACACAGTATTTTCTTCGGGAATTAGCCACTTTTTAAATTGTGCATTCAACGCATCAGGCAAAGATTGCATTTTATGTAATCTGTCACCTAGTGGACATAATTCATTATCAGCAAAATGAAGCATGCGTAATAAAATTTCAAACTTGCTGCGTGACATTATATTGGTTACTTTTGATTTTATTATTATTCCTAGAAAACGATACATTTCATATTTATCTGTGGATGCCCATTTATTCAAACGTGAGCTTGATCCAATTTGATGGAACTACTTATATTGTAATAACAACTCTCGGTGTACAAACAATAATAATAAGTTTAATAAACACAGCAGCTTACATTTATGTCGTAATACAGCGAACTTATTGAATACATTGAAAAAACGACAAAAACTGGTGTTTCTAGCGCCACACACGCCAACTAAGTCAACTAACTATGTACAAGTGTACACAATAAATGGTACACACTAATACAATTGATTCTATCATGTCTTCGGGGATCAACGATGTTGGGATTTTACATACCCCGTCTTCAAAAAAATAAAATATACGTTTCTCTTGGTAGGACTAATTCTTGTCCTCAGCTTTTGAGGCGAATAACTTGTATATCACGGTAGGTGCTGCATTCCATTTGATGATTCTGGCTAAAATCTTCCGATTTGTCGAAATCGCACTCCGCCTTCGTGAAGAATATGGAGTTAGTGGCGGATCTTTTCTGGATCATTGGTACGAAACCTGCTGCTGGGCTGAGGCCAATTGTTAACCATTTTGAACCGCTTTTATTAAGAAAATAGGTTGACTGACCTATTAGTTGTCTTTCCTTCATAACGGATTCGTCTTGCATTTTGAGAGCGTCGTCGGTAAATTCATTGTAGGAATCTAAGAACAAAATTTATGGTTGGAATATATGCTTAAAACGTTTTAGTGAAAACTTACTTGGTTGGATTTCGAAGTTTACTGCGTTGTCAATAAATTCCTTGTAGTTGCCTAGAAGCAAAATTTATGATTACAATTTATGTACTTAAACATTTGTTTTAAACTTACTTGATTCAAACACACGTCTGGACTGGATCCGCCGCGGGTTGAAACTAACTCAAATTTTAAATGCTCTATTATCATTGTAAAATTGGTAGTGCTGGCGGTACTTGCTTATACGGATACTGCGCAATGCGAGGTGTCGGTAAAGTTTAGCGCGCAGAGTGTGGAGGTATTTCGCTGCAAGTTGAAACTGGTTTTAAATTTTTGCTGCCGTAAAATTAGATGTAGGGGTACTTACTTATACAGGGTGGCGCAGGGGAACGGGAAATTTGCATGCCATTTATGTTTTTACAATCAAAATGTCCAAAAGTGTCTTTATTTTTTAAAGATGACATCGGAAAGATGTGCTCCCATTCGGCGTTCACACTCTAAGAGCCTGTTATGAAAACTCTGGAATGCGAGGTGTAGCAAATCTTGTGGAATGGCGGTGATTTCTTGTTGAATGTTCTCCTTCAGTTCATGGATTGTTGCAGATCGTGTACGGTACACCTTGCCTTTAAGATACCCCCACAAGAAGAAGTCGCACACACTAAGATCAAGGGATCTCGCAGGCCATTCACTGTCACCGTTACGTGAAATAATGCGTCTTCCAAACGATTGACGAACTGCTGCCATCGAATGTCGCGCAGTGTGTGACGTGGCTTCGTCCTGCTGAAACCACATGTTTTCCATGTTAAGATCAAGCTCGTACAGTCTCGGTGTAAAGAATGTTTGAAGCATTTCAACATATCGAGCGGATGTTACTGTCGCTGCACTATCATCCTCACGTGCAAAAAAATAAGGGCCGATAACACCATGACATGATACAGCACACCATATTGTGACGTTGTCGCTGGTGTAACTTCCAAGGATTGTCCTGGGCCCAATAACGAAAATTCTGTTTGTTTACGAAACCGTTCAGGTGGAAATGGGCTTCATCTGATTATCTCTCACAGTTACTGCACGTTCCGCACCAGTCCAACTATCCATGATTGGATGAATGAATTGGATGACTAAATGGCAATGCGTTCACAGCAATTGTGTGACGTTACGAACAACTGCCGGCTCTACAGTGCTGACAACTGTAACGTTCAAAATTTCCCGTTCCCCTGCGTCACCCGACAAGTACGTCGGAATATCCCCAAGGTAAAGTGTCAGTGAAGCCGGCCACGCGGAACCACTTATCGAATGGGTTGAGGGAGATTTTCTTCTGTACGGTGGTGCGTAACTTGTGCCTAAAGGAACATATCCCTCGCTGTTGGTGCACCATCTCCTCTTCCTTAAGGCAATCAACCTAATCTTGGAAGGAGATATGTTGCTGTCACCATGTAGCTCTTGACTCTCTTCGCCTTCTTCGTGCAGCTGTCCTGTCTTCGAATCTACAGGCGTACATTTTCGCCCGTAGACCCAGAAATTCTAAGAGCAGGTTACCGGCCCCTTCGTCTTTCGTAAGCCTCTACACTTTTTTATTGACTCGCGGCATACCACCGTACATACTGTTTTCAGTAGTCCGACGTATCGAAGCGAACAATATTTGCTTTCATGTCTGCATAAATATCTGCCGTCTCTATTGAATAAATAAGCGAGTCAGTGTTTGTGCAACACAACTTACATAGAGGGCCATTTGCGTTTTTCATATAATTATAATGAAACTCGGACAATATTGTTTTGGAAATGTCTAAGACGCACATGCCTACGTAAATTGGTTTGTCAAATACCACTTCGGTTCTAGTTAACTCAACAGCCACTAAGTTCTCATTAAAAAATGAAGCTGCTCTTAAAATTGGGCCTGCTAATTAGAGCCTCTGCCCCGTATCTACCTTTCCACTTGCCCACGATTTAAATTTCTCTTAGCAACCTCACATTCTCTATTACCTTCTCGAATACAGCGTTATACATTTTGTGAGTTCTGACGCAACGCTGCGTTCAGGTCGATGTAACTTGTTAACCTGTCCGACTGTCGCAATCGTAGCATCCGATGAATCCTAGTCGGCACGATTCCCTCCAACAAGTACTGTTTGAGGTTACGGTAGTGGACGATGTACCTCTTCTTGGCATGAAGGCTTTTCGTACTCCGATCGTGGCGGTTTCTGCTCCGTAGCTGCCATCGGGCAGACACGTATGCGTAGGGGAATACGCCTTTGCCCTTTAGCAGCCCCGTGTTGGTAAATTGACTTTCGAGGACAGGAGACTTGTTCAGGTATGAGGTCAATTTATCTAGCGAAGACGCCATAAACCTGGAGTCAATAAATTTAAACTTTATTTTGCTGTCCTCGGCGGTCTGGATTATGGCAACATACTGTTCCGTGTTGTTGGTAATTACTTTTAAGATTCCAGATGCCGCCAATTCTTCCACCATGAGGTGACCGTCGTTGCCGGAGAGGTTATGGAATATCACGGATGATTTTGCTATCTTGGTACTCCAGATTACAATTGACGTGGGCCGCACCTCTATAAGCAAATAAAAGATGTTTGTAATTTAGCACAATATGCAAAGTTAGAGACTTATCTATATTGGACCGGTTAAATGGCAGTGATCTCGCACTTTATCTGTCTCAAGAGGTTTTTCGCAAATATGGCATTGAGCGATATTTTTATATTGCGCACATTGTTTCCGCGTTAACTTGTCCATAGGGACGGGACACCAGTGCACGGTTTCGACGTCCTCTACAGTTCGCGTAACAATCACTTTGCACAATCCGCACCTCTATACGCACGATAGTAGCGCAGCGCAAACGTGGCTTCGATTTTATTCTTATAGTTTTGAAATTTAACGGTTTTGTCCTCCGAGAACGACACCTTGTAATCGTTCACTTTTCCGCACTGCTCACCGTGGCTCCTTAACTTCACCTCGGAGTGTAAATAATGGAGGCATCGGTCGCAGAAAAACATTTTGCCTTTGCTACCACTTAACTGTTTGGAGAGAAGTCGGCTTAGATTTTTAATCCACACGTAGTGGAAGCGTGACGTGCAGCCGTCGTCATTGCTTTTCCTTTCTATCGGGAGAAGGTTCACGTGCCGATCTCTCTTTTCCTTTGTTAGGCGGTTTGGGGTGGCACGCAGCTTCTTGTCCAACTCGTAGATATTGACGCTAATATCGTTTGGTTTTTCGAATTTCGAGACGTCTCCGCGTTAGATAAGGAAGGTGAAACCCTCTAAATTCAAGTCTTCGGCATAGTGTGGATAGCTGCTAGCCCCAAATCAGAGTCCCTATTGATGACTCGGTTCTTAGAGTTAATATACGTGAAGTTCGCCCCCGCCATCCGGCTTGGTGAATTTTCCGCCAAAAATGGTGTTCCAAAAACTTAAGAACGGCTCCTTCTGGAGGTCGTTCTTCAAACGGTGAACATGCATGGATTTCGCATCCTTCATAAAAGCCAGTGAGTCTTTATGTCTTAAGTTGACAATGCAACTCGTTCTGATGGGGACTGAAATGCTGATATTATATCAGACCGCTGAGTACGATCACTATTTCGCTATAAGGGTGCCACCACGGATTGCAAGTGTCTTCAAGCGGCTTCGATATCCCATCATCTCACCCAGAGCTGTTTGCAAATCATTTTTAACTGCTATGCCTCGGCATTCTCCATCCCCGTGTTAAGAATCCTAATATTTTTAGAGCACAGATTAACAAAGTTACTGACGTCATCGCCTGGACGCACAGTCTTCATCATTTGCTCCATGATGGAAAACTTGGGGTCTGCAGATATCATTTTAACTAGTAGGTTAAATTAAATTAAAGTAGGTAAAAATTAAAGCAACAGTAGCGAATATAGTCATAAATATAAATTAATATTAAGTAAAAACTTTTACTTACCTAATACTGGAAAACTTTAACGAACTAGAATGAAGCGCTTTTAAGGTCTAAACGCTGCCAGTATTCAGAACAGAAAGGGATGCAGAACTCGTTTTATATCCGTGTCTGACACGACCACGTGAACTTTTTCTAGAATCATTCAGTGGTAGTTTCCAGAATGTAATAATATTTGGCAAATATAATTAAGCTGCTGCGTTACCAATTCCCAAAAAAGTTTCTCTTTGAATGACCTAAATATAACCATGCAATAAAAGATAATCTTCAATTTCTAATGGCCCGGGCACTTTTTTATTCACTCGCTGCATACCGTACACGTTGTTTTCAGTAGTCTGACGTATCGAAGCGAAAATATTTGCTTTCATGTCTGTATAAATATCTGCCGCGTCTATTGAGTAAATAAGCGAGTCAGTGTCTGTACAACACAACTTACATAGAGGTCCATTTGCGTTTTTCATATAATTATAATGAAACTCGGGCAATATTGTTTTGGAAATGTCTAAGACGCACATGCCTACGTAAATTGGTTTGTCAAATACCACTTCGGTTCTAGTTAACTCAACAGCCACTAAGTTCTCATTAAAAAATGAAGCTGCTCTTAAAATTGGGCCTGCTAATTAGAGCTTCTGCCCCGTATCTACCTTTCCACTTGCCCACGATTTAAATTTCTCTTAGCAACCTCACATTCTCTATTACCTTCTCGAATACAGCGTTATACATTTTGTGAGTTCTGACGCAACGCTGCGTTCAGGTCGATGTAACTTGTTAACCTGTCCGACTGTCGCAATCGTAGCATCCGATGAATCCTAGTCGGCACGATTCCCTCCAACAAGTACTGTTTGAGGTTACGGTAGTGGACGATGTACCTCTTCTTGGTATGAAGGCTTTTCGTACTCCGATCGTGGCGGTTTCTGCTCCGTAGCTGCCATCGGGCAGACACGTATGCGTAGGGGAATACGCCTTTGCCCTTTAGCAGCCCCGTGTTGGTAAATTGACTTTCGAGGACAGGAGACTTGTTCAGGTATGAGGTCAATTTATCTAGCGAAGACGCCATAAACCTGGAGTCAATAAATTTAAACTTTATTTTGCTGTCCTCGGCGGTCTGGATTATGGCAACATACTGTTCCGTGTTGTTGGTAATTACTTTTAAGATTCCAGATGCCGCCAATTCTTCCACCATGAGGTGACCGTCGTTGCCGGAGAGGTTATGGAATATCACGGATGATTTTGCTATCTTGGTACTCCAGATTACAATTGACGTGGGCCGCACCTCTATAAGCAAATAAAAGATGTTTGTAATTTAGCACAATATGCAAAGTTAGAGACTTATCTATATTGGACCGGTTAAATGGCAGTGATCTCGCACTTTATCTGTCTCAAGAGGTTTTTCGCAAATATGGCATTGAGCGGTATTTTTATATTGCGCACATTGTTTCCGCGTTAACTTGTCCATAGGGACGGGACACCAGTGCACGGTTTCGACGTCCTCTACAGTTCGCGTAACAATCACTTTGCACAATCCGCACCTCTATACGCACGATAGTAGCGCAGTGCAAACGTGGCTTCGATTTTATTCTTATAGTTTTGAAATTTAACGGTTTTGTCCTCCGAGAACGACACCTTGTAATCGTTCACTTTTCCGCACTGCTCACCGTGGCTCCTTAACTTCACCTCGGAGTGTAAATAATGGAGGCATCGGTCGCAGAAAAACATTTTGCCTTTGCTACCACTTAACTGTTTGGAGAGAAGTCGGCTTAGATTTTTAATCCACACGTAGTGGAAGCGTGACGTGCAGCCGTCGTCATTGCTTTTCCTTTCTATCGGGAGAAGGTTCACGTGCCGATCTCTCTTTTCCTTTGTTAGGCGGTTTGGGGTGGCACGCAGCTTCTTGTCCAACTCGTAGATATTGACGCTAATATCGTTTGGTTTTTCGAATTTCGAGACGTCTCCGCGTTAGATAAGGAAGGTGAAACCCTCTAAATTCAAGTCTTCGGCATAGTGTGGATAGCTGCTAGTCCCAAATCAGAGTCCCTATTGATGACTCGGTTCTTAGAGTTAATATACGTGAAGTTCGCCCCCGCCATCCGGCTTGGTGAATTTTCCGCCAAAAATGGTGTTCCAAAAACTTAAGAACGGCTCCTTCTGGAGGTCGTTCTTCAAACGGTGAACATGCATGGATTTCGCATCCTTCATAAAAGCCAGTGAGTCTTTATGTCTTAAGTTGACAATGCAACTCGTTCTGATGGGGACTGAAATGCTGATATTATATCAGACCGCTGAGTACGATCACTATTTCGCTATAAGGGTGCCACCACGGATTGCAAGTGTCTTCAAGCGGCTTCGATATCCCATCATCTCACCCAGAGCTGTTTGCAAATCATTTTTAACTGCTATGCCTCGGCATTCTCCATCCCCGTGTTAAGAATCCTAATATTTTTAGAGCACAGATTAACAAAGTTACTGACGTCATCGCCTGGACGCACAGTCTTCATCATTTGCTCCATGATGGAAAACTTGGGGTCTGCAGATATCATTTTAACTAGTAGGTTAAATTAAATTAAAGTAGGTAAAAATTAAAGCAACAGTAGCGAATATAGTCATAAATATAAATTAATATTAAGTAAAAACTTTTACTTACCTAATACTGGAAAACTTTAACGAACTAGAATGAAGCGCTTTTAAGGTCTAAACGCTGCCAGTATTCAGAACAGAAAGGGATGCAGAACTCGTTTTATATCCGTGTCTGACACGACCACGTGAACTTTTTCTAGAATCATTCAGTGGTAGTTTCCAGAATGTAATAATATTTGGCAAATATAATTAAGCTGCTGCGTTACCAATTCCCAAAAAAGTTTCTCTTTGAATGACCTAAATATAACCATGCAATAAAAGATAATCTTCAATTTCTAATGGCCCGGGCACTTTTTTATTCACTCGCTGCATACCGTACACGTTGTTTTCAGTAGTCTGACGTATCGAAGCGAAAATATTTGCTTTCATGTCTGTATAAATATCTGCCGCGTCTATTGAGTAAATAAGCGAGTCAGTGTCTGTACAACACAACTTACATAGAGGTCCATTTGCGTTTTTCATATAATTATAATGAAACTCGGGCAATATTGTTTTGGAAATGTCTAAGACGCACATGCCTACGTAAATTGGTTTGTCAAATACCACTTCGGTTCTAGTTAACTCAACAGCCACTAAGTTCTCATTAAAAAATGAAGCTGCTCTTAAAATTGGGCCTGCTAATTAGAGCTTCTGCCCCGTATCTACCTTTCCACTTGCCCACGATTTAAATTTCTCTTAGCAACCTCACATTCTCTATTACCTTCTCGAATACAGCGTTATACATTTTGTGAGTTCTGACGCAACGCTGCGTTCAGGTCGA
Organism: Oryctes rhinoceros; assembly: GCA_020654165.1. Lineage (NCBI taxonomy): Eukaryota > Metazoa > Arthropoda > Insecta > Coleoptera > Scarabaeidae > Oryctes > Oryctes rhinoceros. The sequence goes on from JAIOKQ010001008.1 coordinate 8,718,000, forward strand.
TGTAACTTGTTAACCTGTCCGACTGTCGCAATCGTAGCATCCGATGAATCCTAGTCGGCACGATTCCCTCCAACAAGTACTGTTTGAGGTTACGGTAGTGGACGATGTACCTCTTCTTGGTATGAAGGCTTTTCGTACTCCGATCGTGGCGGTTTCTGCTCCGTAGCTGCCATCGGGCAGACACGTATGCGTAGGGGAATACGCCTTTGCCCTTTAGCAGCCCCGTGTTGGTAAATTGACTTTCGAGGACAGGAGACTTGTTCAGGTATGAGGTCAATTTATCTAGCGAAGACGCCATAAACCTGGAGTCAATAAATTTAAACTTTATTTTGCTGTCCTCGGCGGTCTGGATTATGGCAACATACTGTTCCGTGTTGTTGGTAATTACTTTTAAGATTCCAGATGCCGCCAATTCTTCCACCATGAGGTGACCGTCGTTGCCGGAGAGGTTATGGAATATCACGGATGATTTTGCTATCTTGGTACTCCAGATTACAATTGACGTGGGCCGCACCTCTATAAGCAAATAAAAGATGTTTGTAATTTAGCACAATATGCAAAGTTAGAGACTTATCTATATTGGACCGGTTAAATGGCAGTGATCTCGCACTTTATCTGTCTCAAGAGGTTTTTCGCAAATATGGCATTGAGCGGTATTTTTATATTGCGCACATTGTTTCCGCGTTAACTTGTCCATAGGGACGGGACACCAGTGCACGGTTTCGACGTCCTCTACAGTTCGCGTAACAATCACTTTGCACAATCCGCACCTCTATACGCACGATAGTAGCGCAGTGCAAACGTGGCTTCGATTTTATTCTTATAGTTTTGAAATTTAACGGTTTTGTCCTCCGAGAACGACACCTTGTAATCGTTCACTTTTCCGCACTGCTCACCGTGGCTCCTTAACTTCACCTCGGAGTGTAAATAATGGAGGCATCGGTCGCAGAAAAACATTTTGCCTTTGCTACCACTTAACTGTTTGGAGAGAAGTCGGCTTAGATTTTTAATCCACACGTAGTGGAAGCGTGACGTGCAGCCGTCGTCATTGCTTTTCCTTTCTATCGGGAGAAGGTTCACGTGCCGATCTCTCTTTTCCTTTGTTAGGCGGTTTGGGGTGGCACGCAGCTTCTTGTCCAACTCGTAGATATTGACGCTAATATCGTTTGGTTTTTCGAATTTCGAGACGTCTCCGCGTTAGATAAGGAAGGTGAAACCCTCTAAATTCAAGTCTTCGGCATAGTGTGGATAGCTGCTAGTCCCAAATCAGAGTCCCTATTGATGACTCGGTTCTTAGAGTTAATATACGTGAAGTTCGCCCCCGCCATCCGGCTTGGTGAATTTTCCGCCAAAAATGGTGTTCCAAAAACTTAAGAACGGCTCCTTCTGGAGGTCGTTCTTCAAACGGTGAACATGCATGGATTTCGCATCCTTCATAAAAGCCAGTGAGTCTTTATGTCTTAAGTTGACAATGCAACTCGTTCTGATGGGGACTGAAATGCTGATATTATATCAGACCGCTGAGTACGATCACTATTTCGCTATAAGGGTGCCACCACGGATTGCAAGTGTCTTCAAGCGGCTTCGATATCCCATCATCTCACCCAGAGCTGTTTGCAAATCATTTTTAACTGCTATGCCTCGGCATTCTCCATCCCCGTGTTAAGAATCCTAATATTTTTAGAGCACAGATTAACAAAGTTACTGACGTCATCGCCTGGACGCACAGTCTTCATCATTTGCTCCATGATGGAAAACTTGGGGTCTGCAGATATCATTTTAACTAGTAGGTTAAATTAAATTAAAGTAGGTAAAAATTAAAGCAACAGTAGCGAATATAGTCATAAATATAAATTAATATTAAGTAAAAACTTTTACTTACCTAATACTGGAAAACTTTAACGAACTAGAATGAAGCGCTTTTAAGGTCTAAACGCTGCCAGTATTCAGAACAGAAAGGGATGCAGAACTCGTTTTATATCCGTGTCTGACACGACCACGTGAACTTTTTCTAGAATCATTCAGTGGTAGTTTCCAGAATGTAATAATATTTGGCAAATATAATTAAGCTGCTGCGTTACCAATTCCCAAAAAAGTTTCTCTTTGAATGACCTAAATATAACCATGCAATAAAAGATAATCTTCAATTTCTAATGGCCCGGGCACTTTTTTATTCACTCGCTGCATACCGTACACGTTGTTTTCAGTAGTCTGACGTATCGAAGCGAAAATATTTGCTTTCATGTCTGTATAAATATCTGCCGCGTCTATTGAGTAAATAAGCGAGTCAGTGTCTGTACAACACAACTTACATAGAGGTCCATTTGCGTTTTTCATATAATTATAATGAAACTCGGGCAATATTGTTTTGGAAATGTCTAAGACGCACATGCCTACGTAAATTGGTTTGTCAAATACCACTTCGGTTCTAGTTAACTCAACAGCCACTAAGTTCTCATTAAAAAATGAAGCTGCTCTTAAAATTGGGCCTGCTAATTAGAGCTTCTGCCCCGTATCTACCTTTCCACTTGCCCACGATTTAAATTTCTCTTAGCAACCTCACATTCTCTATTACCTTCTCGAATACAGCGTTATACATTTTGTGAGTTCTGACGCAACGCTGCGTTCAGGTCGATGTAACTTGTTAACCTGTCCGACTGTCGCAATCGTAGCATCCGATGAATCCTAGTCGGCACGATTCCCTCCAACAAGTACTGTTTGAGGTTACGGTAGTGGACGATGTACCTCTTCTTGGTATGAAGGCTTTTCGTACTCCGATCGTGGCGGTTTCTGCTCCGTAGCTGCCATCGGGCAGACACGTATGCGTAGGGGAATACGCCTTTGCCCTTTAGCAGCCCCGTGTTGGTAAATTGACTTTCGAGGACAGGAGACTTGTTCAGGTATGAGGTCAATTTATCTAGCGAAGACGCCATAAACCTGGAGTCAATAAATTTAAACTTTATTTTGCTGTCCTCGGCGGTCTGGATTATGGCAACATACTGTTCCGTGTTGTTGGTAATTACTTTTAAGATTCCAGATGCCGCCAATTCTTCCACCATGAGGTGACCGTCGTTGCCGGAGAGGTTATGGAATATCACGGATGATTTTGCTATCTTGGTACTCCAGATTACAATTGACGTGGGCCGCACCTCTATAAGCAAATAAAAGATGTTTGTAATTTAGCACAATATGCAAAGTTAGAGACTTATCTATATTGGACCGGTTAAATGGCAGTGATCTCGCACTTTATCTGTCTCAAGAGGTTTTTCGCAAATATGGCATTGAGCGGTATTTTTATATTGCGCACATTGTTTCCGCGTTAACTTGTCCATAGGGACGGGACACCAGTGCACGGTTTCGACGTCCTCTACAGTTCGCGTAACAATCACTTTGCACAATCCGCACCTCTATACGCACGATAGTAGCGCAGTGCAAACGTGGCTTCGATTTTATTCTTATAGTTTTGAAATTTAACGGTTTTGTCCTCCGAGAACGACACCTTGTAATCGTTCACTTTTCCGCACTGCTCACCGTGGCTCCTTAACTTCACCTCGGAGTGGAAATAATGGAGGCATCGGTCGCAGAAAAACATTTTGCCTTTGCTACCACTTAACTGTTTGGAGAGAAGTCGGCTTAGATTTTTAATCCACATGTAGTGGAAGCGTGACGTGCAGCCGTCGTCATTGCTTTTCCTTTCTATCGGGAGAAGGTTCACGTGCCGATCTCTCTTTTCCTTTGTTAGGCGGTTTGGGGTGGCACGCAGCTTCTTGTCCAACTCGTAGATATTGACGCTAATATCGTTTGGTTTTTCGAATTTCGAGACGTCTCCGCGTTAGATAAGGAAGGTGAAACCCTCTAAATTCAAGTCTTCGGCATAGTGTGGATAGCTGCTAGCCCCAAATCAGAGTCCCTATTGATGACTCGGTTCTTAGAGTTAATATACGTGAAGTTCGCCCCCGCCATCCGGCTTGGTGAATTTTCCGCCAAAAATGGTGTTCCAAAAACTTAAGAACGGCTCCTTCTGGAGGTCGTTCTTCAAACGGTGAACATGCATGGATTTCGCATCCTTCATAAAAGCCAGTGAGTCTTTATGTCTTAAGTTGACAATGCAACTCGTTCTGATGGGGACTGAAATGCTGATATTATATCAGACCGCTGAGTGCGATCACTATTTCGCTATAAGGGTGCCACCACGGATTGCAAGTGTCTTCAAGCGGCTTCGATATCCCATCATCTCACCCAGAGCTGTTTGCAAATCATTTTTAACTGCTATGCCTCGGCATTCTCCATCCCCGTGTTAAGAATCCTAATATTCTTAGAGCACAGATTAACAAAGTTACTGACGTCATCGCCTGGACGCACAGTCTTCATCATTTGCTCCATGATGGAAAACTTGGGGTCTGCAGATATCATTTTAACTAGTAGGTTAAATTAAATTAAAGTAGGTAAAAATTAAAGCAACAGTAGCGAATATAGTCATAAATATAAATTAATATTAAGTAAAAACTTTTACTTACCTAATACTGGAAAACTTTAACGAACTAGAATGAAGCGCTTTTAAGGTCTAAACGCTGCCAGTATTCAGAACAGAAAGGGATGCAGAACTCGTTTTATATCCGTGTCTGACACGACCACGTGAACTTTTTCTAGAATCATTCAGTGGTAGTTTCCAGAATGTAATAATATTTGGCAAATATAATTAAGCTGCTGCGTTACCAATTCCCAAAAAAGTTTCTCTTTGAATGACCTAAATATAACCATGCAATAAAAGATAATCTTCAATTTCTAATGGCCCGGGCACTTTTTTATTCACTCGCTGCATACCGTACACGTTGTTTTCAGTAGTCTGACGTATCGAAGCGAAAATATTTGCTTTCATGTCTGTATAAATATCTGCCGCGTCTATTGAGCAAATAAGCGAGTCAGTGTCTGTACAACACAACTTACATAGAGGTCCATTTGCGTTTTTCATATAATTATAATGAAACTCGGGCAATATTGTTTTGGAAATGTCTAAGACGCACATGCCTACGTAAATTGGTTTGTCAAATACCACTTCGGTTCTAGTTAACTCAACAGCCACTAAGTTCTCATTAAAAAATGAAGCTGCTCTTAAAATTGGGCCTGCTAATTAGAGCCTCTGCCCCGTATCTACCTTTCCACTTGCCCACGATTTAAATTTCTCTTCGCAGCCTCACATTCTCCGTAACACAAGAGGGCACGTATTGTATTAGCTTCGAAATAATATCTAGAAAAATAAAACATATACTACTTAAAAGATCTCTGAAAACACTATTACACTATTACCTAGTAAAGAGTGCAGTTACCTGGCAGCGTTTCGGCATGCTTTCGATGGACTTTCGAATACACTTCGCGACATTTGATTAAAGGCACTATCTATAACTTTCTTAAAACAATGCTTTTTTAATTTTTGTTTTATGCCGATAATCTACTTTAGGCAAGTATTCAAAATAAAAGTAAAAAAAATTAAAATTTACCTTAACTAGTAAATGTTACTTTGAAAACTAGTGCGACATGTAATTAAACGCAGCAAAATAAAACAACAAAATTGTTGGCAAAAACTTTATTTAATAATGGGTATGGCCACTGTTCTTACTTATTACCTCTAACATTTTGTTTGGCAATGAGTTATACAAATGTTGAATGTACTCCAACGGAAGTGCTTCACATGCTTCCTGAACGGCCACTTTCAAATGTTCTTTATTTATGAATTGCTTCCCCCACTGTAAATCCTTCGGGATAACCATTCCCATGCATTTTCTATTATGTTGAGGTCCGGAGACAGCGGTGGCTATGGCAATGAAGTTATCTCGTTTTCTTCAAACCTTTGTTTGACAACCTAAGCATTATACGCAGCAGCGTTATCTTGTTGCGAAACAAAATCTTCCATGGCCATTTGGCTTTGTATTACTTCTTTTACGTTTTCGATTATTTCGAAGTATTTCTGGGCATTTTGAGATCCCTTAATGAAAACTATTTTCACTGTTCCTAAATTCACTCCATTGAATATGCTGTCTTGCGAAATTTAATCGGCATTCTCTGTGTCGGGCAGTTGAAACCGGTTTTTGTTTTTTTCAGTTTCAACCGACGAATGTGTGGAGATTGTTTCAAAATCCTTACGGATGCAGAAGTTCCGGCAGCATCCCATATTTCCCATATTATATCCCATATTATAATAATTTTCCTTTTCTCCCATTCCGTTGTGGCTATTGCTGTCCGTCCCTTACGTTTTTGCCCGTAATTTTTCTTGTCCCAAAGATAATTATATATTGCGTAATCACACCTCTTTAATCGCCTAGCGATTTCTCTTATGGAATAATTTTCATTCTTTAAAGTATCGACTTGCGCTCTTTCTGCTTCTGTAAGCGTTTTTCCGCGTCCCGTAACCACTACAACTACTACAAATTATTCGTATACGCTAACTTTATCGCTAATTTAGCTAAATTATCACTGAAAGACGTTTGCTTGTATAAGTTACACAAAAATAACTGAAGTGCGTTTAATCAAATGTCGCAGTAATTCTATCTCTACTATTACAGTCCCCTGCGCCCTATGATACCCCGCCCTTGGCACTTGCAGGTATCGGTCGGATTTCCAAGAAATAATAGAAAGAGTATAATACTGAACATATTTAAAATTCTATAGATTCGTACAGAAACTTTGTTTTTGAAATATGGTTGTGTTTAATCAAGTGTCGCGGAGTCTATAATCAATGGTTAGGGAACGCCATAACTTCCGAATTTTTCGAATTAACGATTTCTTTGTCAAAGCACGTTGTCCTCGCAGCTTCTGCTTTAACAGCAAGGCTCAGACATTTTGACGGGGACTGTGAGGGCCACTCCAATACAGCGATAGCACTTGTTGTTTTCAACAACGTCGACCATGAAGTTTGGGATCGTTATCTTTTTGAAGAATCCAAAGAGATATGTCGTTGGCAAACCATTGTTGTTCAGACGGTAATAGATAATTCTGATAAACTTTAACCATCTGGGCGTCTAAATTATGGGTAAAAACACACAGCTTTCCGAAAGCGTGCGCATTAAAATATACCCATGCATGCACTTTCAGAGAGTGTTTAACAGCTGTTTCGACTGTGGGTCTGCCACTGGTTGACAATGTTTTCTTGCGCAGAACAAATGCCCAAAATGACGCCTCATCAGTGAAAATCACATTGTTCCAATTGCGATTATAATTTTTCTCGTGCCCACGTTAACTGCTTCTCTATATGATTTTCTCCTAGTAGCGGTTTTACCCTTACATTTCGCCAGTTTATACCATTCTGTCTTAGTCGTTGTTGTATTGTCATTATACTAATGTTTATATTAGTAGCTAATCGTCGCTGGGCTTCTCTTAATGTTAAGTTCGGTTTCCGTTCATACAACTGAAGAAGCACCTTGTCCTCCGTTCCTCGTAATCATCTACATTATTGCGTGTTCTGTCGCTCGCCAATTTCCTTACAAAGCCTTGTAACCTATGCTGGTACCTTCCCGCCGCTCTATATGTCATTTGTGGACCTTTTGGATGATTACATAAGAAAAGCGCTTCAAATCTTCGAAGATTTGTTACTGATTCTATAGGGGTCTCATTAGTGCAAAACTACACATACAACTGATCTGAAACGCGTAATACTTCTCTCTTTCACATATTTGCCTAGTTTCCACAGTGTTCCGGTCTATGTATCCTCGTCAGCGCGATTTCTCCCGATAGGGACTGTTTGAGGTTGTGGCAGTAGACAACGTACCTCTCCTTGGTATAAAGGGTAGCCAACATCTTTTCGTACTGCGATCCCGGCGGTTTCTGTTTTGTAGATGCCATCGAGAGGTCTGGTTGACGATCATGAATGCGTGAGGTATTTCAAATGGACTTCGAGGATGTACTCCTTAGGGTCATCGTCGGCAACGTTGACATTTAAATTTTCATCTTCAACCCATTCGTGGTCTCCCAAATGGCAGAAATTGCGACATCGCTCAGGAGTACATAGCGTTAATGTCGTAGTACAACAAATTTGTACTGGGCGATGCGGAATCGTAGTCGGGTACGTGCTTATTGTTGGCGTTTGCATACCTGGAAAATATGGAAATTAAAACGACGAATATATTGTAATTGTAATATCATACCTTACAGAGTACTGGGTCATTCCTTCTCCAACTCCTTTCTCTAGGAACATCAAGATGTCCACGTCCTGGAAAGTTTCCAGTCCCACTCCCGTGTGCTTAAGCATGACGTTCCACGGCCGGGTGCGGTGTAGTAATGACCTGCATCAAAATCATAATTCTTATTGCAGCTCTCCCGGAAAACACGTCCGCCAACAGCAATATATCGGTCTTCAGATACAGGTTTGAGTATTCTCCTAAATCCCGGCATTTAAGTTCGCGCCAAATGTTCTGGGCATGCTTGCTGTTGGTGGCCGTATTTGTAGTGGAACACCTCAATTTGCGGTAACTTCCGTGCTTCCATTCTTTCCCTAGCTGACGTGGGGGTGGGGTATGCGTAGCGGAATGCACCTTTGCCTTGTAGCAACCTACTGTTGGTAAATTGACTTTCGGGGACAAGATACTTATCCAAGTATGACGTCAATTTATCTTGCGAAGACGCCATAAACGTGAACAAGTCAATGAATTTGTATTTTATTTCGTTGTATTCCGTGGTGTTAGTCCATGGCAACACACTCTTCCGTGTCGTTTGGGATTAGTTTTGAGTTTCCAGAGACCGTCTGTTCTACCCAACATAATAATACACTATCATCACACACATACACTGCCATCCACAAGTTTGGAAGTTAGGACAGATTTTACAAAAACACCACAAATATAGCAAAATTTTGTATTGATTAGTAGTGAATTTATATACAATACAAGTTAGTATCGTCAAATAAAAGTAAATACACGGAGTCGTGAGGAATGGACTAAACTCTATGAGTGTATTCTACAGGCGAAAATAATGTAGAAAAACTCGCTCAGATGTTATTCGATTTTTATTTGTTTTCGAGTGATGGCGTAATAAAAGATAAAAAAAATTTAAACATTAAAGTTTTGGTATTCTGTTGGTATTATTGTTTTTTATAATATATTTTCAAAAATACTGCCATTCGTTTCTAAATATTTCCTACATTGTTTACCGAGGGCGCTGGTTCCTGATTGCGTCAGGTTGATGTTTGATATTGTCAGCAGCATTCCTAATCCGTTGAATTAGCACTGTCGCTTGCCACAATAAACGAGGCACTGCAAATTAGCTGCATGTGACAAGGACTTTACTGTGATAGGTATAGGTAAACTCCGTTCACGCCAAGAAGACGTGCACGTTGTAGATGACATTTACACTATGTTGTCAGCTTTCAGTATTGCCAGCTGTCATAATATTAAGTAATATAAATGTGGGTTATATAACAGTTTTGTTTGTGCCTAATCTTACTTGTCATTAGCTTCTATGGAGTAGAGTAGCCATGGAGTGTTTATTCAAAAAAATATTTATTATTTATATGTTTATATTATTTATATTTATATATTTATTAATAATTTAGAACTATATTAACTATGCACGTAAATTGTTTACAACCTCCAAATAATAAAGAATTAGAATTTAGTGCATAAGTATTATAATGCACATAGAGAACATAAAACGCGTTAAAGTTTATTGAAATTTAGCAATATACAAATTATAAGCAGTTTCTTCCTTTAGGTAACTATAATTGAAATAACGTCATTTCTACGAATAAATTCATAAAACTAGTAATTTATTAACGAAAGTGCATGTATGCAGCATGCCATTTATGTTTTTACAATCAAAATGTCCAAAAGTGTCTCTTTACTTTTTAAAAATGACATCGGAAAGATGCCTTCCCATTCGGCGTTCACATTCTAAGAGCCTGTTGTGAAAACTCTGGAATGCGCGGTGATTTCTTGTTGAATGTTCTTCAGTTCATGGATTGTTGCAGGTCGTGTACGGTACACCTTGCCTTTAAGATACCCCCACAGGAAGAAGTCGCACACACTAAGATCAGGGGATCTCGCAGGCCATTCACTGTCACCGTTACGTGAAATAATGCGTCTTCTAAACGATTGACGAACTGCTGCCATCGAATGTCGCGCAGTGTGTGACGTGGTTGCGTCCTGCTGAAACCACATGTTTTCCATGTTGAGATTAAGCTCGTACAGTCTCGGTATAAAGAATGTTTGAAGCATTTCAACAGATCGAGCGGATGTTACTATGGCCGCACTACCATCCTCACGTGCAAAAAAATAAGGGCCAATAACACCATGACATGATACAGCACACCATATTGTGACCTTGTCGCTATGTAATGGTCGCTGGTGTAACTCACAAGGATTGTCCTAAGCCCAATAACGAAAATTCTGTTTGTTTACGAAACCGTTCAGGTGGAAGTGGGCTTCATCTGATATCCATATTCGCGTCCTCGTTAATTTTAGCCAATATCTGCCTACTAAACTCCATACGTGACGCTGGGTCTCGTTCATGTAATTGTTGCACAATCTGCAACTTGTAGGGATGGAAATGGAACACTTCTCCTGTTACTGTCTTGCCAGGAATGCGTTATAGAACCATCTTGAAAGATCCAAGTTTCATCGGTGAATACAAATTGGTAAGTATCAGATTCCTTTAAGCGCATGTATTGAGATAAAAAGTGAATACATTTTAACATTGTGGGGTAACTCCGTTAGACCTTTTCTAGGATCATCGGTTTTATATTGAAAGCCAGTATTATGAAGCACCTTTGATAAATAAGTGCGACCACTATTGAAGATATCCCGTTTACATAAACTGTAATTGTAACTTCATAAACGAAAATGTTTAGAAAACTTGCTCTTTCTATGCATTTCATAGATGGTATTTCTAATGGCACACCACTGAAGTTATCAATATCAACAGCAGGTTTTGTTCTCTTCCTCTTTCGTTTAGTGCTTTCCTTCGAGTACTTTACCTAATAATGTAGACTCTCTGGAAAAATGGAATGAATCAAAATGTTACAATTAATGTTAATAAATAGAATTTACTTCTCGTATGGCATTTAGAGGTAGCAATGGTCCGCTATTTTCATTTCCTCTTCCAAATGCACAATTGCAGAAGAAATCATAGATTTGTATTGACTGCAAAATGCTTTCGGCATATTTAGTTATTAAAATAACTACTTTTGAAACGTAATTTAATAAAAACAACGATAACTAAGTAAACACCAAGAATATAAATAACAAACAAAACGATCATAAAACGAAAAGGCACGCAAAATGGTAACTGACAATTTGGCATTGTTGCTTTAGTGATTTTCAGCGCTGTGAACGGTACAGCAGAAAAAGTGTCAAAAAATACCTTACAAAAATGGTAATTTTGGCGAAATGCTATTTATCATGCTGAATGTTCTATCGATGACGTGCACGTCATCTTAACGTGAATGGCGTATAACATCCATTACCAAAGTTTTATAGTTGTCAGCTTTTTTGTTTGCCAAGAAATTAGTGAAAACTTGTACCATGGAGAGCCAAGCTGTTCATCACTGGGTCGAGGTTTCTGAGATGATTCAGGTTCCACATAATTATATTTTCTTTTCTTAGGGGTATTAAGTCCTGCAGTTTTGTTAAGGCAAAAATAGCAATCTTCAAGATGATTCTTTTGTTCTTTCCATCGCATAGGGATCGCGAACGGTAAAGAATGTAGTTGTCCACATAACCAATCTCGCAAATATCCGCTGCAAGTAGTACATATTACATGTGGAACCCACTGTTTGTCCTGACTTCGACGGTCATATCGAAGTAAAGTTCATAGGCCCGGCAAATATTCTGACTTAACTTTTCACTTTTACCTAATGGGACAAATTTATCACATACGTAACAAAAGTTATTTAGATTACTTCTACACGAACGAGGCACGACCTTTGTCTGCCTTTGTGTCTTTAAAGAAGGAACTAAATTATCTCAATTTTTAATTTCGTTATTAAAAACTCTCACTCACGGCTTTATGCTGTGCTAGCGCTAGTGCTATTTCAGTCAAAGATGTATCTTTTCCATAGTATGTATCTGCTTATCCCCTCCCTAAATCCTATCAACCAACCAGATTAAACCATAACAATGCAAACTTGTACATTCTTGAGTAAATGAGTCTAGTCTCTGTAACCAGAGCTACAGCCTAGCAAATTTAAACTGAAACAGTGAGTCATCACTGCGTACATAGGTGGAGCTACTTGATGAGCCCGTTATAGCACCCGCCAAAAGTAAAGTGGCAGTATTTTATTTAGACGTACCTATGATCTAGAGTATACAGCCTAAATAGTGATTGTTAGTAATAGTAATTACGAGAATTTGTAGGTATAATGATTTGATGCGATTATAAATATCATATTTTATTTGAAATATAATAGATCGCAAATCAGTTTATCGCAATAAAGTTTGAAGGAAAAGTAAAGAAAAAATTGGTTTCATTATTACATTTCCTGTGATAGGTTTTCGTTCTCCTTCTTTTACTGACAAATTGTTGACTCTGAAAAGAGCCGGTCTGTACCCAGCATCAACAGTAATCGGATTCCTCAGACGATCCATCACTATCGCTACTTGTATTGGAACTGGAGTAATCTCCCAGGTTTATAATAAATTCATCTACAACCGCATCGATATTACCTTCACGCACCAAGAATTCTTCTTCGCACTTTCTAGCATGGGCGCAACGTGTGGCCCATTCTGCCTCTGAAAATTCGTCAAAAAACTTACGGCACAACTTCTCCACGGCGGCTAATCGAAAGTTAACGTTGTTCTTTGCCACATAGTCTTTTAAACTAGCCCATACAAGTTCTATTGGATTCAAATCCGGATGGTAAGGGGACAATCGTAGTACACTGAATTCATGTTGTGCTAATATATCGTCGATTACGTACGTCTTCTGTTGCGGTTTATTTAAAGAAATCAAACGATATAGCTCACATTTCAGTAAACCACCATCGAATGGTATATCTCGTTCCAGTAACCAGTCCTTCATTTGTTGTTTTGTGGAAGCACTTGTAGGAGATTTTTTTTGCACATTATGATAGGGCGCATTGTCTATTACTAATACTGCTCACGGTGGTAAATTCGGAATGAGTTTCTCCTGCAGCCACTTCCTATAATTTTCGAAATTCATCTCCGCATGATAATCACCTGTCTTGCTATTTGATTTGAAAATCAGAGCAGCATTTGGTATAAAGCCCTTTTCATAACCGGCGTTAACGATTATTAAACGCTGTCCTTTTCCTATAGGCCGTGTTAATCCTTCAGATGAATTGTTAAAACCCCAACATTTTGCGGTTGTATGGGAAGCATGTATATACGTCTCGTCCATAAACACGATTGGTCTTCCCTCACGACGATACTTCCTGATCTCACGCAAATAGGTGACTCTTTGATTTGCAATATCGTTGCAAATGCATTCTATTAGCACTTCTGTTGTTTCGTGTTTTTCTCCAGCTGAAGCCAATGCCTCTAATAATCTTACGTAAGCTTTCTCGACTGCCTTGAAAGCCACTTGTATTTTGGAACCTCGGTAGAAGACGTCGAAGACTAGGTACTGTATGCTCTGTGACATGAAAGTTAAGAATTTCTCTTTCCAGAATCCCCTTGTCAGTGTCATCTATACTAATCATTGTCTTAGGTCGCTTACACCTTTTCCTGGCGATCGAAATTTCTGGGATTCACCACTCTCAATTTTATTTTTTTCTATGCCGATCCGATTAATTGTTGATGCTGATACGCCAATTGCCTTTGCAACCTCGGCGGTTACGAATCGTCCACTCGCTTCTGGATGCAGCTCACGAATATACACTATCACGTTTGCTACAATTTCTTTACTCTGTGCGTTTATCCAACGTCCACTTAACTGACGCGATGTACCAAACGTTTTGACAGGTACTATTAATAATACTGATAATACTGGTGTCGCATGCCCTACTGCACTACTTGAGACTGCATCGGTAATTAGCCACGCCTACTTCATCGAACGTTCGAATTAGAGGATACCTCGAGCCGATATTTCACAGTGATAACGTTTCATTGCTTCTTTGCCTAATTATCCGAAGTAACCCAACCCACTATAATTTGCCAGACTGTAAGCCAATGTTGCCGCTTTTGGAATCATTTTTACTTTATATATGCGGTTTAATTTCATCTGTTACTAACTTAGGGTAAAAACCATATTGGTCAGTGTTGTACGAGTGTATGACTATATAATAAATTAAACTTGTGTGGTGCGGAGGTGCCGATACTTATGTGTTGTTTACTAATACAAACTGTTGAAACAGCTTACTGTCGTAGCATATTTGATGTCTGGCATACAATCTCACAAATCGAGTCAGGATGTCTATTATGGCCAGAATATGTATATTGAATGGTATAGTCCGTTTCACTTTATTTTAATCTGACTGAGCAGGTAATTACGTTTGTGTAAACAAACAATGCGATAAGCTGGGACTTGTACAGAGGCGTATTTTGTAATGTTCCTGTAATTTCTTTTTAAATACAATAATGAATATATGTATAATTGTATTAATTAATAATGCTTTACCTGCTCAGATAGTCAGATTAAAATAAAGTGAAACGGATTATAGTCACCACACAATCGGCATGGTATTCTTCACCAGGCCCCCGACGCACTAGCACGGCACCAGGTGTACCAAAAATCTGTAATAAACCTATCCATTCTTATACGGATACCTGGTTCGCTATTTTTCTCAAACTTAAACCGTTTTCATGAAGTGTAATTATAGTTTTTCGAAGCTCGGGCGTAGAATGTTTTCCACGACCCATTTTTTAAATTTAGTCTGCTACCATGAAAATTAATTATTATACGTTTTAATATACAAAAATCTATTTGTGTAATTGCGTTTTAATACTATAATATTAAGTTACTTCTAAAAGACTAAATAAAAGATTATGGCAACTGTCCCTATTTAAGTGCTCGCCTGCATGAGACCGATGATGAGAAATGCAAACATAACATTTTAATACTTCCGAGAAATGCAGATGGCATTTCTCGGATTCTGCAGATGCAGACGTCTAAGGCATATACTTTTATTCATTTCTAAGAATTTTATTAAAAAAATTCTTTTGCTTCGTTTTAAATTGTAGAAAAACAGGAAACCTTAAATATATGACTAGTGTCTCTATTCATTTGCTCGCCACTGTATATCGATTTCACCTCCAGAAATACTATTTACCATACTATACCAGATATTTGCCTTTCAATGTAAGATTTACGTTTCGCGACACCATTTATATATGAAAATTGTACAAACTCGTTTAGTTAACTTATTGTCAAAAGCAATTTTATGAGTAGAGCATTCAAATTTGGTATCGCCTGAACAATTAACAATTTCAAATCAGTTATAATATTGATTAATGAAATAGTAGGATATTTCAATCTTCTTTTTGTGTTATATTCTTGTTTTCCAATAAGAGTATGGAATATATTTGGAGTGTCCGAGACCGGCTTATGAACCATACCTTACCGGTTATGAATCATGTACAGCGGTACATGATTCATAACCATCAAAAGCAGAGAAAACTTTTTAAGTATATATCCTGCAAAGTAAGCTGTGCTAACATTTCACATCAGATTATTAAATTTATATTTATATGTCCACTTCGACGAATTTCTTCTTCTATGTCTTCTACTTCTGGCCTTTTTCTTTTTAATTTTTCCTTACGTTTCATTATTACATTCTCATCTAGTTTTAATCCTTTTTCATATTCTTCTAAATCAATATTGTTCTTCATTATGTTTGCATAATGTTTATTGAATTTGTAGAGATAGTTGTTAGATGACTTCACAATAAATACATTGACCTCTTGGAGGAGAATACCAGCTGTCAGCTGGTGGTGTATTATCTGTATCCAACAACAGTTTCATTGAGTTTTCAACAGAGAAACTGTCATCATCTTGGCAATTAGCAATCAAAGAATGCTTTGATGATATGTATTAATAACGTCTTAAACGCCGCTTCAAAATTTGTAGCAGTAAGCCTATAATTTTGTGTTTCCGTGACTGTGGATAGCAGCAAAAAGAAAATTCTACTGGGTCTTGATTGATTCGGCTTGTTAAAAAGTAGGCAAATCTCTTTTGCTGCACTACGTCCGCAGTTCAAAGGTGTTCTCTAATGTAGTAATCCAATTCTTTGAGGTGGGTGGTTTGACTCTCTTGCCTTTTTTAAAGAAATACATTGATTTCATTATCTCAATGCTATCTTTCCAAAATATTACACGATCCGAATTTGTGTTTACTGCACTTTTCAAGGGTTTCTCTGGACTAAAGTATTGACTTGCATTTAGTGAATCGAAGAGTCGTATCAAAAAATTGTAAAACTCTAGCAGTGCCACCAGCATTTTGATCTATGATGTCTTAAGGTGCTGAGAAAGCAATTAGTGGTGAAGTAAATAAACAAATAACCATAAAACTTTACCATATTGAGACAAAACTTTAATATGTGAAGCTACTCGCTGACTGAATACCTGAGCGCTTTCTTTCATTTTTCTAATTTTACACTTTCTTATGTGGTAGTCAGTCAACTTTGGCTTTGCTGGAATATCCTCACATCTATCTTCCTCGTACGCCGGCTCTATAAGCTTCTGTGATGCTACAGTTTTCTCTGCGCTAATAGTATATACTAAATTGCATTTAATACATTATTACGAATTCCCTTCATTAGGTGTGGTACATCATAAATATGTATAATTCTTTTGTTATCAATTGTTATGTCTCCTTGGTATGGTATACTTTTACGAAGACAATTCTTCTTTGAAATATTTTTTAAGTAATTGACAGCTACGGCATTCTTCGGTCCTTGGTCGCATACTTTTCCTCTCCAAGGTCTTCAAATCCGTCGATTCTCCTTGCAATGCTATTATATCTTAAGCCTACAAATGAACCTTCAATAAATATACAGTCTTATCAAGCAAGTATTACTTTACCAGGTGTCAAAGAGAATTCATCAAATAGTACGACACAACATCGGTCTTCCCGTTCTAGGGAAATTCTAAATTTGTTTCAGACTTTATATTTTCAGGTAATTTATTAAATAGCATTATACTATTGTATTGTACGCCTTTTGTAAAATTTTGTTAATCTATACTTCGGAATGTTATAGTTAGTTTTGTGCCTAGTACCATATTTATGCATCTTCTCATTTCCTTTGAATCTTATTTTATTTTTAAAAATGAAAATAACATATTCATACACATAAATTCCAAACAAAGTTAGTAAACCGTTCGCCTTAAATAGTGATCAAAGAGACACACCGTACTTCAGACCAAGCAGCGCACGCACCACTCGTTTCTGTAAGGTAAAAACTCGTACCGCATACGACAAACATCCCGATAATATGATTCCGTATTTAATGATTGACACAAAATAAGCATGATACATAGCTTTCGTAGTTATAAAATTCGTTATTTTCTGTAATATTTTTAATGCAAAGCATACACTACTGAGTCTGACACATATCTGTTCTATTTCTTGATCCCATTTTAGGGTATCATCTATAGCAACATCTAAAAACGAACAATATTTAGTTAACTGAAGTTCTTGGTTATTTAAAGTAATATTATTCGGAGTCTCAGTACCTTCATTACAATTTATTTCCAAAAAAATTTGCTGAAACCATTGTTCCATAAAATTTAGAAGTATTGAACCATTTTGAGTTAGGCAAGCAAAATCAAGCCCACTAAACAGCAAGTTAGTATCATCGGTATAATTCACAATTAGCTGATTGCTGTTGGAGATATTTTCAAATATATCAATAATAAAAATTAAAAATAGCAGAGGACCCAGGATACTGCCTTGTGGTACTCCAACACTCCTAATTGCTGTATCTGAATATGCCGAACCAGCAGCACTGTGGAGTTTTACGGTTTGGTTTCTGTTACTTAGATACGACTTGAACCATTCATTAGCTGTGCCTCTGACACCATAACACTCCAACTTTGCAAGCAAAATAGAGTGACATATGGTGTCGAACGCATTCGATAGGTCTAAAAAAAGACGGCATACTAAATTACTCTTTTCTAATTGCGATAGTACCCACTCTGTATATTCAAATAATGCTGTATTAGTATCTTTGCCTGAAATGTAACCATGTTGGTATTTATTAAAAAGATTGTTTTGTAAAAACAAATGCATTTTCTCTGACACTATTGCTTCGAAAATCTTTGCGAAAGTTGTTAAATGGCTAACATGTCTATAGTTTTCTACGCTATTGTGACCTCCTTTCTTATGTACTGGTACAATAACTGCATGTTTTAATGATGTTGGAAACTCACCACTAGATAAAGACGCATTAACAATATGACGGAGAGACAATTACAGCCAAACAACTTTCTATAATATGTAACAGAATTTCATCAACGCCTACAGAATGTTTA
Source organism: Oryctes rhinoceros (assembly GCA_020654165.1). NCBI lineage: Eukaryota > Metazoa > Arthropoda > Insecta > Coleoptera > Scarabaeidae > Oryctes > Oryctes rhinoceros. Next base: position 8,736,410 of record JAIOKQ010001008.1, read on the forward strand.
CTTTTTAATCGGTGTATGATTTCTTTTAAATCCGATGGTATTACTGGTCTGAAGAAGGTGTAAAAGTGTTTCGTTTAATACTAACATTGTAATTTTTTAATCATTTCAATTTAAAGAAGCATCAAAAAAATTATTAAATGCAATAGCTAAAGCTTTAGGATTAATGGTGTTGTGACTATGGCTACCAGTTTTACTCGGTTCCTGATTTATAATATTCCACATAGCCTTAGACTTATTTTTTGAATTTGCAATTTTGTAATCGTTAATTTGTTTTTTTTTTTGTACGTATTAATAATTGTTTGTATTCCTTTTTTAATTGATTTAAGTAGAGTTTACAGTCAGGCCGATATAATGTACCAATTCGAAGATAGATACTGCTTCTTTGTACACCAAAATTTCCGGAGAAGTCTCACTTTTTCTCGGTTTATTTGTAACAAGTGTAGGTACAAAATATGCATTAAAAAATAAATTGAAAGTTATAAGGAATTCATTGAATTTTTCCACAAGACGACCTAAGCTGGCGGGTTCACCATCTCGTTCCAGATGATATTTGCTGAATCCTGGATGGGAACTTTAGTGAATAATGATGTTACGTCGAAGCTGACTAATATATCTCCTGGTTCCGTGTGAATGTTGGAGATAAATTTCACGAAGTGAGCAGAGTTGAGTACATGGGAAGTTGTGTTTCCCGTGTATCTTTTGAGGATCGTGGACAGATATTTGAATAAGTGGTAGGTTGGAGAGTCTATGGCGATAACAATGGGTCTAAGAGGTATGCTTTGCTTGTGAATCTTGAGAAGACCATACAATCGTGGTGGTTTAGATTCACGTGGGATTAAGCGCTTATGAGCTGCAGGAAGAATGTCTGATGATTTGATGAGGGTTCTAATTTCCCTTTCTAGCTTGGAAGTGGGATCTCTAAATATAGGAGCATATGATCTGTCACTCAATAAATCCACTTTTTTAACGTATTGGGAATGGCCCAGAACCACAGTAGCATTACCTCTGTCTGCAGAAAGAATGGTGATAGATGAATTGAACTTCAAATTCGCGAAGGCTACTTTCTCACCTTTGGAGATGTTGGGTGTAGGAGGTTTGGCCGTTTCGAAGCGTGTTTGGTCGGCCGTAGCTTTTGAAAGGGTTTTCCGAGATGCTTCGACGGACACTATAGTTTCTTCTACTGGGATGGATTTAGGGGTAACTGAGAAATTTAGGCCTTTTGATAGTAAGGATTCCTCGTTCTTTTGCAAAAGAAGCAAAGTATGGATCTCTACTAAATCTTGTGATGGCAGAATGGCATCTTCGTCCATGCTCCATGACACTACTACAACATAACAAACACGTCTAACACGCAACAACTCGTTCAACGTACTACTACCATTATAATAACTAAAACATTATACTATGTATAATCGTCGCGAATCCCGAACGCGAATTAAGTTGGTAATCCGGATTTTATTTATCTACAGTTGGTGAAATCCAGTGGCGTGGTACAAAACCACGACAAGATCATATTGTTCTCAATAATGACAAGCAATAAATCAGAATGAGGTTATATTTTTACAGACTTGTTATTAAAAACACTATTATTCAATGAAAATAACACTGATGAGTAGAAGATACGTTTATTTATAAAAACTGTTGAAAATGTTCTCCATTTGCTTCTAAACACAATGCTATTCTTCGCTTCACGTTTTCAAATACATGGCCGAGCTGTTCTTGTGTTATATTTTGAATTTCTTGCCTAATTGCTTCTTGAAGTTCGTTCAAATTATGCAATCGGTTTTTATAGACATGATTCTTCAGCTGTCCAAAAAGAAAATAATCTGGTGGTGTTAAATCTGGACTCCTCGGTGGCCACAAGCCTTGGCTTATAATACGATTTCCATAAAATTGTTGTAAATAATCTATGGTGGTCTGTGCAATATGAGCAGTGGCTCCGTCTTGTTGGAAATAGCCCCTTGTTATTTCATCATCATGCAGCTGATTAATAAATTCTGCCAATATGTCAGTTTGATATCGTTCTGCATTAATTGTATCGTTAAAGAATATTGGCCCTATTATTCTTCTTCTTGATATCGCAATCCAAATTCCAACTTTTAATGGATGCAACTCTTTCAACAAAAAAACTCTTTCTTTTTCAACAAAAGTGTGAGGGTTTTCCGTAGCCCACGTTCGATAATTCCGACTATTTACATAACCAGATAAATAGAACCATGCTTCATCAGTGAAGAAGGTTAGATCCAGCAAATCATTATTATTAAGGTGCTCGTTGAACCATTGACAGTACAGTATACGTTGTTCATAATCACGAGGGTACAATTGCTGCACAACTGACACTCGATAGGGATACATGTGTAAATTTTTATGCAGAGCCTTTGCGCAACTACTTTTACTTACACCTGACTGTGCAGAGAGCCTTCGCAGTGATTTCCCACCCAGGCACAAAAAGAAAAATTGATACGAAACTACACAGATTCGCTTAGATTTATCGGTTATATGAAAATTATAAATGCTCGGAGGGTTAATTTCTTCTGCACACTTATCTGCAGTAGATTTTAGAGTACTCACTTTCGTCGGCAAAAAAAAAAAAATGATTTCTGTCTATTCTCTTCAGCGTTTCTTTCACTGATAATACGGCATGTAGTTATACCTATCTGCAGCCCCAACTAAACTGTTTCTTAAAAACATGTCTATCATTACATCATTCTTTGCAATGTACGAAAAATAAAGTATACGATAATATACCTATAATCGTGCACGAAATTATTACAGTCTAGAATAAATACCTTAATTACTTAGCTTCGTCTTGGTGTACCCGGCGCGGAGGTGCTCGTAAACGTCCGGTCTCTCCATAAAGAATATTTAGGTTATAAACCATAATTCGTTACCACAGGTGCAAGTATAACTTATCATTTTGCCACATTAAAAAAAAATTAAAGAGTATGATCATTTGTGTTTGTATTATTCGCTTTAAACCGTCGCAAATTGTAATGATGTTCGGATGATGAAATTGTGATGGGATATTTGAGATAGATTGCCAAGTGTGGTATAAACAACTGCCGATCGGGTCGGTATATTCGCGGTTCGACCTTGATGGTCCACTTCTTCCAACAGTGAGAGGCGGTCTTCTGGACCACTTCGTAATGATGCCGTATCCTCTCGTAAGGGCAAGGTTGGAGAACATTGGCACAGCGTTTTATTATGGTTGCAGCTTGCTCTGGAACCTCCTCTCCGAAGGGTAGGATGGGCGACCATTCATCGGCAAGTTAAAGGTTCTGAAGTCCAGTAAGCCCTCCGAATTGTAGGCGTAGGTACCTGAAGTCTCCCATGTGGTGCACTGCGAGGATGTAGGTACCCTGATAGTTGAAGCATGGGTCTCTTTCTGAGAATAGATTTTCCAGAATGAACAGTGGCTATCGTAGACGCTCTTCTTTAGATTTAGCATTATTATTTAGAATTTATTATTGTGCACAAAATTATTACAATCTAAAATAAATACCTTAATTATTTAGCTTTGTTTTGGTGTACCCGGCGTGGAGATGCAAGTAAACGTCTGGTATCTCTACGAAGAATATTTACGTATATAAACCATAATTCGTTACTACAGGTGCAAGGAGATAACTATCATTTTATGCAACTTTCTGCGGTTATGACAAAACTAATATTCGTGCTACGGCGCTAGAACGCGTAGTTATGGAACCTGCCTCGTACTTTATCTCACCTTTAGCCATTGCAATTATTTCCTCATCTGACCACTTACTTGGCTCTCGGAGGGGATGTTCTATTTGCCTATCCAAGTCGTAGGTACTGTTGGCGCCTCACCCTGTGTTTCTTACCTATATCGGCAATACCATCCTCTAATATGTTGCTTTAGACTGGCTTCGGTGGCAAATTCTTTGCCGCAACTTACACGGAAACTTGCCGATTTTGGACGAGGTATCGGCGGAATTTCTCGTTGAAATTATTTGGATAATCGGTCTGGCGCTCACCCTCAGTGGCACCTCCTTGAAGATTCAGCTCCGTTAGTTACTTTAATACGCTACAAGTCTAACGCCTAACGATTCTCACTACGGGAAGTCTTTTGGAAGAACTCCTGTGACAGGCGTGGACACAAGTTGAGAAGGTACGCACTCGACTCAAACAAGGCGTACGGTACTCTAGTACTCTACGGTACTAATTTAAAGATTATTATAATTTAAGATTAAAATTAATTGCGTAGGTGAAATCTTTTTCGTTTGCCTGTACAGATATACATACATACTTACATATTTTTTACATACTTACATACTATTGCGTGTTAACGTGACAAGTAAATGTAAACTTCAAAGTTAGGATAAATAAACCTTTTATCTTTAAAACAAAACTACGGACGCGGAAATATTTGGCGTAAGGACACTAGATACATCGGAATTGCTCCTTAAATACCAGTGCCCTAAGGATCAGTTCTGTGCTGTTGCGAAAAAAGCGTGAAAACTGATCTAAAAGGGGAAACATAAGAAAGAAAAGAATGGCAAAATTTAGAGGCGCTACAGAAAGAATTTATTACTGTCCACAAAATTATTACAATCTCGAATAAATACCTTAATTACTTAGCTTTGTCTTGGTGTACCCGGCGTGGAGGTGCAAGTAAACGTCTGGTGTCTCTACAAAGAATATTTTGGTATATAAACCATGATTTGTTACTACAGGTGTAAAGACAACTATAATTATACCACATTCCTGTTTATATTTCAACAACCCCGAGAACTGTTAAACAAACATCTAATAACATATCGACTGTTAAGCATTGAAAAATTAGATCAAAATGTATGAATGCAATTTATACTACAAACAAAATTAAAATAAATACATAATTCTAATGCATAAAGAATGATATTAAGCATAAACATTTGTGTTTGAATTATTTGCTTTAAAGAGTCGGAAATTTTGACGTTGGGCTGGGATGGATTGCCAAGTCTGGGATAAACAACTACCGATCGGGACGGTTCGACCTTGACGGTCCACTTCTTCCGACAGTGGGAGGTCACTGATACAACTTCCGGACCAATTCGTAATAACGCCGTATCCTGTCGTAAGGGTAGGGCTGAAGAGCATTGGCGCAGCGTTTTATTATGGTTGCAGCTTGCTCTTGAACCTCCTCTCTGAAGGGTGGGATGGGCGACCATTCGTCGGCAAGTTAGGGATTCTGCCCAGTAAGGCCTCCGAATTGTAGGCCTAGGTACCTGAAGTCTCCCACGTGCTGCACTACGAGGATATAGATGCCTGTTACTTGCAGCGTGGGCCTCTTCCTGGGAATAGATTTTCCAGAATGAACAGTGGCAGAGATAGACGCCGAGAAGACAAAGTCTTTGGATAGTACACAATACTAGACATTGGAACGTATACAGCTGTAATTTCACCTTTAAATTTTCATTTATCATCACTTGCGTACATTAACACAGGGGTTTTCGGTGACGGCAACAAGTAATTTATATTTACGAGATGACCATCTACGCACGAACTTTCTTGGCTATTACTGTTTGTACATATCCGACAACGTACGAGAAGTATACAAAACCGAACAAGTGCATGGCGGTGTAGAAGATCCTGGTGAATTAGAACACGTAAGAATGAAAAAAGCAGAAATAATCATTTTAGAAACATATTTGGGCGCGTCTTCGGCGTCTGAGTTGCCGCCTAAATCGGGGTATTCTATCCGATCTTCAGTTTCCGCAGGTGCTTCGTATACCAAACGTTCCAACTCGTCTTTCGATAAAGAGCACATCTAAATTTACAAAAACATGTCGTTATAACTAATTTCCTGTAACAACAAAAATAGTGGGAGAGGGAGGTGGGGTTACAGTGAAACGTTGTAAAAGACAGTGAAACATTGTAGCTGTCCTGCTTACTAAATTATATTTAGAATTAGAAAAGTACAAAGGATGTTATAACAACAAAAGCAAAAAAGAAGCTTAATCGCGAAAGTAGGTCTTAATAACAAACTTACCAAAAACAATACTGTCGTTGTGGCAACAAAATTTGCTGCTATAATCGATTAGTAAGAACGTTTATTACAAGAAAAATTGACTGAATAGTGTTTTATTCACAAAAACGTAAAACATGTTTTTTTTTTATGAATCTTGCTGTATGTTACATAAAATACACTCCGCCAAAAAAGTATCGCATAATTTAGTTTTGAATCATAAAAGTATCGCATAATCTTTGTTTGTAGCATAAAGTTGTAAATATACTTTAATGCGCTCTATTTTTTCGCGATATTTTTTGCATCGTCACCTGGATAATTTACAAAATATAGTAGATTGTTTATCCCAACAATATGCAAATTGTTAAGTATAGACTACACAATACTTACTCTAAAATTACTCCAATCGTCGCTGAAATTTGAGAACGTTTGATGATGCTTTGATTCAGAGAAGTTAGTATTTAAACCTTTGGCAACAATTTCGAACATTTTCAGATTGGAAATGACAGATTTATTTTACGGCTTATTTAAGGCGTTGTTATTTACGGGCTTGTTGCAAATTGCAAACGATGTACACACATCGCTGTATGCTACAATTGATATAAAAGTTATAAATAAAGATTCTGATTTCATCAGATTAACACAAATGTGTGAGGGTGCATCTGATCCATTATCTATTTTTAAAGCTTATATTTATGCTGCGTGTCTTACATCTGTAGATGTCGAACCATCAGTCTCAAAATAGTAACAGTAATCTTATTCTATTTGTGTTACGTAGACAGTCTGTAGTGTGTTATGTGTAATATTTATAATTAAAGGCACAAATTAATATTACCATTTTCCGATATATACTTGAGTTAAACCCTACTGAGTAACATAGTAATACAATATGTATGCATATATGAAACTAAAGTAATATTCTGGTTTGCAGACAAAAGCACTTGGCTCTACTTATTACCAAGGCTCGACAAGCTGTATAGGGTGACTTAAACGCAGTGGGAAAATATGCTATTTCTCTCACTTCTATAGACGTACGATGCGATAAGTTCTTTGCTCTGGTTTTAGAATCTGTGGCCACTTATTTACAATTTAATCAATAACCTGTTAAATGAAACAAACCTTAATAAACCACATAGCATAATGTTAACATTTGTAGTTTAAGGGTCGAATTTACCGTTTGTAAGATGATTTCTCTGGATGTCAATATTTCTTTAGATTCATTAAATATTTTTTCAACGGCGCAACCAGTTGGTGTGCACGTCTCCCACGTGCTGCACTACGAGGATATAGATGCCTGTTACTTGCAGCGTGGGCCTCTTCCTGGGAATAGATTTTCCAGAATGAACAGTGGCAGAGATAGACGCCGAGAAGACAAAGTCTTTGGATAGTACACAATACTAGACATTGGAACGTATACAGCTGTAATTTCACCTTTAAATTTTCATTTATCATCACTTGCGTACATTAACACAGGGGTTTTCGGTGACGGCAACAAGTAATTTATATTTACGAGATGACCATCTACGCACGAACTTTCTTGGCTATTACTGTTTGTACATATCCGACAACGTACGAGAAGTATACAAAACCGAACAAGTGCATGGCGGTGTAGAAGATCCTGGTGAATTAGAACACGTAAGAATGAAAAAAGCAGAAATAATCATTTTAGAAACATATTTGGGCGCGTCTTCGGCGTCTGAGTTGCCGCCTAAATCGGGGTATTCTATCCGATCTTCAGTTTCCGCAGGTGCTTCGTATACCAAACGTTCCAACTCGTCTTTCGATAAAGAGCACATCTAAATTTACAAAAACATGTCGTTATAACTAATTTCCTGTAACAACAAAAATAGTGGGAGAGGGAGGTGGGGTTACAGTGAAACGTTGTAAAAGACAGTGAAACATTGTAGCTGTCCTGCTTACTAAATTATATTTAGAATTAGAAAAGTACAAAGGATGTTATAACAACAAAAGCAAAAAAGAAGCTTAATCGCGAAAGTAGGTCTTAATAACAAACTTACCAAAAACAATACTGTCGTTGTGGCAACAAAATTTGCTGCTATAATCGATTAGTAAGAACGTTTATTACAAGAAAAATTGACTGAATAGTGTTTTATTCACAAAAACGTAAAACATGTTTTTTTTTTATGAATCTTGCTGTATGTTACATAAAATACACTCCGCCAAAAAAGTATCGCATAATTTAGTTTTGAATCATAAAAGTATCGCATAATCTTTGTTTGTAGCATAAAGTTGTAAATATACTTTAATGCGCTCTATTTTTTCGCGATATTTTTTGCATCGTCACCTGGATAATTTACAAAATATAGTAGATTGTTTATCCCAACAATATGCAAATTGTTAAGTATAGACTACACAATACTTACTCTAAAATTACTCCAATCGTCGCTGAAATTTGAGAACGTTTGATGATGCTTTGATTCAGAGAAGTTAGTATTTAAACCTTTGGCAACAATTTCGAACATTTTCAGATTGGAAATGACAGATTTATTTTACGGCTTATTTAAGGCGTTGTTATTTACGGGCTTGTTGCAAATTGCAAACGATGTACACACATCGCTGTATGCTACAATTGATATAAAAGTTATAAATAAAGATTCTGATTTCATCAGATTAACACAAATGTGTGAGGGTGCATCTGATCCATTATCTATTTTTAAAGCTTATATTTATGCTGCGTGTCTTACATCTGTAGATGTCGAACCATCAGTCTCAAAATAGTAACAGTAATCTTATTCTATTTGTGTTACGTAGACAGTCTGTAGTGTGTTATGTGTAATATTTATAATTAAAGGCACAAATTAATATTACCATTTTCCGATATATACTTGAGTTAAACCCTACTGAGTAACATAGTAATACAATATGTATGCATATATGAAACTAAAGTAATATTCTGGTTTGCAGACAAAAGCACTTGGCTCTACTTATTACCAAGGCTCGACAAGCTGTATAGGGTGACTTAAACGCAGTGGGAAAATATGCTATTTCTCTCACTTCTATAGACGTACGATGCGATAAGTTCTTTGCTCTGGTTTTAGAATCTGTGGCCACTTATTTACAATTTAATCAATAACCTGTTAAATGAAACAAACCTTAATAAACCACATAGCATAATGTTAACATTTGTAGTTTAAGGGTCGAATTTACCGTTTGTAAGATGATTTCTCTGGATGTCAATATTTCTTTAGATTCATTAAATATTTTTTCAACGGCGCAACCAGTTGGTGTGCACGTCTCCCACGTGCTGCACTACGAGGATATAGATGCCTGTTACTTGCAGCGTGGGCCTCTTCCTGGGAATAGATTTTCCAGAATGAACAGTGGCAGAGATAGACGCCGAGAAGACAAAGTCTTTGGATAGTACACAATACTAGACATTGGAACGTATACAGCTGTAATTTCACCTTTAAATTTTCATTTATCATCACTTGCGTACATTAACACAGGGGTTTTCGGTGACGGCAACAAGTAATTTATATTTACGAGATGACCATCTACGCACGAACTTTCTTGGCTATTACTGTTTGTACATATCCGACAACGTACGAGAAGTATACAAAACCGAACAAGTGCATGGCGGTGTAGAAGATCCTGGTGAATTAGAACACGTAAGAATGAAAAAAGCAGAAATAATCATTTTAGAAACATATTTGGGCGCGTCTTCGGCGTCTGAGTTGCCGCCTAAATCGGGGTATTCTATCCGATCTTCAGTTTCCGCAGGTGCTTCGTATACCAAACGTTCCAACTCGTCTTTCGATAAAGAGCACATCTAAATTTACAAAAACATGTCGTTATAACTAATTTCCTGTAACAACAAAAATAGTGGGAGAGGGAGGTGGGGTTACAGTGAAACGTTGTAAAAGACAGTGAAACATTGTAGCTGTCCTGCTTACTAAATTATATTTAGAATTAGAAAAGTACAAAGGATGTTATAACAACAAAAGCAAAAAAGAAGCTTAATCACGAAAGTAGGTCTTAATAACAAACTTACCAAAAACAATACTGTCGTTGTGGCAACAAAATTTGCTGCTATAATCGATTAGTAAGAACGTTTATTACAAGAAAAATTGACTGAATAGTGTTTTATTCACAAAAACGTAAAACATGTTTTTTTTTTATGAATCTTGCTGTATGTTACATAAAATACACTCCGCCAAAAAAGTATCGCATAATTTAGTTTTGAATCATAAAAGTATCGCATAATCTTTGTTTGTAGCATAAAGTTGTAAATATACTTTAATGCGCTCTATTTTTTCGCGATATTTTTTGCATCGTCACCTGGATAATTTACAAAATATAGTAGATTGTTTATCCCAACAATATGCAAATTGTTAAGTATAGACTACACAATACTTACTCTAAAATTACTCCAATCGTCGCTGAAATTTGAGAACGTTTGATGATGCTTTGATTCAGAGAAGTTAGTATTTAAACCTTTGGCAACAATTTCGAACATTTTCAGATTGGAAATGACAGATTTATTTTACGGCTTATTTAAGGCGTTGTTATTTACGGGCTTGTTGCAAATTGCAAACGATGTACACACATCGCTGTATGCTACAATTGATATAAAAGTTATAAATAAAGATTCTGATTTCATCAGATTAACACAAATGTGTGAGGGTGCATCTGATCCATTATCTATTTTTAAAGCTTATATTTATGCTGCGTGTCTTACATCTGTAGATGTCGAACCATCAGTCTCAAAATAGTAACAGTAATCTTATTCTATTTGTGTTACGTAGACAGTCTGTAGTGTGTTATGTGTAATATTTATAATTAAAGGCACAAATTAATATTACCATTTTCCGATATATACTTGAGTTAAACCCTACTGAGTAACATAGTAATACAATATGTATGCATATATGAAACTAAAGTAATATTCTGGTTTGCAGACAAAAGCACTTGGCTCTACTTATTACCAAGGCTCGACAAGCTGTATAGGGTGACTTAAACGCAGTGGGAAAATATGCTATTTCTCTCACTTCTATAGACGTACGATGCGATAAGTTCTTTGCTCTGGTTTTAGAATCTGTGGCCACTTATTTACAATTTAATCAATAACCTGTTAAATGAAACAAACCTTAATAAACCACATAGCATAATGTTAACATTTGTAGTTTAAGGGTCGAATTTACCGTTTGTAAGATGATTTCTCTGGATGTCAATATTTCTTTAGATTCATTAAATATTTTTTCAACGGCGCAACCAGTTGGTGTGACAAATTTAAGGTATGATATAAAAACATGTTATTTTGTGGGTACGGCGCTATTTAATACAATCTGTTCCTGTGCCTATTGTTTTCTACTCATAAACAAACGACCATACGTGTTCCCATACGCCTCGTCGGGTCTTGCTTATTTATAAAGCTGAATCCTCAGCTGAAATATCCTAATATAATGAATTGAAATGAATTTACCTGATTAACCTTGGACTAGTAAGTTAGTAATTTCCTGGAATATTTCAAAATATCTTTGTTAATTCGTTCTTAAAATATGACAATACGTTTTATACAGCCACATACTGAATATCGATCATTAGAAAAATTAAGAAATATGATGTTCTGGAATACTTCAAAATATCTTTGTTAATTCGTTTTTAAAATATGACAATACGTTTTATACAGCCACATACTGAATATCGATCTTTAGAAGAATGAAGGAATGTAGATCGTTGCAATTGTAACTCTGCAGCAGGCGCGTGGTATACTGTACCATATACAGGCGCTTGGTCTACGATCGCAGACTATTTTATTATGGATTAATACTTTGGACGTTGTACATTTATGTATAGGTACAAGATCAAGTTATTTTAAAAGAATGTATTTCAGTAAACAACCATTATAAAAATCTTAAAATTCAAAGTAAGGTATTGTTATTAATATATTGCTTTGAGCAAATACATTAAAAAATTGTAATATATTAACATAAAATCTGAAGTAGGATTTGAATATAACAATATGTCAAATAGTGTACAAATTACTTATTGTCTCTACATTTTATACACACTCTGGAGGTTTCGCGGGTTCCTTTCTTTTGCGAAGAGCTAGTTCCGGCTTTTCGCTCTTCTTCGGGATCTTCTTCGACGCCGGTTCCTTCTTCCTCGCCGACTTAGAGGGAGCGACCTTTACGGTGGCCACCTTAGCCCGCTTTAGAGAAGCTCTGGCAATCGCCGCATAAGAGGCTCGATCGTCAAATCAGAAGTTTCCCTCTTCTGCGCCCACTTGCGGACGCTCTAGGAGCATAACAGCTCGCCGTCCTGTACGCTGAGTAGCGGCAGTTCGGTGAAGACCTTTTCAGTTTTTACCAGCGGGAGCCTGCTCCGCCTGCCGAGCAACTATTTGGCGGCTAGCCAACTTCTGATACACCACGCAGCCTCTATACGTAGCCGAGTGCTCAACCCCACAATTGGCGCACTTACGCGCGTCTTCATCCCGAGCAGTTCCTTCACCTTATAGGCGGCCTCAATGCTTCGGTGACGAATGCAACCGACTGAAATACTTTAAGAGCTTTTTTAATTAACACATTTAGTGGTCGTAGAAATGAATTAACGTTAATCTCTGAACTGCAACGTCTTGAGCTGTATTCTAACGAATCAGCGATCTATTTCGGAGAACGTTGTTTAAATCAATGTAGTCTTTTTTAACAGTGCGGATTAATATAACAAAACAAGATGCCGCATTAAGCCAAAATAAAATTGATTTATATCGAGGGTTAGCGCTACAAACATTCATAAACGGTTTGCGAGAACCAATGCGTGTTGTAATGCAATATAGAAGACCAGAAAATCTAGATGAAGCTTTGAAGTACGCACAGGAACAAGAAAATCTTCCGATGCAGAGAAACCACCAAGCGTATATATTTAAACAAAATTCACCAAAACTTGTACACCATCAACAAAGGTCACATGTACCCCCAATTATTCCAAGAATCGTTATCCTACAATCTCCACTGCAAATTTCTCATAGTAGCGTTAATCGCCCGCAGCTTCCATCGGATAATTTCCAATAGTATCTATCCGCAATTCAAACAAAGACCGTATTTCCAACCGCCTAAACCACTATCGCAAATGACACGGAATACCCAACAAACCAAATCTACCGAGACCAACACATGGATTAGTTATCATTTTCGGAAATATCACGAAACACCATACAGCCCAATCGACATCCAACTCCGATTAAGAATCAACCCCCACCCAGAGTAGAAGAATTATTTTGTCAAGAAGATCCCTATCAAGACGAAAATACCGCACTGGATTATACCTATTACCCAGAAGAATACCCGCATTTACGCGAATTCCTACAAGTAAAAGAAAACTCTATCGACCCATCTCCAGAACATATAGAAGAACCAGGAAATTTTCAATTAACAGCCTCGGAGAAATCACTAGAAAAGTAATAGAAATAAATGTCACTACCGCATCAAAACTCCCATATATTATATTATCTGAAATAAACTCCAAGTTTATGTTGGATACTGGTTCGACATAGTCCATAATTTTATCTAATTTAGCATCAAATTTTTATACCCATTTAATAAGTGAAGACAACTTCATAATTCAATCAGCACATAATGTTAGTCACCATTATTACAATATAATAAAACTACTTTCCAGAATTTTCAATGAAAACTTGTTGCATAAATTTCACATCTTTGATTTTAATCCAAATTGTGATGGTCCTATCGGTTTAGATTTATTAAAAGAACTAAATGCGACAATAGACTTTAACCTTAATTAGATTAGAACTTAAAGACTTATTAGAAAATAATCGCCTATTAATCCGAAACGCAGTAATTTCCATTTGCTCATCGGGAAATCAAATACAAAATCAATCCCAGGAAATTTAATTTACTAAGGAATTAACTATTCCGCCCAGATGTGAGAAAATCATTAAAATTTCCGTTAATACGAGTCAAGGAGAAAAATATATACCTTGCCAAAATGCGAACAAAATCTCGAAATCCCTGCATCCATTGTGAAAATAGAAAATGCCGAATGTTATACAACAATCATAAATTCTTCGGACAATGAACAAAAACATCAACAACAAAAGCTCAACATCGAAAAAACCGATGGGGAAGTTTATGACTTTGAAATCCAAATTTAAATTAATTTTTAAACGAAAACACCGAGCAATTAAGATTAAATCACTTGAATAAAGAGGAGAAAAAAGCCATAAAAGACTTGTGTTATAAATATAAGGACATCCATAATGAAAGAATGCCGCTGACCTTTAACAATGCAATTAAACATCAAGTTAAAGTAACAGAAGGCACAACGCCAGCCTATATAAAATCACATAGGTATCCACAAGTGCATAAGGAGGAAGTTCGAAAATAAATGTCATCTGTTAGAGCAAAACATTATTTAACCAAGTACATCGTTTCGGAGTAGCCCTGTCTGAATCTTGCCGAAGAAACTGGATGTCCCCAGTTTCCGAAAATGGCGAATGGTAACCGACTACCGAAAATTAAATGAGACACCATCGACGACAAATATCCACTACCCAACATATCAGACGTATTGGACAAACTGGGTAAATCCAAATACTGCACATTGGACTTAAAGTCTGGATTCCACCAAGTGCAAGTCGTCGAAGAAGATATCGAAAAAGCAACCTTTTCGACAGAAAACGGGCATTATGAATATCTGCGAATGTCCTTTGGATTAAAAAATGCGCCGTTCAGATCTCAACGTGTGATATATAATATCTTAGACGGAATTCAAAACTATACATGTCTAGTATATCTTGACGATATTATAATTTTTTCATCCTCATTACAAGAACACATAAATCGGTTTAAAGTCCGTGTTCGATAGATTAAGAAAGTACATTTTCAAAATACACCTTGATAAAAGTGAATTTTTAAGAGCAGTCGCCTACTTGAGATATATAATCACTCCGTTAGGTGTAAAACCGAACCCGGAAAAAATTCGAGCCATTCAACTTTCCAATTCCAATTCCCAAAACGACTAGATATAAAATCATTTCTTGGGCTTTTAGGGTATTATCGACGCTTTATTAAAGATTTTGCAAAGATTACCAAACCATTAACAAAATGTTTAAAGAAAAACGCCATAATTATACACGATTACGAATTTACGAAATGTTTCGAGCTATCCAAACAAATACTAGTAAACCATCCAATACTTACTTATATCCTGATTTCGAAAGACCATTTGTTTTAACGACCGACCTATAGGTAAAGAGCTACCCATCGCTTATATCAGTAGAACGAACATCAGCCAAAATATCGACAAAGAATTATTGGCAATCGCATGGGCGACAAAGCACTTTCGTCCGTACTTATACGGAAGAAAATTTGCTATCTGTACTCACCACCGTCCTTAGTATGGTTATTCTCAATTAAGGACCCCCATTCAAGATTAGCGCGATATAGGCTTAAATTGGAAGAGTTCGACTATGAAATTGTTTATAGAAAAGGAACTCAGAACACCAACGCAGATGCTCTATACCGAATCGAATTAAATCCATTCGAAACCGAATCTATGATAGTCAATATTGACGACGAAGAGTTAAGAGAATTGCTACGCCTCGATGAAAATATTCGTCTATCTGTTGAAGAAATCGAAAACATCACAGGAAATTTAGAGAACGAAAATGACTTATTGGATACAATTAATTCCAACACAGAAGATGGACCATTTAACAGCATACCAATTCAAGAAGAGGCAATCAACAACAAATTTTTGTAAAAACCGTTTGCATAAATTCTCAGCCTGTAAAATTCACTATGAAAGACGGAAAAACAATTTATCATATCCAAGTACCCAAAACTGAGGATTCGAAGCTAGTTCAGCATTTTATGAAAAATCACCTGCAACCAAACTGTAAATATTACATCATGTTCGATTTACAAGACATTTATAAACAATTTTGCAGAGATTATTGTAGCCTTTTTGGACAAAACGGACCTGAAATTATCTGATGTACAAAACAATTACAAGCAGTAAAAAATGAAGAGGAATCTAACGAATTAATAAAAAAAATCACCATAAAGGGAAACCAAACCGCAGAGTAATAGCTGAAACTATATCTTATCTACAAAGAAGATAGTAGAATAAAATGGGTACCCAAGTAACGAATTATATCAGTAAATGCGAGATTTGTAAGAAAGCAAAATATGATCGAAATCCGCCTAAATTACCTCCAAATTTGACTGAAACATGAAAGATCATTTGCAAAGATTCGTGTAGATGCTTTTTCTGTACAAAATTCTAGTTTTTTAATAAAGTAGACGCTTTTACGAAAATGGGTCAAGCCTATCACGTAGAAGGCAAAACAGCAGTTGAAATATTTAATAAGCTAGTAGATTATTTTTCATATTACAGTATACCACAATCAATTACTATGGATAATGGCACAGAATTCGTAAATCGAACTGCTCAAATCATCAAATCATTGCATGATCACAAAATTCAGATACATACAATAACGCCGCACAATCCACAGTCTAACGGTATTACTGAACGTTTCCACGGTACTTTATTAGAACACTTACGACATTTAGTGAAAGAGACAAATGAACCAGTAATGAACCTTATGAAATACGCAATTATTGCATACAATAATAGTATACACTCGATCACTAAACATACACCATTTGAATTGTTATTTGGCCACACGGCAAATCTAGATCCTTTTGATCTACAATATCAATCGGAATATTATGAAAATTATAGTAATTTACACAAGGAACGAATGAAACGCCTATACGATGAGGTTAAAGGGAACACTAGAATCTGGAAAGAACAGGAAATCTTTTAGCTTCTTCATCTTTAGCGATGAAGTACTGTTTTGAAGGGTGATCCGGGGATACGACAACATGTTTACTTAAAACAATCCAAACGAACGAAACTAGCAAACAAATATAACGGGCAATACGATGAGATACGCCCGAACCACACATGTATCGTTAGAAATATCAATACCAGCAGATATTATTATTAAAGAGTCCAAACGATGTGCCCGACCATCGCGCACATCCGGATATTTCTGCAACAATGTAAACATGTTAGGTAAGTTATTTATGTTTTTTCTTAACGTTTTGTAAAGTGATTCAATATATTTATTTTTAAATAAGCGCACTGTTATTCTGGTAAACTCGCCAATGCTCGGGCACATCGTTTGGACTCTTTGATTATTATACATACAAACAGGTTAAAGCAACTACCTATTTCAGATCTTGTGTCCTAATGGGACTGATCGTGCTACAATAACAAGGTGAAGTAACCATCACGAAGATATCTAACAATCCAGGAATTCTAGGAGTGTCCATAAATTACAAGTAATGTATGGACACTCGTAAAAAAATTAATTTGAAATAGTTATTGGAGGAATATAAGAATTTGCAAAACATGGCGAGTAAGTTAAATTCATCATATTACGCAGAAAAGTCTGAAAAATGGTACATTCGTGAAATTCACAATTATCGCTACATCATTGATCACTTACAAGGAGAAATCGTTTAGTTGAACAAATTTTGCCGAATCGTAGTCAGAAGAGAGGAATAATGAACGGATTAGGTTCAATAATTAAGGTAATAACTGGGAACATGGATCAGGAAGATGCTGAAAGAATAAATCAACAAATTCAATATCTACAACAGGAATAAAGGAATAATGCCAAGGTACTAAAGAAATATATATTATTAACAGGAAGCGCAATGAAATCATTCAACGATACGATAACGAACCTGAAACATAATCATATCATAATGGAAGGCAGAATCCTTCAAATAGCAAAATCTATAATGGAATCTCAAAAACATTCAAATCGATATGATATAGTTCTTCAATCTGTCATTTATTCACAGCTAACAAATAGTTTTTCTATGATCGTTAGATCTTTATCAGAAGTTAGAACTGCCCTCGTATTTTCTAGAATAAACATCTTTCCATTATAGAACCGCATTTACTATTAAAAGATTTCTCACTTTCAATCTATCTTCAATCAGCACTACCAATAAATCCAACAACAGCAAATATAATTAGAATAATTAGAATCTCTCATAGACATCAAGGCTTACCAACACGATTCCACAATTGTCTTTCTATTAGAAGTGCCACTAGTAGACAGATATATCTACGATTTATAACATTTGCATTCACTACCGATACCAATAACGCCATGAAATTTATAATACCAATCACACAGTATGTATTGTATAATGAACAATATTATAGTAATTTAAAAATTCTAAAGAAATTCTCCCAAACACATATATTTGTGTAATACCGTAGAATTATTGTGTATATCTCAGGAAAGTCCATGTGAAATATAGATAATTAGGTTAACAAACGAATATCAAAATTAAACAAATTTCAGTAAATGTGAATGATGTTAAAACCCAAGAAAATTGAAAATAACTGGATTGTTGTATCACCGGGCCCAAATAGGATAATACTATACTGTAACGATAATCAGCAGGCCAAAATTATCGAACATACAAATATTATTCACATTCCCTTAGGTTGTAATATTAGCATTAAGGGCAAATTAATTAAAAACGCTTAGCTTGTTAGAACCAATCAGTATAAACCGCTTCAGTTTGAATACAATATAGAAATAAATAAAAGTAGCAACGGAAACATTACATTTAACTCTTTAAATTTGGAAGGTATTAATTTGGATAATACAAATAAAATTTTAAAAGAATTTAATGCATTAGAAGAAGAAATGGAAATTATAACGCCAAAATTAAGTAATAACTCTGGTGTTTGGACAGTTGTATTGTATACAGCGTTAGTAAAAAGTCATAATATATATATGATTATATATATAATCATATATATCATTATATATATATAATAAATAATCATAATTTTCAAATAACAAAGTTATTCGACCGTTCCGGGAATTTTTACTAACGCTGTATAATATTGATAATTATTTTATTGTATATTATAGTTAGATTTGTAAAACATAGGAAACCAAACTTATTTTGTTTTACGAAAATGTTAACTCTGAGGAAAACTTTCAAAATTTAAATACTAAAGAATTTAAATTTTGAAGCTACACGGAGGAGGTGTTACGTTTGCACTCGTATAGACCGCAAATATAATATTATCGCTGCGTATCGCTATTCTAGGAATTTTGCGTTGCATTTTATTCATGCATTTTATATGAATTAACTTTGTAATTTAGTTCTGCATTAAGCTTTTTTTAGCTTTGTCCATACATTAGAATGAAACAGCAGGTTAACTTGTGTGTAATATCATTACATTTGAAGTTACATATAACGTAAATGAGCAACCTTTTAACTTACAAACATATCAGACAGACAACGTGCGAACTTTACATAACAAATTGGGCGGTAGTAGGTGCAACGCAACACATGAAGAGAGAGTGACATATAATACTTATTGGATGAGGTTCGTTCCTCAACCGTAACTTATACACAGTGTGTCCAGAAACATATTTAACAAGCTTTGGTGTAAAAACTCGGTCTTAGCAGAATAAAGTCCTTTTTTTAAAGAATTTTATTTGAACTAAGATCGTAATTCTTTGCTTGTTTTTTATTATTTTATATAGTACGATTTTTTTTGTTCCTTTTTAATAAGTACAGTTAAGTTAGTAAAGTACTATATAATTTCTTCCTGCTAATGGCGGGAAACTTCAAAAATTCATTAAACACATACAGATACGTATATGTTTTATATGCTGTTATTTTTTAAATAATTTTCAATTGTAGGTACATTCATTAAGCCAGAGAGAATTTCAAAACGTGGTCTAAACATATAGAATTGGCATTATTATTATTATTATTATTATATGCAATTGCATGAGGTTTCATTTTCTATTCTCACTTTGTACTTATCAGCCTTAAAACCTTCGTCTTTACTGGCAATTTGCAAACCAGACATAGCTGAACATTTATTCTTTTGTAACCGCACTCAGCCATAATAATAAACGGTAGATGTATAAATGTGTCTCAAAAAATATTGGAAATTATGATTAAGATCATTTTGTAAACATTTAATCAACAAAACAAAGGGCTATTCTTTTCACTCGCCGTCATTTCATAGACTGCCCTGCGACTTAATAAATACGAAGACCTTAGAAAAAATAGTTAAAAAATGAATAGAAAAGCAAAGTACTTTCTGTAGATTTTTATTTATTTTTGAACATAACCTCAATTTAACTATACACTTTTCTAAGGGTTTCTCCAATTTTTTTAAGGCCTCTAAAAAGTTGTTTTGGGAAAGGTCCTCAAATAGGTATCTGTTTGGGCGATGACTTCCTCGTTCGACGTAAACCGTTGTTTGTCGCCTCATTTTCAAGTGTCAAAGGAACTCACTGATGACCAAATCCATTGAATACGATGGATGTTGACTAATTCAAACAAAAGACCGAGGCCATTACCTTGCCAGACGAATTCACCATCTTCGCTTCTTTGGAAGCCATTCACCTTCAAATACTCACTGTTTTGACCGTTTGTGTCCGGAGTGCAGTAGTGTCTCTGTATTTTGTCTGAAGTGACGCATCAACGAAGAAACTTGTCAGGAATGCGATAGAAAAGCGTTAAAACAACCAAAGAGTTAACCACACGATTGAAATTATTCTCCACTAAGAACAGAACGCGGTACCCATTCGAAATTTTTGTCACATCCGATTTTTGCGCAAAATTGAAAAATAGCTAGCGATATTTCGCACACCTTGTTTCGTCAATCATTCAAAACCATATCGTACATTTTGTCGATCATTTTGGGGATAACCATTTGTACTGGACGTCCAAAACGATGTTCCCTTTTGCGAATGTACAGGCAATTTTTAAACTCATTTAACTCACTGTATGCATTCCTCTATATAAGCAAAAACTTGTTTTCATCGAAACAGAAAATCATACATTTATTTAGAAAAGAATCTTTCAACCTTAAAGTAAATTTAAAATTAGTTACGTCACCAATTTAAATGTAAATATTAACAAGTGTTGATGAAATTGGATTGTCATAAGCACTAGTATAATAGTTTGATAAACAAAACCGCATAAGCATATCTTGAAAGTAAACGTATTCCGGGTTTGGACCGTGTCATATTAAAATGAAAAGGAAAAAAAAAAAAACTGGAAGAACATTTTTGATATATACCGAACCGTTTATTATGAAAGGTTTACTTCCAACTAATCTATACACACATTTTCTTTATTCTCACTGGTATGAGAATTGTTTGTAGCGGATCTTTGAAAATAATTTAGGGAATTTGCGATTGATATAAAGTATTGGTGTAAACAAATCGAAAACCTGTGTACCTTAGAAGAACCTACATATAACTTACATTCAGTTGTACATTTAGTAGAACAAATGAAGTTAATTGTTTTATTTTTGGAAATCATCTAGTAGAATTGAAAACAATGCTAACGTCACCGTATAAACCAATGCAACAATTGTGTAAGAGACTTCAGGAAAAGCAAACACGGCAATTTATACTTTTTGTAAATCTGTTATTAAACATTATTCTCGTAATTTACACGAAATTCGATCTATTACGGTAAGAAATAAACACATAGTTCTAAAAACAGTGCCGATTCTTATATCTTTCTCAAAGAAGATAAAGTAATGAAAGTCAAATACAAATATTTGAAGATGATGAACGAGATATGCTTAAAATAAAAACGTATACTTCCACGGTCCGTTGTCCGTTGAAACTATACGTGTTTCGGGTTTGGACCTAGAAACATTTCCCTTAAAACGTTCATTGTCCATCTTGTCATATGATCATCGTAGTTCCATCTTGTTGAAACTACACATTCGAATGTTCAAGTTCTCTAAATTTTGCCACGCCTCCTTAATAATAATAATAATTGTTTATTGCCCAACGGTTTACAATTACAGGACAGTATTATACAAAAAATACGTAATACGTACAGTACTGAATGGTAATTGAATACAAAATAAAAAAAAATAAACGGAAAGAAACAAAGCTCATTAATTTTATTAAAAAATACATCATTATAGAGTGTGTCTGTTATGATGATACATAGAAGTGATGGAAGAAAAAGATAACAGATTGGTTCGAGGTACAGGAAGAGAGAAAGTAGGAGAAGAACGTGAAGATACCCGAGGAACTAGAAAATTCGCGACAATCAAGGACACCACGCACCAACTTCCAGGCAAAACGTGCACTCTTTGTCGCTCCTAGAAGAAGAGCGCCATAATCGATGTTCTGCACTGGATATATTCCGTCAATCTTGAACGGTAGGCAATTGATAAATCTCCGTTGAATTTTCTTAATTTGGAGTTGTAAATAGATATAGTGAGGCGACCAAACAGGTTAAGCATACTCAAGTTTACTTACAACAAAGGTATAAAATAAAGTTTTGAAAAGGGATATATTCTCAAAGTATCTGCAGGTGCGCATTACGAAGCCTTAACTTTTCGATGCGGAAATACAAACCTGGTCGATATGCGGTCTAAAGCTCGAGCGACTATCAAAAATAACTCCAAGATCGCAAAATTCATTAACTCTCAAAAGTGCTTGGCTGTTAATGGAGTAAGTAGAAGGAATTGAGTTAAATTTGCTATTAAATGTAACTAGGTGCTGTAAGTAACAGCACTTGCTCACATTAACCAGCAGTTTTTACACTATAACTCATTAATGTCGTTCCAGTTCTTTATATATAGGTATATATTGTTATATACCTGTGGGCAGTCAGTGTACCTCTGTCTACTGGTACTAACTCTGTACGACCTGTTAAACAGATGCCTCCCCAAACCATAATAGAGCCACTAGCGAAATTAGGTCTAGGTCTGATATTACACTGCGAATAGCGCTCACCGTCTCGTCTGTACACTGAGATACGCCTATCTGAGGTGTAAAGACCAAATCTTGACTCATCTGTGAAGAGTATATTGATTTATTAGTTGATTACATTTTTCTATACCAAATTACGTCCGGACTGGATCCGCTGCAAGTTGAAAGATGGTTTTATATTTTTTGTAGCGAGAGGTCTCGTTGACGGTACTCCAAATCAATTTAGATCAGAGTATAGTAGTAGATCTTGCTAATCTAAGTTATATGCTATTGGATTTTGCTCAACGCTTCTAGAATCATGTCTTCCTTCTTACGAATAGAGTAGGTTATAATGTGCCATAAGGTTCAACTCTTGGGCCATTGCTTTTTAATATATTTATAAATGATCTTAACAGACTGCACTACAAACTTTTGGCGCATGGAGATTACTTAAAAATATATAATGTAATTACCGATAATGTTGATTGTATTAACCTGCAAACCAACCTTAATATAACTGATGAGCGATGGACTCTAAACAGAATATCTCTAAACATAAATAAATGTTCGGTTGTTTCATACACAAGATCCTCGAATCCTATTATATTTCAATACATAGTCAAATCGCAACTCATCTCCAGAAATGAGAAGGTGAATGATCTGGGTGTGCTTTCCGATGCTCGTCTAAACTTTTCTGATCATATTTGTGAAATATAGTTATCAGACTCCCGATCGCTTGGGTTTGTCATTTACAGCAGAAAAGAATAAATAACAGCATAAAAGAATAAAAAAAGAAGAAAAATTTGTGAAGTATTTAAGCAACATAATAGATGTGTATTTTGCACTTATTGTATAATAACCACAGTTTACAATAAATAAAAATTCACCTTCATCAAAATCTGAAAAGAAAAAACAGATTCGAGAAAAATGAGAAATTTAACATTTGGCAACACCGGTTGGTGTACCCGAATTTGTTTCAGACGCTGCATGCGTCATAGATAAGTATGATGCAACAGCAAAGATTCGTGATTTGTACTATATTTAAATTCATTCGGATCTACCGTCTTGTTTATTTATTCATTACATATACACTGTGTACATAAAGTAAGGAATAAATTCGATTAAAATTCAAGGCATTTTCTTTCAGAAAAATGCTCGGACAGGTGTATTATTTTTTTAATGCGCATTTGTTGAGATAAAATTCAAATGTACAAGCTGTCCCAAAATTGAGATACGACCTCTAAGTGAAATTTTCAAATGAGAACCCCTACTTTTTGTTGCATTTATGATTTCTACGTAAAATTCTGAGTATTTTTCATGATCTTCATGATATTCGGTCGCGTTTAGTGATGTTATCGGGTATGTTTGCCCGAATTTGGAGAAACTGTCGATAATTGTAATAAAGTACTGATTGGAGATTTTAAAGGAATCAATGAAAAGATGTTAGAACGGTTTAGATCCAATGGGGGTAGATTTAAAGATTAGTTTATTCGGGTGCTTTTCATATTTTGATTTTCGACAAATTTCGCATGAATTTGCGTAGTTTCTGTCATCGTTTTCTAAATTCGGTCAACACAAGAATTCTTTTACTTACTTAAATATTTTCTGTTATTCCGCGGCGCACCGTTTTAATTGTGTGATTGAATTTAATTTTCTCCCGCTGTTCCTCACTAACGGTGATATCTTCTAACATAGTTCGGCTAATGATTAATGAGAACGTTTTATTTTGAAAGTATTTTTGCAGAAACCTAATTAGGAGTTTCTCAATTTCAGAAAATTAAAAAATATGCAATAGGTTTGATTGGGTCGCATATATTCTTTTATTAGTCTATAAAGTATGGTTTCTAATTTAGGGTGGTCGTTAAGGAGTGTCTCGTGTAATAGCTAAGTGTCTTTTCTTGTTAAAAAGTTTCTCGAAATGAACTCTTGGAACGTCTTACATGGGGATTTACCTACGATTATTTGGTTAGCGCGAACATTTAGCGATTTATGGGAGTGTGATTATGTTATCGTTTTCAAAGGGGTTTTCGTCAGGTTCTCTGGTTTCAATTTGCGTCTGAATCGTTATGTGGTGAATTCCGCAAGTTTCGGGAGTCTCTTGGACGGGTGCAGGATCATTTAATTGTTCCTGATTTTTGCAATTCGTCGAGGATCGCGCCTACCTCGTCTATGTTCAGATGTGGCAGGTCTTTAGTGTCAAGGTTGACGATGGTTGACTGATTGTAGTTTGTTTTTAAAGGGTGTATCTCTATTCGCGAGAGGGCATCGGTGTTAGTGTTATGGCTACCTTTTTTGTAAATAATGTTGTATTCGTACTTCTTTAATTTAAGCCGCCAGCGTATTAGTTTTAAACTACATTCTTTTAATGGAAACAACCATTGTAGGGGTTTGTAGTCGGTAATAATTTAAATCATCTATGGTAAAAATTTCTTACCATAGATGTAAGGCCTAAAATATTTGGTTTGGTAACGATCGCTAGTAATCCGTTTTCAATTGTACTATAATTGCACTTGGCGGAATTTAGTGTACGGCTCGCGTATCCGATTAGTAAATCCTTGCCGATAGAACCTTGAGATAGCACGGCTCCCAGGGTGACGTTACAGGCGTCTGTCGTGATGTTAAATGGTTTTGTAAAGTCAAAGTACTGCAAAATCGGATCTTCTATTAGTGTTTTTTTAGTTTTAAGTCTTCTGTAAGTGTTTAGTTTAGTATTAAGTTTCCACGCACTTAATAAACTCCGGTGTGTGTTTAATTTGGATATTTTTCTTTAGACAACGCGTTAGTGGTTTTGTTAAGTGTGCGAAGTTAGATAGAAGATGCTTTTTTATTGCCTAGATCTTTCGTGAGTTCGGTCTTACACCTTCAGGGGTTACAACATGTCCTGGAAACTCTACCGATTTACATAAAAAAATCAGAGTTGTCTAATTGTACCTTTAACCTTTCGCGCAGTACCTTAAACACTTTTCTTAAACTGAATATGTGCATGTCTTCCACATAGACAAGAGAGATTTTACCTTTTAAATCTTTAAGTATGTTGTCTATAACCCTTTGGAATGTTGCGGGCGCGTTTTTTAACCCGAATAAATTCATAGTGGCCATTCTCTACATTGAACGCCGCTTTTGGGATGGACTCTGGTTGTAGCTCGATTTGATGGAAGCCGGAGGCTAGGTCGAGGGCAGTAAAATAGTTACAACGACCGACTTTGTCTAAGATGTTTATATTGGGCAACGGATACCTATCATCAATAGTTTTCTCGTTGAGCTTCCTATAATCGACGACGATTCTCCATTTTTGTTTACCACTGGCGTCCAGCTTTTTAGGGACGATCTATATAGGAGAGCTCCACGGCGATTGACTCGGCTTGATGATACCGTCATTCAGTATCTTGTCAATTTGTTTATGGACTTCGTTTTTGTGCACGTACGGCTATCTGTACGATTTGGTATGGATCGGTACATCGTCCGTGGTTTTAATTTCGGGTTTTAATTTTAATTGTGAATGTCAGTTTGCTAGAGTTATCGAGATAGATTTCTGGGAATTCCGAAATAATTTTGCCTAGCATTCGTTTTTCCTCGAGATTTAGGTGTTCTGTTCTTAGATTCTGAAGTGAGACAGCGTTTACGTGATCTGTTGTGGTTCGCGCATTTTCGATATGGAAACACTCAAATTCGCTCGGATTGAAAATAGTGCCGAATTGCTCTATGAAGCCGTCAGCTATCGTCACAATCTGTCTTTCTTTGATGGTATTGCGAAGCTCCATTTTAGCCATTTGATTTTCTACTCTAGTAATACACGCCGGTATTCTAATGGAATTCTTTAATTATTACTTCCGTGCCGTCCGGTAGGTATGTGTTCTTAGCGACTACCGATTCGGGGGGAATCTCAATTTTTTTGCGTACGGAAATCAGTTCTGTACGAAGACGGATTTTGGATATTACCATTGCTTAACGTTTACTTATCCAAATCCATTTTTAACCCTAGTTTTTTCAGGTCTCGTAAACCTAAGTCGAAGTACTCGTGGAAAGGAAACAGTACACATTCGAACGAGTCCTGGCCCCTCTTCAACGTCTTCTCCGCCAGTTCCCTCAGATGGTCGCGGATGGTAGGAATCTTCAAGTCTGCGCGGAGTGTGACGTTCTTGGAGCACCCGTAATCATTTATAGGATCCTACTCTGGAACTACTGGGTGTTAAGTTACTCTGTAACTTAACACCCAAATCCCAGGGACTTCTGGAGCCAAATAACAACAGCAGCAAGTTCCTGGCGCTGACGAACTTTTCTCGGATCGACGCGACGTAGTATCTCTAAGTCAACCGTTGATCGATCCTCACACCTAACTACTTGAACGAAGCGCTCCACGGGATCCGGACGCCGTCGATTTCAATCCCCGCTGGTAGTGGTCTTGTTCTTTTGGTGAATCGGATGGCCATGCTCTTCTCTGGCTTTACCCGGAGTCGACATTAGGAAAATCATCCGACTATGAGGTCTAACGCCGCCTGCAGTTTCCTCGTCATTATTTCTTCGCTGCGACATGCGGTGTAAATGGCCGTGTCGTCAGCGTAGATTGACAGATGCATCTGAGGATACCTTGTCGGACGTGTATAAGATGAAAAGTTCAGGAGCCAATAAAGACCCCTGCGGTACCACTGCTTCAACAGGTCTTCCCTTAGAGGTCGAGTCCCCGCATCGTACGGAGAAAGTCCGATCGGATAGGTAAGACGCCTCGATGTCCGTCAAGCTTCCTGCTCCGCCCAGCCGACGCGTCTTCCGCAGCAGGCCACGGTGCCACACGATATCGAATGCCCGGGTAATATTAAAAAGGGTCTAGCGCCAGCAAGTCGCCTCTTAACCTCGTAAGGACGACTGCCTCAAAGATTTTACCGAGAGTGGGAAGAAAACTAATAGGGCGATAGCTCCGGGGAGACGCCCGGTGCTTCCTCTGTTTGAAAATGGTCACCACGACCGCGTGCTTTCAGATCTTCGAAAAATAAGCGAGAATCAAAGATGCGTTTATCAGCCGCAGCAAGTAGGCGATTGCACATACAGGGAGCTCCTTGATCTCCAAACCTTGACCTAGCTTCCCAACGGGACATCGTCGTTGACGGCCCCGCAGAACCCACCCACTACGATACTGTAGGAAGTCCCGATGTTATCGACATCATGATCACGAAAAACATCAGAGCAGATCACTCCATCACATTTCTGCACGAACTCGACTCTAATCACAACCCGATCCTAATAGAACTATGGGATCTCACTCCAGCGGATAAACCCTCAAGCGCTACCGTCATGTCCTGGCCAGCCTTCGCGACCCATCTTCAAGACAACCTTGGCAAGATCCCCCGCATTGACGACCTTCGCCAACTCAGTGAAGAGATCCAGGCCTTCAATACGCTAGTCCTCCAATCCCTCGACTTTGCAGGAAATCCCGCTAGAAGAAAGTCCAAAGTCGTCTCCTTACCCCCTGACCTAACGCTCATCAGGGAAAAGAACAGGGCTCGACGTCAGTACATCCGTTCCTTCTATCCTGCGGATGGGATCCTGACAAATAGGCTTTCGGTGGAAGTCAGATACTACGATGACAACGTAGATGGCCTACGCCGTCATTTCCAACATCGAACTCAGTGCCTGACATGGCCCCCACAAGCGTCCCCATTCACTTTTGGACCCCTGACGAGGACATCACAACCCGGCGAAAGCCTAAGTCACACGCGGGGATGATGCGATTCTCCCATGATCGCATCAGCCACCCTTCACCCCCCATCTCGTCACATCGGCTATGACAAATATGTCTCCCCAGGGCTTATGCCCAAGGCAAAGTACATACCGACGACCTGCTGTGCCAATTTCTGCCATCCGATGAAGGAGAAAAAGAACTATGTTCTTCTCCATCCACCCCCGACACGAAGAAGAAGTTCCTCAGCGAATTTCGTTGTGCCAAACGAACCTGTGTCGCTCGCCCCTAAACCGCTTGTCCTACGTTAAACTTAATTGTTAAACATTCTACCTTGCCGTGTTTTTCCCACGGGAAAATCGAGGTAGACGTCCCCGAAGACGACGAAGCAGCCTGCAGCTGTCGGACGCGTGCAACGCAAGTGCTTCTTCTTTTCCCATTCCGCCGTAGTACAGTCCACTCCCCGAGTGCTATCCCGTTACAGTTCTGTTATTTTTTTTTCGAACGCTTTCCTGCATGCATGGTTTTTAGTGGTCCTTAACCCGACACCTTATAATTCCTCGCATGTAATTTCCTACTGAACCGAGTTCTATTTCCTATTTTTATTTTTTGTTTCCCTGCTACTATACTACTGACCATCTTTCACCGTTGACGTGATTTTTTTTCGGCCCGTCGCCTTGCGTCCTGCGCTTCGGCTTTTCCTTCCTTCCTGCATTCCTGATTTGAATGATTTTGGTTTCACATTACAAATGTTCCCGTGTGCAATCCCTACCACAAGTGTTGTTCCTGTAATTAAGTGTCGGCATGTTTTTTTTCCCGCACGTTTACCCGAACTTTACTTTTTCCCCTACAACCGTGGCTTAGCTTGCACACCAGCACCCTACACACCCTTGTTTTAAGACCATTTAATGAGTGAAGCGCCTCAATGGACGTTTTTTGTTTGACCTCGTTTATTAGTTGTTACTTTACTTTTGTGTTAATAAATTTGTGTATTGTTGTATGAACACGAGCATTTGTTATTACTCCTCCTCGTCCCTCAGTGTGCGCTTAAACAGTGGTAGTGAGAGCGATCATTAGCGTAGTGCTGGTCGTACGAACACAACGACGTCACAGCCATAAGCCAGCTGCACGTAAGTACTGTTTCCCCGGCGTTAAAGTGTATTTTTAAAGCAGCAATGTGAGCAGCAGTGTAATGTGCACTACTAGTTTTGCATTGTCTTTTTCTTTTATTAAAATAAAATAACAATAGTTGACTTTTATTTCTATTTACTTACATGTAATCTTTATTTGTGAATTTACATAACAATACACAAAACCAATATATTGCACGAGCATTAAGAATTTTAAATGAGATCAAATCATATCTACCATTTTTTATTTTAATCTGAATTTGATGAATGTCTTCTTTTTTTTCTTCTGATCTAGCATAGGCTCTAATAGCGTCAGCTAAATTTAAATTATTCACTGCGTTAATCTCTGCTCACTTAATTTCTTTCCATTCTTCCTATTTATCTGCATCCTTTTTACTTTTAGCAGAAAGATATTGTTCAATTCACAGCTCCCCAACTTTATCTTTTCCATTCCTTTAAAGGAATTAATTAGGAAATTAATTAATGTCTTTTAAACTGTCTCAGTTGAAAACCCATTATCTCCCGGACCTTCTGGTGTTTCACTATCAGTTACAATTATCGATGATGAAAGTATGTTTGTGGGCAATAAAACATGCTCGATGCTTTTTCTTTGAATCACCACTCTTTAACCTCTTTTCGTTATTATGTTTGCAATAAATTTCTATGTTTTCCGTAACCATCTGCTCCTGGTACATTGTATTTTCCAATTTCAAACATTCTCTTTGCTATTTGATCCCATAATTTGTTTTTTGTGCATGTTGGGTTATTAAACTTATCTTCAATTCCTAAACGAATATCTAGTAGACGTTTTATTGCCTCACTTGCATCGATGCTGTACGTTACAATTTTCTTTCTCTATTTCTAACTGCTGAGCTTCTATTTTTTTTTTAATAAAGCAGCGTATTTATTTTCAACTGGAATCTAAATGCTTACACATTTTGAAACACAAAACGAAAGGTGTATATACTTACCTAGTGAAAAAAAGATTTTCCATTAGATTCCAAAAAAACCTCTACAGCCTCTTCCAAAGGTTCCATGTAGACTCCAACAGAATCTACAGCGGCTTCCAGTATCTACAGACTACAGCATGTGAACATGATTGCAGATTTAAGAGGTTATGTCAGCTTTAAGCTATTCACCATATGAAAAAGTCGGTTGCGTTACTAAAAATCCAGATACATTTTTGTTCTGAATCATTGCCAATAGAACGTTTTTCAAATTTACATTGCGAACCGTTACAGATTTATGAACAATTATCAATTACCTGAAGTTAGTGAACAATACGATCATTAACTACCAATGGAATATACGAAGCATTCACAAAACACAAATGGAAGCTATCTTCAATTCTCGACCACTCGCTCTTCTCTTCTCAGATCCAAATGATACTGATTTTCTCAGTCCTGTTCACTTCCTCAATAACCTTGTTTGCATACCTGAACCTAATCTCGCTTGCACACCTACCGATACGCTTTCCCATTGCACTCATATTTAACAAGTACGACAGCATTTGTAGAAAAGATTAAGTCAAAATTCTTATTTAATCTTTAACATTTCCTTATATTTCTATTCTTACAGTAATTGTATAACGTCTTTTAAGTATTACCTCTAGCTATTGCTTCTTCGAATTGAGGTAATGTTAGATTGAACTTTTTCTTAATCCAGTCTTCCATTATAAGAGAAAAAATTTATTGCGAAATGATGGATTGCTGTATACAATGATATAATTAGCCAATATATAGTTATGCAACCAACAATACAATTATATATTTATATTAACGATTAGTAAATGATTTTATAAGCAATCGCCTTGATTCAGTGGTTAAATGCACTAACTTCAACATGAGCGTATTGTGTTCGATTCCGTGAGGAGTCGGCTATATTTATTGAGAAACAGTTACGTTAAGGTGAATCTTGATGATGGAGTGGCCATACTTCATCAAAAAGGTTCGCATGATACTTGTTCATTGCCGAGTGCTGCCAAACATTCTCAAATATTCTCAGAAAATATCTGATCGTGATGATGTGCTATTCGAAATATAGAATAGGTTGAATTGTAGTATGTAATAAGTAAAGTAAATAAGTCATATGGGAATGTTTTGAAAATTTACGCATGAAATCATTTTTTTTATTGTAATAAATGGAAGCATTATTGGAAAATCTTAATAAAACCAATTATCTAGAAACAAAGAAACTTAATGAATTAGAAATAAACAAACAATATCAAACATCCAATTTTAGAACTGTTAATACAAAACTTGGAGGCAGACTTGTAACGCTAAACAATTCATTTGATATATTTTTACTTGATCGTTATAAAAATGTTTTGTACGTTAGATTTTAATATATTAAATTCACAACCTCTTCTAATTACAGGGGCAAAATATTATTGGTAAAAATAAAATACATCAATTAAATTTTTTTTATCTAAGGTTTGTTTTTTAAAAAATTGATTGATCAATAATCGAATTTATCATCGCAAGTGAATAAAGATGATATTAACAGTGAGTTATATTAGTCACAGTTTGGGTAGTTAGGATCAATTACATATTTGGATAAATATGATCAAGGAAAAATCTACTGGAATATTCACAATCTATAAAATTAGTTATACTGATAAAATATCATGACGACACTAATTGATTCTATAATCAATAATGTAATCATTGTCATGTTTCAATGTATAATATGACAAAATGTGCGTGAATCTCGACGCTTTATATACTACTAATAAAATATATAAAAAGATTAACACCAAAATCAAATTGACAGTGTTGCCAAATCAACCATACAACCTGGGCAATCAAACATAAAATTATGGAAAATTCAGTTGGCGAAATTTGATGGTCAATATTCAGGTTGCTTAAAATTTTGGCGTAATTATGTATTTATGATTGCACTTAAATTAATTCGTTATGCATATTTGTATGTCATTGTATACGTGGAAATAAGCCAAATGTACTAGCAAAATATGAATTAAGAAATGTCTTTCAGAGAATTTTGTTATCCCGGTAATTTCAATTTATCTAGGGAGTTATTTTAAAGTAGTTGCAAGACAAATTCATCTTGAGCAGGTATTGAATTTTGAAACTGCTTTACCTATCTTACAGGTAGCGCGTTGCTCAGGTGCAAGCAAATTGGAATGATTTTACAATTTACATTACGTAATTCTAAAGATTGTAAAATTTAATTTTAGAAATTGAATCAGGATTATTATAAAAACGGATTAACGTTCCAAATGCATAGGAATGAGTAATTATCCTGAATATTTGTAAACTTAATTTTGCAGAAGCAAACTGTCAGTTCATAATTCTGATATAATTCGAATTAGATAGCAAGTGTTTACGTTAAAATTTATAAATTATACTTAGACGATTATATCAGAAGGATTCTACATTAGAAACCAGAGGAAAAATAATTGCTTTTAGAGGTGCTGGTAGGAGAAATCGGCAAATAGCAGAAGAGGTTGGACTATCGGTAAGTATATTTTCACAACGTATCCACACATTATAAAGTACGAACTGTAGTAACGAATATTCAAATGTTCTTATCTTATAACCTTCAATGTTGATTCTAGATAAGACAAGTTCAAAAATCGATTTCCCGGCATGAAACGTGCAACGATGAAAACATACATCTCAACAGTTTGCCACGAACAAAAAGAAAACGAATATTAAAAGTGTAAAATGTCAATAGAGTCCAAGAATTTTGTGGTGAAAACACCTTCTGTACTTCCACTAAAATAAGCGAGCAACTGTAATTAGAATGCTCTAAATATACGATCATTCGATCGCTGCACAAAAGCGGCATTGATTGCAGAAGACCAGCCGGGAAAATTGAAACGGCAGCGAATCATGCCGCAAATCGGCTCAACTTTGCATACACAAACATGCATCGTAATTGGCAGAATGTAATATTTTCGGACGAAAAAGTATTTGCTACGTCTGACGATGCATTGAAAGTGTTATGGAAACGGAACAACACTAGATATAGTGTGCAAAATGTGTAAGCGACCAGAAGAAGTGGCTAAATAAGTTGTGGCTTTTGGAGATAGATGTCTGTGGATGGACCGGAAGAAATTGTCCCAATTACATGAAAACTTATTGGAAAATAATACAGAAATATTCTCAAGGAAGTTTTCCTACCGAGCGCTCGTAGACTTTTTCCCGAAGGCCCGATTTATTTGGTGCAAGACAACTCTCCGATACACACCTCAAGACCTGTTCACAATTGGTTTGACAATAACCCAGACGTTGTTCGAATTGCATGGCCAGCGAAATCGCCTGATCTTACTGTAGTTGAGAACTTGTGGTCCTTAATGGTTCGGCAGTGGAATAACACGATAAACAAATAATGTCCGAACTGGCGAAAATCTATCGCAAAATGTGTACGCCGTATGGGAAAGATTACGAGGTAGCGACTGTTGTCAAAGGTTACTTAATTCTATCCCAGACAGATTAAGGGAATACGTAAATAATGACGGATATTACACAAAGTATTAGTTTCTATTTTGCTTGCACATTTTGTTTTCGTTACAATATATTTTTTATTTTTTACATGTACAGAATTATTGGGTTTTGTTGTTTATTCACTTATACTGTTATAGATTTAGAATGTTTTACTTCGAGCTTTTATTTATTTTTTATTTTATATCATGTCTTATTCTTACATTTAAGAAGTGTTCAAGTTATGCTGACAATAAGAACCTTCAACAAAACTTTTACTAACAATTATTTAAGTGAATTACAGTCTGTTATATACAGCGTATATTAATTTCTATTAAAAATTGAGAACTGTGGTAGAATTTGACCTCACGACTGTATAGCAACGAATCGATCTGGAAAGGGCCAAACAAAAGAGGAATACAACCGATGCGAATGCATTGCTCACTATACTAGAAGAGGAATGGAACAGAATTCCGCAAACATTCATCACTGAATTAGTAATCTCCCTAGACGAGTAAGATACGTAAGACGAGTAAGATCACCGCAAATAGTGGTCACACAAGACATTAACATATCAATCTTTTAACGAGAATATCATTTTAGTTTTATAATTTATTAGCTAATTTAAATAAAGTTTATTTAAATGTCACCTTGTTTTTGTAATTAACATCAAAAGGAAGCAATGTCCATGGTAAGTGGTCTCTTAATTATGCACTGCAGTGTATATTAACTACCTACATCTATCATTCTTTTTTTTTTTTCAAAAGTTAACATCAGAAATTTCTACAGCAAGTTATAGGCTATACGTTAGTTGTACAAAAGTGATAAATATCAGTCAAATGTCTCGGTTCGTATCATCTAAACTCTCGGTACAATTTAACGTCGTAGTGTTACATGTGTTCAACTTTGTCTTTCTAGAACACAGAAAATCGGCAGCAGTTGCGTCCCTACGTCACACTACGGCAAAATCGCTCGTTTCTGAATCCAATTCAATAATCGTATATTTTAAATTGTTAAGAATTGCCATAAGATGCCGACAAAATAAAACCGTTAGCAACGAAAGTTAACAATGATCAATTATTATTTGTGATTTTATGTCAATATATCATCAGACATATTATATTAAGAAGTTCCTCTAATTTTCCTAGTTTAGATTCAATGTTTAAAGTTAAGTTATGGTAAAACCCCCGAACGTTGGCATTCAACTAGTGATTGGCACATTTTTAGTATTTTCCATATTTTCTTAAATAGCTTTGCATAACGAATACAGTAGATACTCCCGTGTGAAGTTTAGAAAGTCCAAGAATGCTAACAGTTGCAAATTACAAAAAATAAAAATTCAAACTTTTGCGGAGAATTTTGTGAAAATTTCAAAATGTTAAAACATATATATGAAAACCTGAAACCCTCTGATAGTAATGACAACGCTACAGCGGTATTGACTGAAATCGAAAATGTTGATACTTTGAAAATAACTAACCTTTCTGAAAGTGATTTAACTGATATTCCTGTTGTATTTTTGGATGCAGGTACTTCTATGCAACAAGAGAAGTTAGAAGACCGAGGAAGTACTAAAATAATTATTCTACAAAACATCATTTTGAGCACTGAGATAAGTTGAACCAACATAAAATAAATGGAGAAGATTCAGAGCTTTCAATAGAATCTCAAAAGTGGGAACAGGAAGATGAAGAAATGTTTGTTTGGAACACCAATGAAACAGAGAAACGGGTTAAGAAGGCACTGGAGTTTTGTTCGACAAATAAGGAAAACTTAGAAGGAATTGAGAGTGAAATG
Organism: Oryctes rhinoceros; assembly: GCA_020654165.1. Taxonomy (NCBI): domain Eukaryota; kingdom Metazoa; phylum Arthropoda; class Insecta; order Coleoptera; family Scarabaeidae; genus Oryctes; species Oryctes rhinoceros. Next base: position 8,772,201 of record JAIOKQ010001008.1, read on the forward strand.
CTGTCGACTGTTAAAACTGCTGAAAGAGTAATTAGACCGGAAAATTACACTACGATAAGAGATTTTCTTGTAAAACCAAAAATCCCAGAAAGAAGTTGGAAAGGGCAGTCACAAAGAATACCATTTGTTCTCACTTCCTCTGGTTTTAAAAAACTAAGGGAGGAATCAGAACGATTAAAGGAGGAAAAAGAACGCAAAAGAGAAGAAAATAAACGAAAAAGGCTTGAAAAGAAGTTGAATGTCAAGAAGCCTGAGAAGACTGCTAGTGCCAAAAAAGAAAAATCAAAAGCAGTGCGTTGTAAAAAGCAAACGCAACACACAAGCGTTGCGGAGATACAAATTATTATCAATGAAACAGAATCTAAAGAGGAAATAGAACACGCTAAGCAAGAATCGCTATTGTGTGATACAATAACGGCTCATCATGTTTCGAAATTTGTTCACTAAAGATGAAACTGTTGTTTCCACAAAATAATATTGTTGTTTCTAAAGGATTATGCTATTCCTGTGCAAATAATATTTATACTTCAAAAATAGGCATCAAATGTCAAAAATGTTGTTCGCACTTACCATGTGGGATGCTTAAAGAAGCAAAACAATTATGTGGATTCTTTTATGTGTACCATGTAGGGCTGTATCGAAAATTGACTGAAAGTGCAAAGGTTTATCATAATAAATAGTGTCACAAATCGTTAATTCTTTATGTAATTTCCAGTGCCAACATTTAGCATATGGGCAATGCCAATTAGTAAGGTTGCAAGTGCCAATAATTGGAATTTATACAAATTTTTTCTTAATTTAGCATTTATGAATCGAATGTTTTTCTCAAAGTAAATATAGATTAATCAACTAGAGTAATACCCGAATACAAAAGACCTTTTACGATGTAGGATATTTCAATACCGCTCAATTATCATTAAAATTATTTGACAACACTTCTTAAAGTGACAATTGATCATTGGATGTTTTACCCTATTCAAAAGTGCATTTGAAAAATATTTAATTGAAAAGATAGTGTACAAAAGACATAAAACTGGTGTTTGTGTAGAAGAAGGTTACAACATTTAAGGTTAATAGTTATTTAATTTCTCGTTTTTCATTTTAAAACTTTCTTCAAACAAAACTTTCATTTTCCGAAAAAGTGTCTGGGGACATACCCGGATTCACGAACCCTAATTTTAGTACATTTTTTACATTTGTAAAAATTTCTCAAATTTCTTTAAATCAATCACGCAAAATCATTACAATACATATATTCCTTAATTTCTAACTTTAACAAGCATCCATACTGATGATAATTCTAAAAGTTTTGAATCCACATCGCACATTGGTAAATAGAGTTTTGTAGTTTATTAACCATGTAGCACCATAAAGAAAATAATACATATATATTTCATTAATTCCTCAGATTTCTTGAGGAAAAAATTAGTATTTTGAAAGCAGCTAAAATTTGAAGCTGACAATTTCGGTTGTTACCGAAAGCAAAGAGAATGTATGGTGTAGCAAAAAGAATCATAAGAAGAGTATCAATCTCTCAAGGAGCGATTAAATTTGATTTTGTTTACAGTAAAATTAAACAATAATCAACAAAAACCAAAAGGTCGTTGCTCTTGGATTGATGAAAAAATATTTACCGTTACTTTAATTAAGTGAAAACAACAAATTGTATCACATAAGAAGAAAATTAATCAACACGTTTTTATACATTTCAATGTATAAAAACAGCTTCCTCAACTTTAAACATTCAACGTCGACACTGATACAAGACTGATTTGTTTCTTTCTCATATGCAATCAAGCCAAATTGCAAGTTGGAAAAACATAATTCGTTTTTATAAATTAGATATTGATGATAACGATATCAAAATGTGCAGTAAAATTGGTGACTATTACATCTATAAGGACAAAATCAAATTGTATAATATTGAAGACCACTAATTCGAATAGAGCCATTACATCTTTAAACTTATATGGTAACATCTATAGCCCTATAATTTGTATTAAATTTCTAGTTCATCTCGATGAATATGTAAGATGGAATAAGCACATTGATAACATATGTTGTAAACTAAATTCAATCTGCTACGGTATTTCTAAATTAAAAGACACTGTTGATATCTTTGCTCTGAGAACAATATATAACGTTAGTTTTGGCAGTTATCCAAGATATGGTATTGTACTGTGGGGACAGAGTACGCACATTGGTAGAGTCTTTGTTGCCCAAAAACGAGTTATCCGAATAATGTATGGAATGAATTATAGAGAATCATGTAGAGATGTCTTCAGATATTATAATCATTTAGCCGTATATGGTATTTACATCTACGAGTGTATAATGTTCCTAGTAAAATACAATGAGCGTTTTTCGAACTATAAGGCTAATCATGGCCACAATATCCGGAATCGAAACTTAAATTATATATTCCTCGTTCATAGACAATCCCTCACTGAAACGGGTCTCCACTATTCTTGTTTAAAACTTAATAATAATAAATTACCTGTTTCTGTGAAATCAGCCGAAACAATCGCATTGTTACGAAGAAGGTTATTTAGATATTTAGTTACCCTGGAGCCTTACTCGCTAAACGAGTACTAACTTTTCTTGATTGCAGTTGTTGCAAATGTCATTTTAATGAAATTATGATTTAAATTCATATTTGACGTTTTCACGTATGTATGTATCATGTTAGTATACAGCTTGAAATAAATTTATCAGGAAAATGATGGTCAACTTAGCCGCTAAGTTTTTAGAATAACAGTCTCTGTTGTAACGAGAGAAATAAACACTCACAGTAAGTCGTATAATACCTCGCAATTTAATAAAATAGCTACTTTCAGGTTCAACAGCTCTACCAAACGGTGCTCGAAGAACAGCCGACTCCTTAACACCAACCAAAAAAATTCATTTATTTTTTAAAAAGGAACGGCAATAACTTTATCTCACCGTCTGTGAAAAATTGGAAAGAGACTATTGAAGGATTCCAGTACTTTGTGGGGAAAATTGAATCAACAAAGATTTGACTATTTTCCCACACACATTTGCATCCAGATACCTTGCAATATCTTTTGGATAAGTAAAAAAACCAGGGAACTAGAAACACAAATCCGTCTTGTTTCTCATTTACAACAGGTTTCAAAACTTCAATCATAAACAACTATATGTCTCCCTATTCTATAAATTACGTAGATTTGCATAAAGGAGCACTGAATAATTTAGGGCACAATAAGTGGTCGTTGAAACAGCAAACATTTTCTTCCAACAATACTTCGATGACATGCATAGCAGTCATTGGGCTAAAACTCTTTGTTGCATCCCACAACGATGTTTACAAAACTTTTCTGCCAAACATGCTGTAAACAATACCATTGTATTCTGGCAAGGATAATATTAAAGATTTATTTGACAGATGTATTTTTTGATACAACAACCTTTTTTTTATCCATTCATGGATAAAAACATAAAGTCGATAGTAACATGATGCAATCTGAATAACCTTGGACGACACCACAGAGACAAGAATACATCGTCAACTAAATTAAAGATAAGAGTTAGAATTGTTCTCTGATAGAATAGTTAGTCGTATTGTTACAACGAATGAGTAAACAGCTTCTTGTAACCTTTTTGAAAATAAAGAATTATTTTTAAAAAGATTCCGTCTATTAAAATCAACAAAATTTGATGTTAGCCACAGACTACTATAATAGAATACTATATAAAAACGCAGTGCCCACTGCGTCATGGAAGTCGCAATTTTGATGTAATTGTGTTAACGGGTTAGCGGTTTTGTGTTAGTATTTGGGGTAATATTTATGTTTTGTACATCTTATTTTGTTTTGTATATAATAAAACTTTATTGGAAATCTCTAAAGACATTTAAGATAAAACCTTTTTCTCGCTATCAGATAATCTTTAGTTAATGTATACCTATAAATATTCATTCTCCCACATGCTGCTTCAATTCTCACGTGCTATTTTCTCATATAGACGACATTTATATTCAATTATAACTAAATTTATTATTTCCCTCATACATATCTTGCCTATTTTTCAAATGTAAATTTGACTATGCTTTATATTAAGTTTGTTTATCTTATTGTAAAAATACGATCTCGTATTTTTACAATCGTCCAAGTCAGTCCAAAATTGCCCATTTACAGATTCAGATAACTGTAACCCATTAATCAATTACGCCGCGCAGAGGGCACGGACGTAAACTTCTACGACAACGGATCCGAAAAGAAACGACATGTACCAGAAAGGGCAGTCGTAACTAAACAGTCAGAAAACAAACCAACACAGTTGCTCTAAAATTTCTCTCCATTGTAATAAAGTTATTTTAAGGAACTTAAGTGTTTTTATCAAAAATTGCCGGTTAATAACAGTGCCACAGAACGCAACAACTTGTTTGGATGTCATTTAAACCATGTGTTTCAATAAGTAACTTGTAACGAGCGTGGGATGTGTAAAATAGAGTTATTAATCTAATGTTGTAGGTTAGTTATTTAGATTTCACAAGTAACATTTAATAATTCAATAGGAAAGTGTGATTTGCAGAGTTATTGAATCTATATCTTCCTTTTTTATTTTTTTGGCTTTAGGATAATTTGCATGTAAATGGAAGTAAAAATGTCGAAGGCTATTGCTTACCAGTCTAACTGGCCACGAATTAACTGGACGCAACCAAGTCGCAGCGAGTGCAACAAACTATTCCGAAAAAGGATTAAAACCTTTTTAGTCAAAGTAGTGCATGTCTACCTTGTAGTTAGAAGTGAGCCCTAAATTCAATATAGGTAATCAGCGTGGAGAGCATCAGGTCGCAGCGACATCCATAATGAATTAAGAAGACCGTGGCAGGTACAGTGTCTGCAAAGTGCTTTCTTCTCTTAGTAGAAAACTACAAGAATGTATATCCAATACTTCACATCTTCACAAACACATAATCGGAAACCAAGGAATTTCTCATGAGAACGGAGAAAGGACTTGCAGGTTATGCCCTTCAGCAAAGAAAACGTTGAGAAGCACGTATTTCTAAAAATGTTCTCTATTCCTTTGTGGTGAACGTATGTGTAATGTATACAAACCCTTTACTACTAAACATTAGTATTGATATAAATATTAGTAATAGAATCATTAATATATTTTCCTATTGTCTGTATTACCCACTTAAAATTCGTCATTTTTTTTTCTAATACTTGTAAACAGAATACTCTTGGGAAAGACGAGACGTATGAGACGGTGGGTAAAGACGAGATAGCGCTGTTGTATATATATACATCAGCACAAATTGTCGTTCATCCAACAAACACGGGAAATCACCAAACTCTTCAACGCCAAGTAATGGCAGTACACCGAAAAATATTAGAAATCATGTATTGGAACACTTAGAGTGTCAAAGATAAGACAGATGAACCGGCCGCCCTCGTCAGCAAAAACCAAATTAATCATGGAAATTAACATCATCCTTTCTGAAACCACATGACAAGTTCCGGCTCCCCGGATACGCCACCTGTTGAAACGATCATAAGGATGACAGAGGAGGTGTCCTAATCAAACACCACATTTCCCATGAAATACTCCCTAACCACCACCACCAAAATATCGAGTCCACAGGAATCAAGATCAACACCAGAAATGGCTCGCTTGCAATCCATCTCAGCCAATTCGAAAATTTGTTCCCGGCCGGCACCGCGACCTGAATGGGCGACCTGAACGCGAAGCATCCGGATTGAAACTCAAGAGTGATCAACAGCAAAGGGGATGCCTTATCCAAGCCAGCTCAAGGCAAAGCCCTACTAGTAGTCGGACCGACTGAGCCCACACACCTTCACGATGTCAACTCCTACACCGATGTGCTGGACATAGCAATAGCCAACGGCACCTGTCACCCTGTAAATCATCTCCGATCTACACTTTAATCACTTTCTAATCCTGGCTCAAACCGACTACAGTGCAAGGGATGCGCTAATCATCAACTGGACCGAATACAAACGGAACATTGCAGTGAGATCGATTACGGTCAACGGTACCAGGGACATCGACGCCATGGTCCGCTAGTTCCAAGAAGACAAGACGACACCTCCACCCCTAATCCGACGGATGACACACTGCAACAATTCCATCACCAAATTGAGCAAAAAGCTCAAGAACCACAATCAAATGAAGAACATGAAACCATGGAAGCCACCGAAGAAAAAATTCGAGTAATCATCACCAAATTAAAAAGAACAAAAGCAAGGAGGCATGATCGGACGTCCACCGAAGGCGTTTAAATGCTCCCCGCTTAAGGTGCTCATGTCATAACCCAAATAATAAAACGCCATCCTCGAAAAAAAGTACTTCTCAAACATATGGAAGGAATCACAAATAATAATGACTGCCAAACCAGGAAAATCGAAAGATGCATTAACGCAACAAAGAGTGCAAAAATTATCGAGGAATTACCCTACTAAGCACATGCTAAAGATATATGAGAGAATTCTTGAGAAAAGACAAAGTAAACAACTGAAGTTTAACTTGAAGAGGCCCAATGTGGTTTCAGGAAGAGTCAAGGAGTGCAAAATAATATATTCATACTGAAACAACTGATAAAAAAAACAGAATGCTGTCTATAAAAGCTATATCTAGCTTTTATAGACATAGAGAAGGCTTTTGACTGTATACCACGAGATTTGATATCGAAAAGCCTTAAAAAAAACAGGAATAAATAGTAAACTAAAAAACGCAATTGCTAGTACATATAATAAAACCAGAAATTACGTAAGAGTAGATGGAACGCAGTCGGAAGAATTTTCAACTAAGAAGGGTTTGCGACAAGGTGGAGTACTTAGTCCTACACTATCTAATATAATACTTGCTGACATTTTGAAAGAGATTAAAAAGCAAACAAAGAAACTAAACGTTTAGTTTCAACAGACCCCGGCCGTGGAAGCCTACGCTTTTATTTCAAACACCTCTACGGGGAGGTTATCGCTTCGAAAACCCAAACCTTTTCTAAATTACGCCAAGAAATAGCCAAACTTCTTTGTACCCTGGCCTTTCTTTCTCGCTGTCGCGACATCGTCCCAAACTTCCTAAAAGTCAAACACCACATCACCACCACTGAATCAATCAAGATTCTCCACAAAACTAGCTTGTCTCTACTATGTGGGCAAATCAAACAAACCCGTTTTGATCTTGATTCGTTGTCCAAACGATTGTATTTACTCCACCTTGAACTCGCACATACTTTGAGCACTGACGATTGGTGTTTCTTCGACAGAATCACATCTACCCAAGCTAAAAACACCATGAAACTAACTACAGCAACTTATCTTCGCAAGGTTCAGAAACTCACACCCAAGAAACCTCCTAATAAATAGATTCCTTATTATCAAAAGGCCTAAATGTCTCAGTTACCCCTAAATCCATCCCAGTAGAAGAAATTATAGCGTCCGTCGTAGCATCTCTGAAAACCCTTTCAAAAGCTACGACCGACTGAATTCGCTTCGAAACGGCCAAACCTTCTACACCCGACATCTCCAAAGATGAGAAAGTAGCCCTCGCGAATTCATCCAGAGTCCAATTCATCTATTATAATCTCTAATATATTAATCTATTCTTTCTGCAGACAAAGGTAATGCTACTGATTGGTTGAAAAAGTGATGGATTTATTGAGTGACGGATCATATACTCCTATATCTACAGATCCCACTTCCAAGCTAGCAAAGGGAAATTAGAACTCTCATCAAATCATCAGACATTCCTCCTGAAGCTCATAAACGGTTAATCCCACGTGAATCTAAACCACCACGGTTGTATGGTCTTCCCAAGATTCACAAGCAAGGCATACCTCTTAGACCCATTGTTATCGCCATAGACTCTCCGACCTACCACTTACCCAAATATCTGTCCAAGATCCTCAAAAAGTACACGGGAAACACAACTTCCCATGTACTCAACTCTACTCACTTCGTGGAACTTATCTCCAACATTCACACCGAACCAGGAGATATATTAGTCAGCTTCGACGTAACATCATTATTCACTAAAGTTCCCACCCAGCATTCAGTAAATATCATCGAAGATCTCCTGGAACGAGATGGTGAACCCGCCAGCTTAGGTCGTCTTCTGGGAAAATGTCTTTACTTTCACATATTTCACGTTCCAAGGACAATTTTACAAACAAGTTTCCGGTGCTGCCATGGGCTCTCCTCTCTCCCCAGTCGTAGCTAATATCTTTATGGGATCTTTGGAATCCGTCTCTATTGATTCGACAGAACTGAAACCTGAGGCATGGTTCCGAGATGTCGATGACACCTTCATCATCTGGCCCCATGGCAGAAAGTCGTTACCTCATTTCCTAGACCACCTCAATCATCAACACTCAGACATCAATTTCACTATGGAGGTAGAACGCAACGGTGCGCTACCATTCCATGACGTGTTGGTCACACGTAACCCTGCTGGTAGCTTAGGTCACTCGATTTATCGGAAACCCACACACACTGGTAGATATCTCAATGCCATTTCACGTCATCATCCAGCACATAAATTCTCAGTAATGAACTCCTTGGTTCACCGAGCGGTGACAGTCTCTGAACCCAAAAATCTTCCCACCCTTACTTAATTTACTTACTTACTATATTACTTACACGTTGAGTTACCGCGCTAACTGGTGCCTATCTTTCTCCTGAAGAAGCCCCATACGATTGTATACTAATAAGTATACTGCAAGAGGCAGAAACTAACAACAAAGTTAAAAATGGAATAAAATTATATTATGCAATGAACAACCCTTTTGTATAAAAAAAGGAAATTTCAAAGAAGACAAAAATAACTGTGTTTAACACAATATTTAAACCTATATTGACATACGGCTGCGAAAGTGGGATCTTAAATAATCAAACTAATAGTAAAATACAAGCGTTGGAGATGAGATATTTAAGAGCGGCTAAAGAAAGAAAGTGCCTACAGGTGCCAGCCTAATCCTTGCTAGTTGTAATAGTATGTGCTTGTCGAACCTCAAATAAATTTTTTAACGGCTAAACAAATTAGTACCGTTAACTGGCGCAGTCAGTAGGATTCTGGTCATCACCGCTGGAGGATTTACAACGCCAAAGACGAGTGAGTGGATCTTAATCCTTTGGGCAAGCAACTGCAAAGACTACAAAATATACGCGGTCCGAGGATACAACTTTCTAACGACGCAACATTGACGGCAAGAACCAACTTCGAAGGCTTCAAAATCAGTCCAAGAAGCCTCCACAACGTTATGGTGTAAGAGTCTAGAAAACGATCAAAATCTCGTCAACAGACAAACCAAGAAACAAGTCAACGAGATTCGACAAGAATCAACAAACCAATCAACAAGAAACAAATTGAAGAAAGAAAACGTAACCGTAGACGATTTAATTGAAACGATAAATAACCTATCAATAAATATGAATACTGAAAGGCGAACTATTGAGCATGAATACACACGAAATTCAATCACGCAAGCCGAAATCTCGACTATACCAATTTTTAAAGGCGATCCAAACACACTTCCTTTATTTATTGAAGCTTGTGAAGACTTAATAAATACCTCTGTAGACAGAATTAATCGTAACAACCTGATAAACTCTTATTTAATTCGAATTGTAAAATCTAGATTGGGTGGCGAACCATTATCGTTAATTTGTACACGAAAATTAAACACGTGGATGGAAATTAAATCTTTATTAGAATTAAATTTTCTTGATCAAAGATCTGAAGATTGTTTATTAAACGATTTAATGGGACAAAATTTAGGTAAAAACGGGAATCCATATAGTTTTGGCCAACGAATTAAAGATTTACTAAATTCAGTATTAACAAAAATGCAATTAGACACACGCGAAGAGTTAATAGCGTTAAAAACGGAAATGTACAAAAATACGGCATTACAAACGTATAAGAGAAGTTTAATGAGACAAGGTAGATTAGGAGAATTAATTTACATTAAAAACCCAACAACATTAGAAGAAGCAATGGCTGAAGTATTAGAAAATCAAAATTGGCAATATAGATGCGGAATAACAGCAGCACCACAAGCCCAATATAAAAGCGCAACTCAAATTACACCAGGGCATATCAAAACTAATAATCCCACACCCTCACTTATACCACACCCACAACAAATACAAAACTCTTTTCCAACTCGCCCAAATTTTGCAAGTTACCAACCACAAAACGTTTTCCAACGATATCAACCAAGGCAATTTCAAAATACTCAACCGCAAATTATGAAACCACCATCTTTTAAATTTAATAAATCACCCGGATAACAAATGGAGAAAAGACAACCAAGACAACAACCGATGGACATAGATCCTAGATCCAGTCAATACAGAAGACAAACACCATTTGGACCCGCAGCAACGAAGAAACAATTTCATGTTGAAGAGTTACATGAACACCGAAATGAATATTATGAAAATGACGAAGAATGAGTATCAACCAATCTGGGACGAAGACACTGAACCATTTCCTTCGGAAGCCCAAGAAGAAGCAGCAAATTTTCCAGAAGCAGCCTCGACGGAAGACCCTTCGCCGCAGAATCAACCAAATTAAAACAACATTTAGAATTTAACCATTTACAATCCATACGCTTACCATATATATCAACGCTAAATTACTAATTGATACAGGAGCATCAGCATCCTCTATTTCAACCCAAATTGCTCAAGAACAATTCCCTGATTATATAAAATATTCCCCATTTTCTGTAACTACAATGCACGGTACAACTTATCACGATTATACATTAGAAATTCTTTAATCACTTTTGACCAAATACACAAATTTAATATTGTAAACTTTTCCAAAAAGTATGACGGATATTATATTTAAAAATAATGGAACAAATGGAAGTAATAGTAGACATCAAAAACCGATTGTTAAGAACTAAGTTTACTCAAATTCCTTTACATTTTGAAGACCCCAGAATTAAGTTAGGTCCTAGAGAACGCAAAATAGTTAAAGTACCAGTAGACCGAAATTTAAAAACAATTCAAATTAATCATCAAAAAATTATCCCCGGAGTCGAAATACCAACAAATCTTACCGCTAGTCAAGATTATAAAGCTACAGCCGAAATTATAAATTTTAATGATTACCCTGTCGAAATAATGATTGATAAACACAAGATCGAGTGATATGGGGTTTGTCGCTTGCTCTTGCGGAATCAAGTGAGCGAGCAAGCCGAGTAGCGGCGATCATCAAAGAGTGAGGCGGCCCAACAAAAGATTATTGCTTCTCAATTGTTCTACCCTAGATGATTCTAGATCATTCCTTGATTTTGCCTATATAAGCGGGTGGATGTGGATGAAAGTTTATGAAACGAAAAGTAAACACAAAAAATGATGTCTGGTAGAAACTAAAAGTAGCTGCAGAGGGTCGCCAGTTTCAAGAAAAATGGACTGAAGAATTCTTTTATATCTTGCACAATGGCAAGCCTATTTGTTTGTTGTGTAATGAATCCATTTCAGTGATGTAAAAATTCAATATAAAGAGGCATTACTCAACTAAGTATCCTATGCTGTACCACTAACAGGACAAATAAGAAAAGACTCAAATTTGGAAACACCGCAGCAAATGCTTCATAAATAAAGAACACAACTTCCTAATGTTGTGAAAGCTAATTTTATAGTTAGTTCAAAATTGGCAAAGTTATTAAAACCATTTTCCGAAGACGAATTTATCAAGGAGTGTGTGTTAGAAGTTTACAGTGTTTTGTGTCCTGAACAGAAAAATGAATTTGAAAAAATTAGTTTGTCAAGAAGAACTGTTGCCTGACGTATAGAAATGATGGCTAATGATATAAAAACAACTTTGACTGACCGTTTGGCTGGTTTTGAATCATTTTCCTTTCCATTTCATCAGACGAGAGCACCGATTTGTCTGACAGCTCAACTGGACATATTTATTCGAGGTGTTGATAAGTAGTTCACTGTTACTGAGGAATTGCTTGCTTTACAGCCACTAAAAGAAACTACTACAAGAGAGGGCATTTTCAATGAAGTTGAAAAGGTATTCACAAGTTTTGGCTTGCCGTAAATTAGTTGGTGAATGCTCAGATGGTGCCCCTTCTATAGTCGGTTTACGTAAAGGTTTCATCGGAATTTTGTATGAAAACAATTGAATTAAATGGGCAAAATGATTTGATAGTTCTTCATTGCATTATCCACCAACAGAACTTGTGTTCTAAGTCCATTCGACTCCTGAATTTTATGAATGCGATCGATCCCGAGGGTTTAACCATCGTCAGCTTAAGGCGTTTTTGGACGAAATATCAGCCGAATATGAAAACGTAACATATTATTGTGAAATCAGATGGCTAAGCAAAGGGAAAATGCTTTAACGGTATCACGAGCTTAGAAATGGGATAGTGGTTTATCTTTTATTTGCATAAAATCTGCTATCTGAATTGAGTGACCCAAAATGGACATGTGACTTAGCATTTCTGGTCGACCTTACAGGCCATTTGAATAATTTAAATTTATTTGAAACTTCAAAACCAAGGACAGTTAGTAAATGATTTGTACAGCCGTTTAAAAGCGTTTCAGAGCAAAATCCACTTGTGGGAGGCACAGATGCTATCTGGTAACAGTTACAATTTCACCACGCTCTGAGCGTATGAAAATACTACTTATGCTCAATATGCTGAAGTATTCAAGTTACTATCGGAGCAATTTTCGAACAGATTTAGCGATTTTAAAAACATAGACGACAGTTTCAATTTATTTGCTAGTCTAACAAAAAGTGATATACAAAGTGCTCCAATACACTTGCAAATGGAGTTGATAGAGCTTCAAGAAAAAACTCCTAAAATCTAAATTTGAAAACGTGGAGTTGTGGGATTTCAACAAAAAATACCTCGAAGACCATTTTCCTGAGCTTAGAAAATTCGCAAGAGGATTGGTTTGTGGGTTTGGCAAAACTTATAAATGCAAACAGTTCTTTTCAATAGTAAAAAATGATAGTAAATCAGAACATTGTACAAGACTGACTGACGATAATTTGGAAAATTCTTGACGTCTTTGTATCAGTAGAACTAATCCAAACATCGATGTTTCCCAAATTCAGGCCCAAGTATCTCATTGATTTCGTTGTCGCTATTTAACTTTCGTAGTTTGTAATAATTCCAAATTTCACGATTTAATTATAATGTTATACCTATTTTTTTTTCATTTCATTTTCTTATTTTAATAAATTGCATTATAATAACATTGTCGTATTATTTCATGTCTGATATCTATCGCTAAAAATTAGGAACAGTACTTTAAAATGCACTACTTCTAAACGCGGCCCGCGAACCAATTTGCCCGTACTTGTTTTAGATGTTTGCATTTTTGGTCCGGGCCCACAGTTCGAAGTAGTTGCCCGTATGTGAGAACCTACGTCATCAATATCCAAAACACCAGGTAAGTTCATTCAATAGGGTAAAGTGTTGACCTCTGGGCGCATTGTAGATAAATTAATTTTCTTAACTGTGCTGGAGAGTTTATTTGCTTCAACGTTGTATTGTTGACCACTACTGCTCGCTACATTAATTATACATATAAATATAATAAACGATCTTAAACAAATGTTTTCACTTTTTTAAAAAAGTGTTTTCACTTTTTTAGAACAAGTTTTTTAAGAACAAAAGTTACTATTGGAGCAATATTTGACAGACAGCGTTGCTCCATTATGGGCTTACAAAAAAAAATCCAAGAATCTTAGGAATGCAGTATGTACTTCATAGCAGAATGGCATTTCATCAACCAACATCCGTCATTATCATTGAGGAAACCCAAAGCTACAGGCTTGGGAAGATTAACAGGTTTTAACAAAGAAAATATCCAAGCCTTTTTAACAATTTTAAAACGGCATAATTTTTCTTCTGCTAATATAAGTAATTTAAATGAAACTGGGAATCCTTCAGTCCGTGCACCATCAAAAATAATAGCCTTAAAATGTGTGAAGCAACCGGGCAGTATGGCATCCGGAGAAAGAGGGATCAATGCGACTATGGTTGCTGCCGTTAATGCTATTTGTGTGTATCACCTACGTTGATAGTCCGTCGCCTACACCACTGGGTTCAATTGGAGGAGATAATTCTGCTGGTCAAACGAGAAACATTTTTCACAGTATGTACAGCATTTTATAGCCCACGTTAAACCAACAGAGCAAGAAAAAGTGCTATTCATACTCGATAATTATGAGTCCCATATTACAATTGCCATGATTGATTTAGCTAAATATTGTGCTATTTAGGTGCCGCTGCATACCTGCATTTGGACCGTACAGAACCTATTACACCATCATATCTAATGGTTGGATGATGCACAGTCCTGAATGTCGTATAAGCTCCTATGACATAGCTGAACTCGTAGGCAAGGCATTCGTTATTGGCGTGAAATAAGCACGAGTGCACGTAGTTGAGTGTGCTCGAATTTAGGTGTACCAAATCCTGTCAAAAGGACAATCAACCATTAAACTTTGTGCTTAGGTCGTATACGTATAAATTTTTGTTTAGTATTTTTCAAGTACAATCACACAATTTATCGATAAAATAATACGAAATAATTGATACTGTATGGTCGAGTTTCGCTTGAATTACTCCAGGGAATTTTTGTTTTATTATTTTGGGAATCTCGGACTACATACATTAAGTAAAAATGAAACAGTTATAACATGCTCCCGTGTTTGTAAATCATTGTACCATATACACTATATTAACATAGCAATTAAGTATTTTCAATTTATAACAAATTTGGAACTGGAAAATGGGTTTTTGATAATTTCTTGTTTTTTTTTTTTTGATAAATACATAGAACTTAAAAACACTGTAAAAACAATTGGTATTATTGGACAGAGGCACAGAAGCCTTTAGTCACTGCAACCTTAATAGATCTATTGCAACAAAACGCCCTTATATATATATTACAGAAGCTAGAGGCTCTTAATAAACCTTAATATTACTCTAGGATCTTCGTTCCTCAATTTAGTAGATGTCAGGAACAGTTTACTGAAACGTTATGTTGAGTGCGACTGATAGCAACAAAATTACATAAAGTGTGTTCTGCCGACTCCATATCTTCTAGACATTGATAACATATTTGTTCTTTAACTTTTTTGGGGATACGTGATCTGTCAGAAATCCCGCTAGTATTCTAAGGTTCCTCTTGCTAAACGATAGCACTATTTGTACTGTCTGAAGCGGGATTTTATGGGGTTCTCTTGCAGGCCACATCTAGAAAAGCCTAGGACCAATGAAAGGCATGTTGGCTGCTTCCCTAGCCAGCCACATATAACATTTTTGTTACCCTGCGATGGGTCGCAAGCCATCAAGGGATCAAAAAGGCAATAAAAAATGTAATTCTGAGCTTCAACACAAACTTCAAAGCTTCAGCAAAGCTTCCCCAAAGTTCAAGCATACCCAGAAGGCGGGGGTTTAGAGAAAAATTGAACGAAATGTCAAACGCTCAGTGATTTTGACAAATACTGTGATGAATATTTATCTCAAACAACAAATAATTTGTTGAAATTCAAGAAAGTAATAAGTAAGAACAGGAGACACAGTAGGGAATACAAGCAATTTTTTGGGGCTTCCACCATACGGATTTTCACAAAAATTGTTTTCTTTGTCCGCTTTTGTGGAACATATGACAAACTATGGCAATAGGAGAAATGTAGTAGGACAGTTATATATATATATATATATAACTAAGTGATAATTCATAACGGAATTGGTAAGAAATCTAACAAAGATTTGTCAAATATTAATAACATCAATTCCAACTATGCTACATCTGAACCTTCTGCTGCAAAGAATTATTAGCTATGTAAAATGTAACATTAACTTTCCCTTACAGAAATGTAGAATATCTCATCTAGTGATTTCAGATTGTCCACCTATCCAAAGTAAAGGTTCCTCTAGTGGTAAAAAACTCGATTTCAAAAAAAAAATCCTTTTCTAGTCTTTTATCTTCGAAGCGTGAGTCGTAAAGGTATATTATAAATTCAGCTAATGACGATAGCTGTGAAAATGCGCAATTACTTCTTTTCTATTTCATTTTCTCTTTCCTAAAACATAAATTATAAAAATCTCGTAAATTAGTAACCGTTCGGTCAGTCTCCATCAAAATTCTCACGTTGCAGTGTTGTATGTGGTATAA
Source organism: Oryctes rhinoceros (assembly GCA_020654165.1). Taxonomy (NCBI): domain Eukaryota; kingdom Metazoa; phylum Arthropoda; class Insecta; order Coleoptera; family Scarabaeidae; genus Oryctes; species Oryctes rhinoceros. The sequence continues at coordinate 8,788,361 of JAIOKQ010001008.1, forward strand.
AATGCCATGAAAGAGCATAAAATCCCAACTTCTACACCATGCTATGTCAAAAATTAAGAGTTTTGGCATACATTTCAACATGTTAAGTGGTTAATGTTAACAATACATATTAAGTGCCAAAAGTCATCAAAAGTAGCTATGGAATTCGCGTTAGTGATTGTTTTAATCACCAACGCGATTAAACAATGGTTTAGAATCTGTTTTCATCCAGGTAATTTGTATCTAGATAAGTCTCCAGTTAAAAGGCGATTATTTGAAGAATTCAAATTGGAAGAGTGAGTCAAAGTAATTATTCAGAAGCAGCCGAGTTCCAAACAGAAACACATAAATATAATGTTTACGAAGTGGAATTTCGACAAATAAGGATAACTGTTCTTTAAATTTCTATATCACATTCAAAGATTCACTTATCGATTGAAATAAATGTTTAAATTGGCAGAAGTGTATTTTAGAGACACTTCCGAATTTCACGAACTTAAATTTGCAAAAGCATAAAAATTCCGCAGCTTTCTCTATTCTTTCCCACGTAAAAACATTACAACACACATAGCAGTTGGTTTTCGCCTCTAGCATGGTTCACATGCTGAGTTACCGTGATCAACTGCTTGCCGCTCAGTTAGTTTCGCCTCTGGTGTGGTTTACACGTTGAGTTACCGTGCTAACTGGTCTTTCTCCTGAAGAAGCCCCATTCGATTGTGGGCGAAACGTCGAGTTTATTTTTATTTATTTTTTAACGACATGACACGGTTCAAACCCAAAAAACGTTTAGTATTGAATGTGTAACTTATTCTATATTAGGGTGTGTTCTGTTAATGTGTAATAGTTTAACTATATTTTAAGTTGGTATGAGCTTTAAATGTGGCTAGTTTACATGGGGAATGTTGACAGTAGAGTAGAACAAGATGTCTAGATAGCACTTGTAAAACTAGCGCAGTAAGGAGCAAGATGCCTAGAAAAATGTAAAATTGCAGAGAACAAAGCAACAACACATGGTATTAGAAGTGTTTTGAAAAACAATACTGCTGCTAAACTATTAAGTGCTCGCGTCCGCTAAACAAAAAAGCAAAAGGTGAGTATGTAATGTAAACCGCCAGAACCATTTTCACTCGAAAATGTTAGCACGTCAACAAAATGGAAACAAAATTTGAAATCTTTATGCTAACATCTGGGAAAAGTAAAGATGAAAACATTAAAATAGCGGTAGAGTAGAGGGTATACGGAGTATGCATGTAATATGGAATACCGACTGTTTTCAAAAACAAAGTGTCTCTATCTGACAACTTGTTAAATTTACTAGCCTACGCAATTTACACGTTGGTAGACAGCTACAACACTTTCTACTAAGTTTGTCGTCTTTTACACGTGACATTGTAAAACTCACGCTTGGAAACTTTTAACAGGTATGTAATTATTAATAGATATATTTTTGTTGTACGTTTTTATTGAATGCTTTACAAATACGCTGTTACGTATGAATTATAGCTTTGGAGGTAATAGTTGCTTTTCTGTAATTTAATTTGTATTACGAGATATAACCTAAAATGTTGGTTGCGGGCGTTGTTGGAAGTATGGAATACTAGTATTCCATATTTACATCCGTCTTTTTTAATCGATGTTTCCTGTAAAATAATTTTCTCATTTGAGAATGCCACGGTCAACTAAAAATTTTTCTGAAAATAAAAGAAAAAATATATAACAAAGAGCGTATGAGTTCAGCAATAAAGGTTGTTAGAGAAGAAAATACGGAGTACTCAAGTTTTATGGAGTTCCTTGCACAACTCTTTCGCCTTTGTCAAAACACCGTTGCTCCGCCTAAAAAGGCTGCAGTAACCATGCTTGTGAAGAAATGTATTTTAGGCGATATTATACAAAAGTGGCTAGCACAATATATTTTACTAATGGAATCCAAATTTTGTGGGCTTACTAGGAGAGATTTAAGACGGGTTGCCTGTCATTGGCCATCAGTTGGCTTCTAGAAACAACATCGAACACGCTTTTTTTGCATCAGATATGGCAGGTAGAGCATGGCTTGATCTTTTTTTGAAGCGACGTACAGAACTGTCAGTTAGGAAGCTTACTGGCATATCGTTCGCTGGAGCTACAGGTTTTTGCAAAGAAAGGGTTTCTGAATTCTTTGATCTCCTAACTGACTCCTGATAATAGTTATCTTTTCCATGAATGCTGCTGGTCTGTTCATACTATCTTTACTGATATTCCCTAGAAATAATATGAACACGCAGCTTATAAAAGGTGCTCCTCCGGGATCTGTCGGGAGTTGCACATCTATCTGGTTAGTCTTCACTCAATGGTTACATCACTTCATTAAATATGCAAAACCTTCTAAGGAAGACTCGATTTTATTAATTCTCGGTGGACATTGCAACCATAAGCGTAACATCGACGTTATAGACGTTGCAAGAAAGAATCACATAATTATTGTGTCTTTGCATCCACAATCAACACATAAGCTTCAACCTTTAGAAGTCATTCATGAAGCCGATAAAAACCCATTATAGTGAAGAGATTAGAATATAGATCCGTCACAACAATCGCTCTCTTAGTCCTGTTGATGTGGTAGAATTGTTTAGCAGAGCTTACCTTAAAGTTCAGACTGGCGAAGTAGCCGCTAATACTAATATATGCACTTTCCCCTTTACTATTCGATGTAGTAGTAGAAAAAGGAATAGAAATTTATAACATATTTATAGAAAATGATACGGACCCGTTAGCAAGTGTTGCAAGGTTTTGATAGATATTTCCATACAAAATGAAATATTACAACGGAAACTTTTAAATTTAATAATATAGCTCAAAAGAAAATCAAAGCATTGATTCTTTTGTAACGAAACTAAAAAAGCAAGCTGCTAATTGTAAACGTGTGTGGACGAAAGATAACTGCAAACAGTCGTAATCAGGAAAGAGTGTTGATAAAATTCAAAATATTGTAAATCACTAGAATTATCTCAAAAACACATAGAGCTATTAACTCCTGAAAAAGCCAGCGAACGCAGTTTTTGTAACGATGTTTAAGTGTAAAAAAAATGTGGCTTCAAGCGTACATCAGGAAAATGCCCTGTAAGTTTTGTTACTTTTGTGCTGCATGTCAAAAAAAAAGGTTATTTTGCGAAAATGTGTCGTGCTAAAAGCAAGAATATGTTAAAGTCGAGTGAAATGAAAATGAAACAAACAGGAATAACTGACAAGAAACACGAAGACATGATGAATGAGAAAAAGATAGAAGAAATGAAGAATTACAATGAGCAAGATGCAAACTATTCCCTTTTATCTGCAGACAATGGAATAAATCAAGATTACTTTGTATTCAGATACGACCAAAAGAAAAATTTTTTGAATGCTTTAAGCTGATATGAACAAATTACAGTTAATAATAATAGTATAAGACTTAAATTAGTAGCAGAATCAAGCGTATTACCACTTAGTAGTGTTTAACCAATTAAATATTCAAATCTTAAATATAACATACCTACCGTTGAAAGAATATTCGCTCTTAACAATATCATATTTTTTCAAGTTTTTAATGAGAAATAAATAAAAAAATTAATATCATTGCGAAGTACATGTAACTCTGTATTAACCCTTTGTAGGACACTGGTCGCCAAATCGACCGCTAAGGATCGGAGGAGAAAAATAATTCGCTTGTACTTCCAACATGTCCTGCTCCCTTGTGAGTAGCCGAAAAAATGTTACGATGCTAAGAAAACTGGTAGAGAATGACACTACAAGTGGTAAGTACTCTTTTACATTGTGTTAGAACTCTATACTTATTTCCACCCTCCTACCTTTGGCAAGCAGGAAGGAAGAGAGGGGTCAGTGGGAGAATGGCTGCAAGCAAAAGATGCTGTTGTCGATGCTTTATAATTAAACCTATCGAATATATATACGTTTATATTAATAAACAAGTTCAGTAAAACTGTGTGTGTGTCCATCTAATAAATAGCAGCGGTGGGATAAAGAAAAACCATTTCCCTGTGAAAATAGAAGTAATTGCAAGATTCAATGAGTTAAGTTTGTCGCGTGATAAGAATAAGAGATCGACGAGCGCTGTGTGCAAATGAGATAGATTCCAGTAGGTACGCGATCATCACATCGTGAATAGTACAGTTTTGAGAAAAATTTAAATCGGTGTAATTCTAACGTTGCTGTGTGCGAACTATTTTTACCTTTTAAGTGTTTCGTGCGTAGTATTGGTATTGTAAGCAGTGCGAGCATCTTTGTGTATGTTTACGGAATTAAGGATAAGGAAAATGAGCGAAATCGGTGATGCAAGTGGTATCAACGATCTGACAATAAATTCAACTGCAGTAGAAAAAGAACATGTCGTATTGGATGAAACGATGATCGATAGGGAAAGGGAATTAATTCAGCGGGAGAGGGAACTGTTAAGGAGAGAACGCGAATTAATTCAACGGGAAAGAAATTTACACGACGCAGGTACACGTACAATACATTACCACAACAATAACCAACAAGTGACACCTGATTTTGATCCGGGAAAGCCGCACTCATTAACGGCTATACAGTGGGTGCGAAAGGTTGAAAACTAGGCAGATATTTTTAAGTGGGATGAGAACATGTTATTATTTAATGCCGTGTCGAAATTATGTGGCGCATCTAAATTATGGTTTGAGAGCATACAAGATAAGACTCATAGCTGGATAAGTTTTAAAGATCAATTAATATATGCTTTTCCCTCTGTTGTCGATGATTCAGACATACATTTTGAATTATCGAAGTGCAAAAAGAAATTTAACGAAACATATGAGCATTACGTATATCATATGATGGCTATTGCCAGTAAAGGTGATGTTTCCACCAGGGCCGTACTAAAATACATTATCGCTGGCATAACTGACAAAGAACTTGCAAAATTATTAGCTATAACTACACTGAATGGTACACAAGATTTATTAGTAAAAATTAAAAATTTTGAGAATACCATACGCAATGTTCATACGAAATCTACGAATTATGCAACCAATTCTTCAAACGAAGCTGCGGAGAGTATGGGCATATCGCCGCAAAATGCAGAAAGCCACAAAATAAACCGCGTTGTTTCAGATGTAATCGGACTGGATACCTGGCGAGAAATTGCCATGAAGAAACTGCACCAAGAACGGTAAATAAAATTAGAAAAGTCCCAGAAATCCGCCTTGATAAGTACCATCAAATCGTAACAATTGACGGAAAAGAAATCAGCTTTTATAGATCTGGGAAGCGAAATTGTCACAATTCGGGAATCTGACGCGAGTCATTTGAATTTATCGTATGAGCCCTATGATATTAGATTAAATGGATTCGGTGGAGGTAATTGCCGAACGATAGGCAAGCGCATGTGTGAAATTCGAGTTGGTAATGTTGAGATTATGGTTGATGTCTATATTGTTCCAAATTATTCCCAAGAAGATGCTATGATAATTGGAAGAAGCGCGCTGGACCAACCGATTTACAGATTATTAAAGAAAAGGATTCTTTAATGATAAAACAGATCGAATCAAAAGAAGAAAATGAAAGAGACAGCAACCCTGATTGTGAAGTTGAGGATACAGATGACCTAGCGGTAGAGAATGAGATAGATAAGTATGAAGAAAATGGAAGCACTGACAGCGAGCAATACCGAGTCAACGAAAATCTAACGGACCGAGAGAGAATCGAACTGTGCAACCTGCTTCAACAGAAGGAAAAGTGCTTCGCGAAGAGTTTCAAGGATATAGGGTTAACCAACAAGATAGAAATGGAAATTGAATTGACATCGAGTGAACCGATTACGTGTCGTCCATATAGACTTCCGTATGCGCAACGTGGAATCGTGAATGAGATGGTAAACGAACTTTTAGTCGCTGGAATTATACGCGAATCTCAGTCGGAGTACGCGAGTCCGGTTGTGTTGGTTCGAAAACAAAATGGTGGTGAACGAATGTGCGTAGACTATAGACGTTTGAATGCTGTAACCAAGAAGCTATATGTACCACTAATGAACATAGACGAACAGTTAGACCGGTTAGCAAACAATAAGTACTTTATCACCTTGGACTTATCTAGTGGGTATTATCAGATAACACTTTTAGAACAAAGCAGACATTTGACCGCTTTCGTAACAATGGACGGGCAATATGAATTCTTACGAATGCCTTTCGGTCTCGTAAATGCGCCTAGCGTATTTTCGCGGTTGATGGCGAAGGTGTTCGCGAAACTGAAACCTGGCGACGTGTACGTGTATATGGACGATGTGTTGATCCCCGGCAAATCGGTGGAGGAGGGACTAAGCAAACTTTCTAATGTGTTAGAGATTTTACAGCAAGGTCTTACTCTAAACTTGAAGAAGTGTAGGTTCCTAGAAGAACAAGTAGAATACCTAGGTCTGGTTATTACAGGGGATGGAATTCGTCCAGGAGAAAAGAAAGTAAAAGCAGTGGAGAATTTTAAAACACCTGAGGATGTACATGGGATTCGGCAGTTCCTTGGGCTTACTGGATTTTTCCGGAAGTTCATCCAGAATTACTCAAGGATCGCCAAACCACTAACAGCATTAACAAGGAAAGACGCTGTATGGAAATGGGAGGAGCAAGAAGATTCCTTTGAAAAATTAAAGGACTGTCTGGTTGAAAGGCCGGTGTTGGCACTGTACGACCCAGAAGCGGAACTAGACGTCCATACAGATGCAAGCAAAGATGGATTGGCAGGGATTTTGTTGCAAAAAACAGGTAATGACAACCGAAAACCTGTAGTATTTTTCAGCCGCCAAACAAGTGATGCCGAAACTCGATATCATAGTTTTGAATTGGAAGCATTAGCTGTAATCGAAACGATCGAACGTTTCCGAGTTTATGTGCTTGGGCGTAAGTTTAAAGTGGTAACCGATTGCAATTCCCTGAAAACCATAATGAAGAAGCGAGATCTGACTCCGCGGATTGCACGATGGGTATTAAAGCTGCAAAAGTATGATTTTGATGTCGAGCACAGACCAGGCGGACGAATGCTGCATGTCGATGCACTTAGCCATGCACCAAACGACAACCCAGTCGATACACAGACCGCATCGCTAAATGTTTTTACCACCAGAATTGACACAGGTGACTGGTTGCTGATTATGCAGTTACAAGACAAGAAGTTAACTAATTTGCGCGACACTTTAAGCAGAACACCTAACACCAATGAAGAGAAACAAATTCACCGAGACTACAAATTGATCAAAAATGGACTTTATCGGAATGTGGACGATGACCTGAAATGGGTGGTACCGAAAGACATCATATGGAGAGTCATACGAGGCTGTCATGACGAAATGGGACACTTTGGGATCGAAAAAACATTACAAGCCTTGAAGAAGCACTATTGGTTTTCGAAGATGAGGAAAAAGGTAAAGAGCTACTTAGACTCCTGCGTAGAGTGCGCTTACCACAAGATAAAAGGCGGTAAGAAGGAGGGTGAATTGCACAATATAGAAAGCGTGCTGATCCCTTTTCACACTGTAAACGTGGATCATTTGGGTCCGTTTCCCAAAAGTTCGAAGGGCAATACTCACCTTTTGGTGTACATTGATAATTTCACCAAGTATATCTATATGGAGGCAGTGAGCGACACCACTGCGAAGAACACTATAAAAGTATTGCAGAATATATATTCCATATTTGGACCTCCCCGGCGCTTAATTTCTGACCGTGGTACCGCATTCACAGCCACGAAATTCGAAGAGTTCTGCAAGATTAATGATATCTGGCATATCAAGACTGCTGTGGCGACCCCCAGAGCTAATGGCCAAGTTGAGCGCTACAACCGAACCATAACGACGACCATAACTACGGCACATACCCGAGAAGATGGACGAGATTGGGACAACCGTGTGAAGAACATCCAGTACGCTATGAACAGTTTACCGAATAAGACTACAGGCCAAACCCCACGATCTATTGTTTGGATTTCAACCGCGTAATGCCCTACAGAATCACTTGACGTTAAGTTTGGAAGATGAAGTACTTATGGACCGGGAAGACCTCCGACTTACAGCGCTCCAGAAGATTGGAATAGAACAAGAAAAACAGAAGATGCGGTTCGACCAGCAAAGGAGACCACCTTGTAAGTACTCCAAGGGCGATTTAGTTTTGATTTGCAGAGAACCTGTCGCAACGGGAGAACCTCGGAAGCTGAGATCACTTTTGAAGGGACCGTATGAAATTTCGGACGTTTTGGACCATGACCGCTACCTTGTCGCTGACATCGAAGGTGCAGAGAGAACCCAGCGGCCGTTCCGATCTGTGTATTCATCTGACCGTTTGAAGCCTTGGTGCATACCATACGATCCTAGTGAAGGAATCGAGGACGATTCCTCTGGTAGCGAGGCCGACTGTTAGAACTCTATACTTATTTCCACCCTCCTACCCTTGGCAAGCAGGAAGGAAGAGAGGGGTCAGTGGGAGAATTGCTGCAAGCAAAAGATGTTGTTGTCGATGCTTTGTAATTAAACCTATCGAATATATATACGTTTATATTAATAAACAAGTTCAGTAAAACTGTGTGTGTGTCCATCTAATAATTGTATAAATAATCTATCACCAAAATATGTATATTAATACATATTTTTTTTATCACTAACGTGCTATTAACTTTCAGGATTGACAAACTATTGAAAGGACCCCGGCATGAATTTGGCTTTTTCAAATTACGACTTACTTTTTTACTTGGCTTTTTTCTTTGTTAGGTATGGACAGTTCAACGTTATATAAATAATGAATAAAATAAAATAATATTTTATTCTTTATTTTAATTTATTTATATATTTTTATTGCTGTGCTTTATTTTCAGGATTGAAAACCGATTTATTGGAAGGACCCCGGCGACGACGGCATCGGCTTTTTGAAAGTCCATAAAAGAAAAATAAGTTGACAATTATTTCTTTCATACTTAGAATTATTTGTAAAGTATTATTTATATTTTTTTGTTCCTCCTTTTTTGATTTGGAAGATAAAAACGACATTGATGCGATGCATAATTTTCTTTTCGGAATCGCCGAAGAAATGGCTCGGACTTTGATTGCGATTCGGATGCCGACGACGTTCTCTCTGCAGCCAGTTCGAGTTCGAACTGTTCTTCTTCCCCGCTTCCACCAGCTTCCACCCCGAAGATGACTCGAGAAAAGGCCCAGCTTCCGCCTGCAGAACTAACTCCGACAATTTCTGGATTTGGAACAAGAAGAAAGGCGAATAGAAAACTGTTATCTGAGAAGCGTAAAAGGAAAGCAGACAACAGTCTGCTTTCCTTTTCCGACTTAGAAGCGGCATATACCAACTCACTTTTCTAATCCTATTGCCGACAAAGAGGAACAAGAGGAACCTTTAGAAGAGAAGGTCTGGACAAAAGTCGGCTCAGATTCAATAAAATTGAATTCATTTATTTTTAACCAACCTCCATCAGACCCTTCAAATTGTGCTCTCGTAGATTTAGAATCGGCCATAAAAACATTTAATTAATTTTTTTGATAATGATACCATAAAAAATATTGTTCTAGAGTCGAACAAATAATATATCCAAAATGGAGGTTCATTGGATTTATCGGAGGAGGAACTAGGGCATTTTTTGGAATAATTATAGTTATGGGGTTCCATACTTTGCCAAGTATTAGGCTTTATTGGTCAACGGACACAAATTTCAAGGTAGACAGGATTAGCATTGTTGTGCCATTGAAAAGATTCCTAAAAATATTGAGATACCTTCATCTCGTTGACAATAAACGCATGCCCAAGAGAAGTGATGAAAATTTCGACAAGTTGTTCAAAATAAGACCGTTTTTGAACGATCTCGAGAAAAAATTCAAATGCTTCTATAACCCTTCCCGATGGTTTTCAATAGACGAGAGCATGGTGAAATTTAAAGGTCGCACATCGCTCAAACAATATATGCTTATGAAGCCTATAAAAAGAGGGTTCAAGGTTTGGTCTATATGCAACAGCGAGACTGGCTATGCCTTCGACCTTGATGTATACACACGGAAGGAAGACGGGGCAGATAAATCCCTTGGTTTGGGAGAAAAAGTTTTACCGTCTGCCAACGACTACCTGTTTAGGAGGTTTGGACTGTTTTTCGATAATTTCTTTTTTCAATAAATTTAGTTGAAAAATTATTAGAAATAGATACCTTTGCGTGCGGGACAATATTCTCCAACCGCAAAGGTTACCCTCCAATGAAGGGAGATAAAGAAATGTCTAGGCGGAATATCGACTTTGCACAAAATGGAGATTTATCTGTGGTCAAGTAAAAAGACCGGGGGACAAAAACTGTCTCTGTAATTTGTTCTAAAAAAAGCATAACGCAGAGAGCCGGACGGCCGTAAAACGTACCCAACTTGATGGAACAAAAAGCGATATACAATGTCCAACTTCACTCGCAACGTACAATAAAAAAGGGTGTAGTTGATCTTTTTAACCAAGTTGTGGCTTGTCTAGAAATTTCACAAGATCTAACAGTTCGCTCAAATAACCCAAAGAACCAGATTAATATAGTTGATGAGATGCGTAACAGAATAGCTACAATGAATTATGAAATAGTAGAATTAAAGAAACAATTGGAGAAATCCAGGGAAAACGACACATATCTAAAACGTAAAATAGAGTCCATTACGAAAAAAAGGAAATCACAGCAACTATTAATAAGTCAGTTGCAAGTAACAATTAACAAATTAAGCATTCTGAAAAAAATATCCCTCATGTCAACCTCAACGCAAACCGAAAAGCCAGGAAAAATACCTGTAGGGGAACGAAGTGGAAAACATATAGGTTCTAAACTATTAACTATTAAATATGAAAGATGTGCTACTTTTAAGCGGACGTAATATGACAAATTTTTCAAAGGAAAAATTTCCGGTAAATACCGTCATCATTGTGTTTGAAATTGAAAAACGACACGTTACTAGTAATGGATGGAACTAATGATGACTACTTCAACTTTGATTTAGGACTAATAGATAGCCTGATTAAGCAGACCGAACATACAATTGTGGTATTAACTAGTATTCCCTACATGTATAACCATAGGCATTTAAATTATAAAATACGTAACGGCAATCAGACGCTCTTCAGGCTACTTCCCACAGTGCCACATATTGCATTTACTGACATCAACATAGATAGACCGGAAACGAGTATATAGGTTTTGGTTTACATTACAAGGCTAGAGGAAAAGGACTCAAAATTATTTTAGTGGATGTCTTCAAACAACATACCTTAGAGGATGTAACGGTAGAGTCTGTTCAGGAGCTTCGTAAATCGCCGAATTCATCGCAAAATGCTAGAGACGCGAGTGAGGCTGAAAGAATTTTTTTTATAAATACGAAACTTATTCCCGTTAACGCCTCAACAAACTCAAACAAAAGGCAGGTAAAGCTGCGAATTATGTATGTAAATGCACAATGCTTGACCAATAGATTAGATTGCCTACAGCTAATTTTTCAAAACGAAGAATATTCTGCTCTTCTGAGCATTGGCTTAAATCGGTGTAATGGTAAATATTAATATACCTGGATATCTATTATCCTCGCATTATTGTCGCGTGAATCGTGGTGGAGTTGTTTTCAAACAAATCAGTAAAATTAAAGTCGATAACTATGGAAGACCTTTGTGTCGACATGGATTTTGAATGTTGTTGTAGCTGCTTTACCATAAACAAAAGATCCTGTGGAGTTCTGGTAATATGCCGAAGCCCAATTAGCAACCTCGATGTCTTTATAGGTGGTGTGACCGAGTCTCTGAATCGAGTTGCAACTAAATGCAATAATATAATCTTATGCGGGGATGTGTGATCTAGATGTACCAGATCAGATGTTCTGGTCGATGTGTTTGATTCGTTTGGATTAAGTGGGAAGTGGATCAACCAACACGAATTGTGATTGCTGACGGACACGTGTCGGAATCTGATTGACTACATAGTCTCCAACATTACGAGAATGGGTGTGGAATTAGCCCTGTGTGACTTGGAAGTAGCTGATCATTGCGCATGGTTAATGAGTCTGAGTTTTAGCGAAGTGGCCGGTGTCTCGAACAACGAGCATCCTACCCTATCGTTTCGTGATGTTGGTAAGGCGAATTTGCAACAACTGCGGTTCCAGCTTGGCGTAATGGATTGGGTTGGATCTCTTCACGACGCGGATAGGGTGGATAATCTGTTTGAACGTTTTTTTGTATATTTTTAACTCATTGTATGATTTTTTTTATGCTCCCAGACACAAGCAAAAAGGAAATTGTGTAGCGAGAATAATAAGTAATGAGTAAATTTTGACAAGAAACTTAAGGGAAGAGTTTTTGAATTGGCCCCTGTTGTGTCGGACATATTCAGAATTAAAAAACCACTACAAAGCAAAGCAAGTCGAGTATAAGAGAAGCTTAGACGAGACAAGAAGGAAGTATTTCTGGCAACGTATCGGGAATGCTAAAAATGGATCGCGGGAACTATGGCGATGTATTGACTCCCAATTGGACCAAAATGAGTAGAGAAACGCTGTCATATATATCAATATAGACAATATGGTAGTATCTGATCCTTCACAGGTGGGTACTATCTTTTGAAATTTTTTTACCAACTTTCCATATTCAAATGTCACGCAAAACTTGGGTACTATTAGACCGCTATCATCATTCCTACAAAATTTTATTGCTTTTTGTCCAGTTAGCACCGATGAATTTGCAAGTACGATAAAGTCATTAAAAAATAAGCATCGCACTGGTATGGAGGGCCAAAAACACGAAACCCATCAAGTATGTTGGAGATGTGTTGATCGAACCCTTAACGATATTTAATAAATCAATAGCGTCACGAGATTTTCCATCACCGTTAGAAACGGGTAAGACCATTCCAATTTTCAAAAAGCACAATCCATTCATTGTTGCAAAACTACCGCCCTATAACAATACTGAGCGTATTCTCGAAGGTGCTGGAATCTATCATATACAATAGAGTAATCGACTTCCTTGAAAAATTTAAAGTTTTTATGAGTGCCCAACACAGCTGATCGTCGAGATCTACCGAAATGGCTTCCATCGAGTTTTCACAATTTATCTATAAAGAAGTCGACGAGAACAATTATGTAGTTGGAATTTTCTTCGATTTATCTCAGGCATTCGGTAGTGTGGAAATTTTGTGCGGTAGAAATTGTGCGCGGTAGGTATCAGGTGAAAGATACTAGATTGGTTTTCTTCGCCAATATTTTCACATGCATATGCTCATCCAGAGAGTTGCAGTAGAGAAACTACAATTAGTCTGAGAGCATCAAGTGTGTCGGTTCGCTCTAACTTTGATGACGATACTTTTCTAAAAAAAAAAAAAAAAAAACTAGTAAATTTGTGAAACGTTAATCTCAAATTAATAAAGAAGATTAGTAAATATTACAATAATTTATGTCCACTTTTGCATATGTAGTTTTGAATTACCAAAATAATCTTTATAATTTTACAAGAAAAGGTAGTAAGGTATACTAATACAAATTTTAGAATATACAACGTTTTGAAAATGAACAAGTTTTAAGCGTAAATTTAACAAATTTATTTGCTAACTATAACAAATACATTATTGTTATATTTAACTGTATCCGCGGTGTAAATTTTATAAATTATAGGAGTGGACCTGTAAGAACTAAATGTTGGAGTTGTATTAACATTGTATTTTTTACTGTGTAGATATTACTTTGCAAGACCTAAAAAGGATTTACTCTACCGAAGCCAGTTCGAATACCAAGCGTGGCAAGGAGCCGTTCACAAAAACTTAAATCTGCTACGTTTGTGGAGTGAGTATTCAATGTTGCGAACTACAATTTCAATAAACAATGAGACTACGCGCATTCTTGAAGCAGAAAAACGATGGTTACAACAAAGAATTCAAGTGTGTTTACACGACAAGAAATTAACTGCTTTTTAACTGTTGCTCCAGATGAAACTTATTTATTAACTAAGGTAAGTCAACAGTTGTCAAACCATTGAAAATTGTTAATGTATGTTCCTAAATTTTAGGTTGTTGCAGTACTAGGTATTGCGGGAGCAGGTCAAGCAAACGAATTTCTTAATCTCTTGAACGAAGATATAAACAAGGAGCATAATTTTAAATAATGATAGCAAGGACTGTGGCGTAATATGGTAAACAACACATAAATATCGGCACCCTCCGCACCACAAAATTGCAAGCGTGACTTGCAATATTTGCATTCTTCCTTTTAGCTGCAACATATTTATTTAAATATAACTAAAATATCAACGTTCTTAGTGCTGTTAATAATAAATGATTTAGAAACTTTTTCGTTTGCCGTGTATCAATCCAGACAAAATTATGCTCAAACGACACATAACTATCGGCACCCTCCGCTCCACACAAGTTTAATGTATTATATAGTAATATATAATAATTAGTCCGGGACGGCTGTTTCGAGGATACGAATAGTTCTCATCATCAACCGGTGAGCGAATGATGATAGTGATGATGAGGACCATTCATGTCCTTGACACGGCCGTCCCGCACTAATTATTATATATATTGTAAAATATATAATAATCAAAATAGGTAAATAGACCATAAAGTTGTGTCATACTTGCACACAAGGTTGTATTTAAAATGTGAAACTATGGTAAGTCAAAAAGTAAACAACTTATTTTAAAATGTAAACTAATGCAAAAAATACATAAATGAACTCCGAGTGCTACCGTGAATTTGTGATTCTCGAACTGTACTAGAGTGTGCTTCAAACAAATTATATATACTGTTGTCTTGGGGAAAAAAGCCCCTAAGCAAGTTTGCAGCAAATAAAAAGAAAACTCGGTTTTAAAATGATGAAAACGAGAACTTTTATTTCTCTTTTAGAGGCAGTTGTAAACCAATTTTAATAACTTTTAAGAAAAAATAATTTTGAAAACCTGTTTTCAGTTATTATTAAATCACATTTCTGATAAAGAATAATGGAGTTACCTGCCTTCTTACTAAGGTAACGTTTGCGTATATTTTTGCTTTGGCATTTGTTTTTGCTTAAAAACGATAATTAACATCGTTAATTAATTATTATTGATAATTAACGTCGAAAATTACAGATATATTACATCGTTTTTGGAATTTTTTATAGTATGAAAGGGAAAACTTGTTTGTCTTGTAGTTCTTTTTATTTTAATTTGCCAATTTCCAATTCCATCCTTTCTCGTTTTTTAGATTGAAGAAAAGGGAGCATTTTGCGTACCACTTGATGTGACTCGTAATTTAGATTTGTATTTATATCAAAAATCAGTTTATATTTCAAAACAAAAGTACATTCAATTGATGACATATAAAGGAAATAAATTGACTTAGCTTAATTGTAATTATGAAAACCCTGTAATTAAAGCTGTACCAGTGTCAAAAATTGTTAAATTGATGAAATAATTAAAACATCCGCAACTTTTACTTTAATAAAAATAAAAAAACGAAAAACTAGGCAGTAATGCTAGTAGTGTGTATAGTGTATGTTGTTTAGTATAATTTTTGTAAGAAAAGTAAATGTCAGGGCAAAAGCTTATGTTTATCAACTAATATAAAAAATGTCGATATGATGAGGACTGCTGGAATATGTTCGAATTGAAAAGAATGATTGAGCACTTCAAGATAAAGCAATAGATTAATATTGTTTACTTCAAAGCGATTAATGTGCACAGCCTCTTATTCAGAAACAAGAATTATTTCTTAAGGCGATTTCAAAAAATGTTTGTAATAATTTGCATTCAGAAACAAATTGTTTCTACAAATTGCAAAACGACAGAATTAAAATTACAGCTACAACCGCATGTTAGAAAAAATGTTCAGTAAGTGTTTTGCAAGGAATTTTTTGAAACTAAATTAACTAAATTGTGGTGTTAGCTCTTCTTTGAATACCTGTATTGTCAACAAGATGAACGTTAGTGCAAAAGTTGAACGAAACACTGTTGAATGTGGTTACTTACATTTTATGTGATACATCTGCATCACTTCAGCATAGGCCCAAATCTCAATGCATAGGATACATAACAATGAAAATAGAAATCCTAAAAGAAAAATTTATTTTAGCAAAACCAAAGAAAATATTGGAGCTGTACAAACAAATAGTATATTATGTGAAATATCGCCAGAGGCACTTACTCTACAGGAATCTGGTGTTTTAGAACATTGAACAAAATTACAGCTTCTTTTCTTTTAGAAACACCAGTGGTGTTAGCATAAATGAACGATACTAGAGTAAAAATAAGTTTCGACTTCGAATAGGTTATGTGCATGAATGATATGGAATTTAATCTTACCGCCAGAGTGCGCACGACAAAATATAAAAAAGACAAACTCTAATAACCGTAGGTTTTTCGAATGAGCAATGGGTTATACATTTCGACTGAAATGGTTGCTTGTGTCACGATAAAAATAGTGGAGCTGTTTTGTTAGGTAGCTCCAATGCTAATATCGCTAAACTTGTTGCTCCTCAATCTAGATGTCTCTGAGTTAAATTATTTGTTATAATTATCAATAAAAACTTGTTTTATAGTTTAGTTTCAGGTAATAATCTAAAATTAATTGAAACAATGTATCGTTATTTTAAAGCCAGTATCACGTACTTTATTAACTGATTTTCTCCCAGCATTTCAGGGAGAAATAAACCAGTAAGTTGGGGAAGCACTGGCTTCAACTTTACTGGAAAATATATTTATTTTGACTTGAGCACAACGCAGCGTTTATAAGGCTCTCGCAAATAAGGTGCTGAAAATAAAATAATAAACGTGTATATTATATTATTATATATATATATATATATATATATATATATATATATATATATATATATATATATATATATATAATTTTAAAATGTCAATAAACCTTGATCAACATTCAAACCTACAAGGTAAGTTAAAAGTACGGAAACGACTATTTGTCATCCTTGATATTCATTTTTGGAAATTGTGTTCAATATAAAAGTTTGCTATCAAATTGTTATACTACATTTTTCTTTTCTTCAATTATTCTTAGGTTGTAAACTTTGAAAAGGCCTCTTTCTCTCAACAATAGTTTACCTTTGTAGAGTTTTTTAATAACACCGGGCCTGTTGAAGGATTTAATATATCGCAGATAGAAAAAAGCGATGCGATAAACAAGACGGAGTGAGAAAATTACCAATGGTCATTATATACGTCAAATATTCAGCATAATTATTTCGATTGTCCAATTTGTTGCTATTAATATTAACATGGCGAATTTAAACAAACGTATAAGATAAACAACTCAAAAATATCGGCAACCTCCACACCACACAAGTATCCAGGACAGCAGAGCCGAAGGAATTAAAATATTTACATTCTTTTCTCTAACGGAACTACTTCTACCGATGAAGTAACCGGACATAACTGCAGATGGTCATTATATGATTTTTTCTTGGTTTTTAGAGCACCAGCACCGTACCCCCGACAATTTTATGTTTGCGTTAGTATTCTGCGAGGCATCTTTTTATCAATTTCAATTTAACTTTGGCTCTGTACTTGCAATAATTGCAAAATGAAATTGTGCTATGCTCATTCCACACGAAATTAGTATACAACAATATGGACATTTTTCGTAACGGATTAGGAGGTGAAAAAACACCCAATGGCCAGTCTGTTCGCCTGATTTAATTCCTTTAGATTTTTGACTTTAGGAACACTGCGGCGTTCTATTGTAAAACCGGATGATCGAAATCTTTACAAATTATGCAAAGGTCTGCAACTACGGTATTTGGTAAAATGTTTTAGAACTTATAATATATTGTATCAAACTACCAGAAATAAACGTAGGTCTGCTGCAAATTGTGCTAATGTAATGCAGAAACAATCGCGAGCGAATTGATCTGTAGCAGACATTGTATCATCCGTCAAAGAGTTTGGATTAAGTTGCGAAACGCGGTAGAATTATAAAATAAATCTTGTTTTTTCTTATTTCAATAAAGATATTGACGCAAAATGACAGTCATTAATTTAGCATGAAAAGTATTAGGATTAATGCCAGGTATTATACATTAGCTCAACATTAATAGGATCTCCCACTCTACGCAGTTTTAGGATGATTGTTTTGAAGATCGTGTTACATGTAAGTTTTAAAGAGCAAAATTGTATTTTTCATAAAAAAAAGTTCTCCTCCTTGTGACACCAATACTTCAACAATATGCTATTATAATTCATTTAATAGTGATGGCAAGTGTGACTGCGGATTAGTGTAGCAAACAACGCTAAAATATTGGCACACTTCGTATCACACAAGTGTAAATAATCCAGGACCGCTATTTCGAGGATACGTGATAATACGATAATGCGAGAAAAAACTCTAGTTCCAACAATCCTGTTCTATCCCAACTTTCTAAAAAAATTTTCTTTACAAGTACATACTTTTGTTGTCTACACATTTTGAAACTAAGACACGAAAGATATGAAAAACAGATATCCTACCCTAATAAATCAAACAGAACTGAGTATGACAACGACCTATTCTGCCTATTCAGGAAATTTGTGTTCGTTTCTATGTAAATAGTTTCGCAAGGATCTAATCCCACGGGGGAGTTTTTAATTTCAGGCTTTCTAATTTGTTAGATTTATATGTTTTGTTGTATATACGAAAGTTAATCGAATATTAAGGAGAGGAAAGTAATAAAATCGCCTATACTAGGGAACCGAAAAAAGAGATAAGCACTATATTCAATGAGCATATTAGTACTTATGAGTAGAGAATAGAATCGCCAAATGCAGCACAACACATAAACGAAACCGGGAATAACATTAAATTAGTGAAGTGCATTTGGAATAGGGTTAAAAATAAATGACAGCTGACTGCTACTTATTTAATAACAAAATACTCTAAACGTTACGCGTGAAAAAACTACTCTGCTAAGTTGTTAACTGTAGATGGGGAAAAACCATCAGCGTTGCCACCGCTATGTTGCCTAGTACATAACAATTAGAAAACTTTGAAATTGATCAAAAACGAAACTTCGCTACGAAAATTAGACGCATACAAAACTATCTCCATATTAAATAACACCGATTTGGTAAATAAGAGAGAACGAACTACTTTCACACTCAGTTCTAGGGTGAAGCACACATGTGTGTTTCGAACTAAGTTCTAGTTTTAGAGTATCTAAAACGTCGTCGAGTCGTGAGCCTTTTCATCAAATTTAAAGCAAATATAGAACCAGTACGCTTCAATTATTATTCGTTTCTCTGTACTGTATCCCCTTTCACTCTAGCTTCAAAGCATTGCGCTTATGGGAACAGCAGTAAACGTTGACAGATTTAGAGTATTAGATATTTTAGTACTTAATACTCACTATAACTTCATTGTTATTATTAACAGAGGCGCGGAATCTCATTTTTAAATGTACATAGAGAATGATATATAGAAGGGAAGCCAATTGGTTTATTCCTTTTTGGAGTGCAAATTTACGGCCTTAATCGATTATTTTACAATGATTCTGCACTTTGTTTAAATCATTATTGTGTTGTATAACTCGTTTCCTTGGCCTGATACAATCTCAATTGGGTCTAACACGTTGTAATAGGGTAGCAAATGTGTCCCATACCAACAGTTGTTTGGTCAAATATGTACTTATTGTTGACCGTGTTTTAATGTTATTTGATAAGAATATTATTTCACTTAGCCAAAGGAATACGATATTTCTCGTGGCACCTGTAGTAGCAATCCGTTCTGCCCTGCGATTGATTTTGACTGCTTGTAATATTGCTCCAGCAAAAAATATGCTGATGTTCAAAGCTGCGGCAACACGCTAAAATTACGCAAGTTATCATACCTTGAACACTATATTTTTGAAAATATACCACTTACTTCTCTTACTACATAAAAAAAGTATCAAACGTTACCAGTGAATGCGAATACTATCACACTCTTACTCAAAGAATATTATAAAGGCTGTAACAATTTCTTTAGCTTGTTTAGCCAAATACTTCTGTATTTTAACGCAAAACAGTCTCCAAACAACCAACAAACCTCGCGGATATTTCCTAGAATAAACTAGTATAACATTAGCGAACGCCACAAACACAGTGCAAATATCAAAATGTCTAATGGGTGTAATGACAGAAACAATGAGGTAACGACGTACTTTAATACTAATTGAGAAGAAACTCGGTTTGTATTAATTGGTAATAACGATTTAAAATAATGAATGAAGTGAATGAATAAGTGATAGCTGTGCTGTTATTTTTTCGCGCCAGACATTCGAATGCACACACAATATAATATATATGTAATAAGCACGCTCTCCCGCTTAAAACAAGACCAGTTAATATAATGCGTGTAGTTCGTAGGAGTTAAATAAAGTAGATATATTAGATGCAATGTATTTTATTCACTGACAACGCCACAATAATATGCGCCAAAGCGAAGCAATCTGAATCATTTACACCTTAAGCCATTATATAAAATACAATTTGCATCCTACTTTAAACAATGGCCAATATGTATTTTAGAGTTGGTATTATACAATATAATGAATTATATTGTATAATATAACAACATAAAATAAGTACAAAGGTATTTATCTTTGAAGATATAGACTCCCTTACACTTAAGGCTGATATATGAATCATGCTGTGAATCCATTCAATAATTTAGGGACTTTTTATATTTATTGTTATGGTGGTAGTACTTTCTGTTATCTGGCGAGTAACGGGTGACAGTGTTAATTGACGTTAGCAGTTGTTGCACTTACAAAAAAATCTGATAGAAATAAGTTCAATAGAGCAGCATCTAATAATAATTTGTTATTTAATGTATATTATACGAAATGAATGACATAATCAATGACACCAAGGTTCACTATAGTGAACAAGAAAAATTATTCCTAGTACAGTTAGTGTGTGAATCAAAAGATATAATAGAGAATAAGAAAACGGATAGTATGACTCTAAGGGATAAAAATCAAAGGTGGAAAGAAATATGTGAAGCATATTGCCACCAAGGTTTTAAAACTCGCACTCCGAAGCAGCTCAAAAAATTGTGGGAAAATATAAAACAAAGGTAGAGAGCATGTGAACAGTTGAATTTCTATCAAATATTTTTATCGTGCGATTTATCGTACAGGCGAAGAAAGATGACATTGGTGCAAAGGCAGCGTCATTCACTAGCAGGCGATCCTCTTACCAACGCAACATATGATCCAGTAATAGAATTCGTAGACAGGGAGGTTCCAATTGTAGATAGTTTATTAGGTAATAACAATAGTAGTAATCATGTATTTCAAAAAGCAAGTAAGTTTTGTGTACTATTCGTGTTTTGGGTAATTTTATAATTTGCTTGTAAATCTTTAAATCTATTACAGATAATGGTGAAAGTAACATGGAGAAGATGAATGCCGAATCGGATAATAGTATTGAATTTTTTGATATGACGAAGAAATATAAAGTAAATAATGTATCTACGCCACATTCTTCACAGATCAAGAAATTACCAAGTAGCAGACAAGTTACTTTAGCCGAAGAAGAAATTCAGTTACGAATTCAAAAATTAGAGGAAGCTATTCAGCAGCAGAGGGAATTACATAATAAAAAAATGCAAATTGCTGAAGCAGAATATAAAACTGCAGTACTGAAATTATTAGAGGCAGAGGAACAAGCACAACATCGAGCAAATAAATTGTGAATACACTTATATTTGTCTTTACCATTTACTACGAATATGCTGATATTAGCTTATTAAGGTGTTTTATTTTAAAAGTATTTTGTTATAACTTATGAATGTTGTAATTATGAGAATGGCTTTGTTTTGCAGCTTCTTGCAAGACCTGTTTTTATTATATGTCTATACTCCTTTAAAGTGAAATTGATTTATGATATTTAATTTGGATTCCGCAGTATGTAGAATGGAATAATAGAAAAATGTATTTTTTTTTAATCCCTTTTGGTTTCAATGGAAAATGTAATTTTGGTCCAAAAGTCATTGAAAAACAGTAATTACACTTTTGTCAGTAATATAAAAACTTAAAAATCAAAAATTATAATAAAAATGTAGGCTTCCACGGCCAGAGTCTGTTGAAACTAAACGTGTTCCGGGTTTGAGCCGTGTCATGTCGCAAAAATAAAAAACTCGAACTCTAGTTCTTTATTTTAACAACATGACACGGTTCAAATTCAGAACACATTTAGTTATTTTTATTATAATTTTTGGTTTTTACTATAATTATAGCAAGAACATCTTCAACTGGAAACCGGATGGTGTAAGAATGAAAGTATAATACTAGCGTGCCTGTTTTGGCCGTACCCTTCGGAAAATATATTAATTATATTTTCCGAATGTTTTTGTCACCTATACAGGGTTACCTGTAAATAGCACTTAAGCTACCGAAATCTGAAGACTACCTATCAATGTGTTACTGAAAATTTAAAAAGAAATTTATTTGTAACATATACATTTTCTTCAAATTTTAGGGCCCAAAATGCAGGTAAAGCCGATCCATATCTTTGTTTCTTCTATATTATACAAATACCGCTGATGATTCAAAGTTAACCCAGATGCAAATAAAAAGCGATAAAGCATTGTAGATGCTATGAATAGTGAATAGTCTATTAGTCTGTCGTACAGCTGATGTCGAAGTGTTTATGTGTTTACATTGAATATGCCGATAGCCATATGATTTGCGTTCTTAATGTTTAAAGTTAATGCATCCGAAATGTCGGGTTTTGAGTTATTTGTAGTTATACATTCTTTTTCTTTTTATGAAATTTGTGGTGGTCCTAACAAGGACCGATCTAGGCGAAACAGGACAAAATAATTTATTAATGTAAAAAATGTTCGAAATGTCCACCGTGAGCTCTAATACAGGCATCAATTCGGCGACGAAAGTTATTATGCACACGAGTAAAATTTACCATGTCTTCGCGAATGCGTTGAGCTGCAACATAAATGCGATTTCGCAGATCTTCGACATTTTCAATATCAGGGCGACGATCATATACCAAGCTTTTCATGTATCCCCACAGAAAAAAGTCTAATAGATCGGGACTACGAGGTGGCCATGGAGTACGACTTCCACGTCCAATCCATTGTGGAATTCTTTGGTTCAAAAATGCTTGAATTACTCGACTACTATGCGCGAGTGCTCCGTCATGCATAAACCACAATTGTTGCCGTATCGCTAGTGGTATCTCATCCAAATACTCGGGTACCGTTCCGCGTACAAATTTTCTGCCGCAAGACAATTTTGTCTTGTTTCGCCATAAATCAAAATCATATCGGTGTATTCGATATTCGTGTAGGATGCCATTGCAATTGCGTGTAATGACGGCGAATGCTATGTGCATACTAAATGGATATCCGAACGCTGCTTCAGCGACTGCCGGTGATTCCCATATGTTAACTAAGACAGAGTCGGACTCGAATAAAGAAAAATCATTTTCTCGTTACTACGTGCACATAGAACCATAATATTTTGTATTTAGCCATTACTCATGCGTTTCTTTCACCTAATTTTTTTTTTCGTACTATATCCGAATAAGGCTGTATACTTGAAACTAAGACATGCGAAAATACGCAGAAATAGATGAAACGAATTCTAGTCATTGCAGCATGAAACATAAAACATTTGTCACTTGCCATAACAAATGCCTTACTCAAATAAATCCAACAGAATTAAGAATTACAACGGTTTATTCTCTAATCAAATTCAGCAATCATCAGCAATTTTTCCACAATCACGCACGGAATATGAGAGAGCTGATCGCTTTTCTACAATTGTCGCCATTTTATACATGTTTTCACAAACACCGCATTGGTTTACTAATAGAATGATTTACAGCGAGTATAACCAGAGCCAGGTAGGTAATATTTTACGACCCCGTAAGCATGTTTACTAGACATATATTAAAATGAGTTTATTACATAAGTACCGATGACCGAATTCAGTCATCGGATGATGAGTACCATTCATATTTTCGAAACGGCCCTCCCGGAATTAATTATTATATATTCCTAAATAATAAATAATCTTGTGGAATCTAGGAATAATAATATTCCTAAATAATAAATAAATAATCACACGAACTCCCAGTCTTTGCTATCATTTTTTATTACATAAATTGAAATTTTTCTCTATTAAACTTTTTTTAACGAGTCCGTTTTAAATACTTAAATTGTTATCCTAACTGTGTTGTATAATTGTTGTATAGTAATATCAAGAGTATTGAATATTGAAAAGTTTGATTTTTTAAATTCTAATGGCTATCCTAACGCGATTTGCTACATCCTGCGCCATCTGAGAAATACTTTCCTAATAAAATAGTGGTTTAGTTTTTTTTGTGGAACTTGCTTGATGCGAGGGTACCCTTAAGAGAGTAGTTGGTAAGTTAGTCGCTAGAGAGTTTGCCATGGAATACAATACTTTACGAAGTCCACCACATAATTTTTATTCCACAGCAAACACTCACCAGAAAGATGTAAAAATATTCTTGTTTAAAAAGTAAGGTGGTTATATTAAGATTGCACTCAACTTTATAACTGCATAATATAACTTTATTCTGCAGGGTCCACAAAAAGAGTTTTTATTCTAGAAATGACAAATGCTGACAAGAAGAGTAGAATTATTATTTTTTATTTTAGCTTTTGTGAAAACTGAAGTTGGTGATGTGAAAACAATTTAGAAATTGAAAGGCGTCTATCAATATAGCAGCTGGTAACAGTTCAGAATACAGTGCATCAAATTGGCAATTAATATGTACATTAATGGAAAGCCCGATTGTTTAAAATGTTTCAGGAATTGAAAAGAAAGTACTTAGAAATCAGTTCAATGAGTGCTATTTGTAGGTTAGATTCAAATTTTTTTTCACGTTTCTGAACAAACTTAATCTGATATGGTAAACAACATGTAAGTATCAGCACCTTCCATACCACAGGTTTAATTTATTATATAATTTTATAATAATTAGTCCGGGACCACATCATCAACTGATGACCGAACGATGTGAGATGTCAATGAACGATATTTTTTTCTCGGAAGGAAGGACAGTATATACATGATGTTTTTTCGCACGTGGCATCTTCAAAACGTGCAGGAGGTAGAAATAGGCACTTGAAAAACATATACGTTTTCTAGGAAGTAGGGATGGTGCATGCATATTCAATTTTAAGAGTTTTTCTCTCACATCATTCAGTCACTGGCTGATGATGAGGTCCATTCACTTTCTTGAAACGGCTGTTGGGGATTAATTATTTCTAGTATCTTGGTGTCCATAATAAAATAATAAATAATTTAACACGCACTAAATTCAAAAATTAACTAGAAAATTAACTTGGAAATTTTTCTCGATGCAACGTGAATTAAGCTTTATAAATGGATGGAATTTTGCAGAAAGGACAAACAAAAGTAGAAATTACTAGTCATCATTATTTGGATTCTACCTTAGCAATGGTATAATATTCTCTAAAAAATATATGTACGGGGTACTTAAAAAAAGATACTTGATATGCTGTAGTTAGTTGTATAAAAACTGTACTTGTAATATGAAAATAATTAATTCAAGAATTTTTATTAATTCAGTTTTAACATCGGGGGATTGTGTGAAGCTGTCATAAAACAGCCGGCAATCGGTAGAAATTTAGTGCATTACAGATTGCATATTTTGCAATTTAGAAATAGATATATTTTTACATATGAGTCAGAAATTCCTTACAAAAAAGACATGTACTGGCCAACCAACTTGTTTCTTATATCGAACCAGTGAACCAGTTCATGAAAATTGAAAACTGTTTTGTCTAACATTATCTCTCTGGCCCGCAATCAACTGTTTTTTGTTTATTTATATCCACATTCCTACTGGTAATCAACGCAAAAAATGCATTTTTGTTTTGTTTGTTTTCTTCTGCAAAATACCATCCAAATCCAAAACACCTAACGTGAAAGCTAATTTTGCGCTGTTATCATGTAACATATTGATATTCTGGTGCTAAAGAATAAAGTAAAGCGCAGAGATCGGTAATTGGAGGGTTCACTGTAAAAGCGAGCTAGCTCCACTTTTCACATTTTTCAAGAATTATTATTAATACAGTAAGTTAAATAAGGAATTTAAAATTTCAAAAAAAAATAAGGCAGTTTTTTTTTTAGCTGCGTTTCAAATGTTTGTAAACTATTTTACGTTAAATACTCTACTTGCATTTTGCTAATAATTAATGGAGTTCTTATGTATCCTTTTAAATAATATGACACTCAAGTTTTGACTCTCTTTTTTTATCTTCTAGATTTCGTCTCTAGGCTTTCTAGATTATGTTTATTGTGCGTCAGCCATTCTAGTACTCTGCGTATAGCACGTAGTGTTGTTAAATGGTTTAACATTTAAATTTATACCATAAATGCCTGAAAGTGCTGCAAATTATTTAGAAAATGCTTGACAAAATAGCCCCTAGATTTATGCTATAAGTACTTGAACGTTCTATTTAAATTATTTGGAAAATGTTTGATAAATTTAGTGTTTAAAGCATTTCTAATTCATTCACATTACATATGTATGGTATTATTTATGGAATTTTTACACAATTCAACATACTCCAACTCCTTCAATTTTGAACTTCTTTTCGTTATACGTTCTAATGGTTATAAAATAGGGTATTTCTAATTTATGAAGCGTGTTTAGTGGTGTTGTAAATATATCAACCACTTGCTCGCTTGATGGGCAATACTGTTTGTTAAAAGGTCCTTCTCAAAATTTCATGTTTAAGAAATGATGTGTTTACTTCTCTAGTTAATCTGTTAATTTTTGATAAGTTTTCAGGTGCTTTGGTTTTCATTATCAATTACTTCTTAGTTCTTCTAATAAAGTTTTCACATAAATGAGTTCTTTTACATACTGTACCGCAGGTATATGTTCTCCTTCAGTGCTTAACATTGTTACCACAGGTTGCCTGTGCGAGCACCAACATACTGGTCTACCAGTGCTTTTTCGCGCTTTCGCATCACTGGCATAGCCTGAGTCACAAAATACTAGTTTTTTTTTTTTTATACAGATATACTTTCCACAAAACTTTCAAGAGTTTCTCTGTAGGGAAACGAGACGTTGAGCTTCTCATTCTCTGTATTTCTGTTCTCCGGCATCCTAGGCGTGTTCACTGGTTTCGATTTTATCATGTTGAATCTTCACAACACTAGTTTCACTTCACTAGCGACTTCATTACTTTGTAATTTTTCTCACTATTACATTGCATCGCATGCTGAATTACTGTGACTCTGCTACTGCTTCGGCCTCAGTTAGTTTCGTCTCTAGCGTAGTTTACACGTTGAGTTACTGTGCTAACTGTTGTCTACCAACTTTTCATTTTCTGAAGCTTTATACGATTGTGGGTGAGATGCCTAGATTTTTAATCAACTCTTTCTTAAATCTGGGTATGTATCCGTACAGTATTTTGAAAGCAGATCGACCACTCGTTTCGTTCACGGTATTATGTAATGTTAAGTATTATGGTCCTGCTCTATTTTGGCTAAATATTGGTTTGATTTAATGTGCCTTGGGTCATAGCGGCAATGTCACGGCAATTGCTCATTTGACCAATCTATTGGCCTGAGAATGTGGACTAGAGTTATTTAGTTATATTTATGCTTTCTTATATTCGTTACTGTTAGTTTAAGTTTGATTATTTTCTTTCCAGTTCCAAGTATGGTTTCACGAATCCAATTCCGAAGATTATTTTGCAGTTGAAGGTGGCATTGCTCGTAAGTATTTTGTTTTAGTTTCCATGTTCACTCTGGTAAGAATTAGTGTTTATATGAAAGTAATTACATTAATTTATATATTCTTACAGCTATGTATGACCGAATATTCGATTAGTTAGAAATACCTAGAAATATAAAACAACATATACATTTCAATGTTGGAGCGAGAAGATTGCGAATTTTTTAGCGCATTGCAACTCGAAAATGGCGTAAATTCATGAAGAGTTTACATGGCTCTCAGAACCATGCAGGGATGTGCGCGGGTACACTTATGTTTATGAGGCGATTATAGGAAATGCATTGCCTTTGTACGGTACACAACACTACCTACCAACGGATCACAACACTATTTGGCGACTGCCCAAATGAAGAGTGGATGCTGATGCCCATAAAATGCATGCTGACGATAAAATGTATGATGACCGCGGGCGTTACTGTGGTTGGTCGTGGGAGTCGCACTATATGGATAATTCATTATATATATATTAGATAAAAATTAAGTAAAGGAAGTTTATTTGTTTACTAGTTATTTACTAGTTTATTAACAATAAAACATGTTATAAAATTTAACATCTCCACTTGTGCACATATATTCTGAAGTTAGGATTTAAAAAAAGGTTTTAAAAGTTCAACGCGAGTGATTCGCCGATTGGATATTATCCGTTCTTTAGCGAATATTGGCCATGCAAAATGTCTGTCTTCGTTATTTGACCACTCGTATATTAGGGAAGTATTATCGAATGTCACTGACATACATGATGAGTTGTCCGGTTGATAGGTTCGTACTCGAAGGCGTAGTCATACAAAATGAGACTGCATACTTTCGATATAATTTCTAGTTTTACGTCACGATACTAAACTTTACCACTTCGTTTTGTTTTGAACAATCGTACATAGAGCACTCGCCAAATTCTGCATAATCCATTAGAGGCTCGGACGCCCATAACAGTACAGAAGGATGTATACATGTGGTACGCCGCACAGCGTTTCTCTTGCATATCCACATTAATGTCGTAGTGTAATTTTATTAATTTAAATACAATTTGGCATTTCTAATTTT
The DNA here is from genome assembly GCA_020654165.1 of Oryctes rhinoceros. Lineage (NCBI taxonomy): Eukaryota > Metazoa > Arthropoda > Insecta > Coleoptera > Scarabaeidae > Oryctes > Oryctes rhinoceros. The sequence continues at coordinate 8,817,127 of JAIOKQ010001008.1, forward strand.
AGAATAATTGAAAACCGTAGCGTTCACTTTGTAGTTTTCTTTTCTACCTTTCTAAAACGTAATACTAACATGAAGGACTTTTTTTACTTGCTAAACTTCGCACCTTCTTTGATGGACGACCTGGATCCGTTTCTATGTGATAGTCTTTGCTGGTGGATGCTACTTGTGATAAAGGTTTTTTGTTGGGAGCACTTTGTCAGCCTCGTGTCTATGTTTCAAATCTTTGTTTTAGGAGTACGATATATTATGTATATATATATACATTGCTGGGTCTCCGCGCTGTAACCGCTTTTATAATTTCGTAGCAGGCCCACAGTATTGATACCACGGAACATGTAACTCTATCTTGTTGATCTTATCTACTCTGTAGATAAGGTCATTCATCAGACCTCTAGCCTTATAGGTCTAACATTTATAACAGAATATACAAATGTGTATACTTATAACATCATTACCATGCGACTCGTCAAGTAAACCGATTGTCTATATGTTTTAAATTTCTATGTACATGATGAACATCCGCAGAGGGATGGAAGCTTGTTATCTGATACTGTACACGATATAATTCGTATACTATCAAACTGTGGAAAGACGAATGTTACGGTTACACTATTCATTGATGAAAACGGACTCGGATTAGATCATTTGTATATGTACTCAAAGTCTCTCTACTAGCCAAAATATCAGTTCCCAGATAGATTGTGCTGTTGAGTGGGTGTAGAATCTGTTTTATTTATTTGCTTGATGTTTTTTTTTCTCGTTAACTTTTTTACATCTTTAGAGTTCAACGGCTTTTCGGATAAAGTATTAATTTTCTTTTATAGGCTGGGATATTTTCACTATTTTCTTTAAGTTTTACATTTATATTTATATTTAATGCTTAAAATTTATCGCCCTCGCCTAAATTTTGAGAGAAATGTGATGCAGATTCTTGTTCTTTGATAACTGACTCAAGTTCTGCTATTTGCTTAAAGATTCTTATTTTCTTTTATGTTTTCAAATTTCAAATTTGAATTTGTAATGTAGCTAAGGTACTTGTAATATTTCTTGCAGCCTCCATAAGGAGGCTGTCCAAATCTGAAATTCTTCATATAAATAAAGAATTTCAGATTTTGACGCATAAACGAATCTTGATCAAAGATTTCCTTGTTTTTTTCTAGTATCACAATTGAGGTTAAAGATGTTTCTTTCATGTTCTTATGTGCTCTTCATCTCATGTGTAAGCAAATGCTACTCGGTTTATAAATTGCCTAACACTAGTTAAATTCGTTTATTCAACTGCTTGTAATCGGATACCGTTAATCTATATCAGGAGCCGATCATAATCTATCAGGTAGCCGATCCGACCTAATAGATAGCCGACCAGATATATCAGACAGTCGCTAATAGGGGATAAAGTGAAGAAAGAAGGCTGCGTCTTAAAATTGAAAATACTGCAGGCGAATAGAGCGATTCGTAAGAAACATATGCAACTTAAACTAGTTTGGGCAGACACTGACCAGTTGTGAAAAACATTTAGACCTATTATCGCTAGAGGAGCTTGACTCTACGGGCACAATGTATCAAGGAGACGTTATATGACGACAAAACCTGAACTACCATCAAATGCTGAGTCTTCTTTTTCACAGCATGTTGTTTCTCAGTCGCATGAAGTAAGTTTTCTTTACAAATTTCACATCTTACCAAGAACCTATGTACGAGATTTATACTACGAATCGGCATTCTATGGCTATTTGCTGAAGATATCGCGCAGCTAAAAAAGAGGCGGAGGCTGTTCTGTAGGTAATAGTTTGCAATTCATAATATTTCAGGTTCTTAGACGCGCGTGGCCGCCTCCAGCATACATGGTGATACTTACGATCAGCTTCCGGAATGAGTATCTGGCGGTATATACTCTCAATGTCCGTAAAAACGACAAATGCGTGTTGCCTGAAGTGCAATAGTGTTTTAAAAATGTCGTCCTAAATAACGGGACGGGGATATAGTTTTAATGCTGCATCAAATACAACCAGAGTCTCTTTGATTACTGCTTAATGTGGGAAATAATAACCCTGACATGTCGAAACGCGCTCTGTGTCATTTACAGGTCTTACAGCCCCAACCGGTCATTTTCGCTTAAGAATTCTAGGTAATCGCGTTTTAAGCTAGTTTTTTTTGTACAAACTTGTTTCAGTTGCATAAAACCGCCTCAGAGCAATGTCGCGGGATTCGCCTTGATATATTATATTGAATCCGAAAGGAATGCTAACAGTGAACTGACCCAAGTTATTGCGCGTCGTGGTGCGAACGAAATGTAATTCGCATTGTAGCTCTTGAATAGATTTTTCACGCTGAATACTACATTCTTTTATTGGCCAAAATTGTTCCAGTTGACCTTGTAAATTAAAGGCAAAGTGGCAAGATACGTTGTTAGTTGTCCGTATGCGTATTTCTGTGCCTCGGAGTTCCAAATAAAACCAACTTTATCGCGTCTTATGCAATACAGTGTGATTTTGCCCTAATTTAATTTGACCTACACATAACAAATGCCAAAAAATAGATACTCCCAATAATATATCCATTTTTCCTTCTTCTTCAATAACAACTCGCTAAACGATGCAACAGGCAAGGTTTCGGTTATTTTATCTATAATTAAACAATCTACCGCAGTCTTGAATGCAGAAGTTCTCGCGCGTATGTGATTATGGGTTTTTTGATTTGACAAAACACTAGATTGGCTAATATCCAGTACTGTAGTACTTGCCGGCACACTAGATAACTTGAGTTTTTTGAAGAGCTCTGTAGTGACGAGGTTGGATCGACATCCGCTATCGAGCAGTACTCGACATTCGTGCCAAGCATCTAGTGAATCCGCGATTACATGTGTAACTATTGTTTTTGACGAGGATGGTATGGGAACGTTGGAAGTATTTTTGATTGAGACATTCTCTTCTATATGAAGCAATGAATTGTGTTTCCTATGACAATTCTTGCATGAAAATTTTGAATTACAAGACGACATGTTACGCCCATTTCCTAAACAATTGAAGCATAGATGATTCCTTTTTACTCCTTCAATTTGTTTGTTAGGAGAGAATATTAAAAAGACGTCGCATTGTGAGATATAATGTGGACCACTACAAAATTAACAACTCGGTTTGTCGGCTGACAACAAGGCAGTTGTTTTAACCTTGTTCGCGTGTTGATCATCCCTGACTAAATTTGATTTCCCCAAGTACCTGCATCTTTTGTTTAAAAATTATATTAATTGCTCAAACGTGGGTCTTATCAAATATTACTTCATCCCATTCGCCTTTTGTAGAGGTATCTAGCTTCGTTGAAACAAAATAGATAAATAATGCACCCGAGGATTTCACCGGTAGTTCCAATCCTTCTAGAGATCGCACGTGCCAAAGTAAGTTATCTAATAAACCCTGTAATGATTTATACGAATCGCGCTTAGTATTGTTTAAATTAAAAGGCGCGTGTATGTGACTATCAAAGATGTTCATATTTCTTGTGGGTACAAAAAGATAAAATGTTATATAAAAACAAGTGTCCGTTTTTATCACGGCAGACATAAATGCATTGTCAAAAGAAACACAAACACTAGTATCACATGTGGGCCATAGAATAAGAAGAGCGAGCCTTATTCTAACACTAAACCAAAAATGACGGGAATGCTTATATTTGAATTTATGTATATATGTATATTCAAACTTGGAAGATTGGAATAAAATAAACAAACAGAATAAATTTTTAATTTTAGAATTTATTCTAATTAGAAATATTATTTAATGTTTAACGTTGTATGCAATAAAAATTAGAATGATTATCAACAGTAACTTTTATTATCTTTTTCTTTTATTATTTTATGGCTAATTATATATTAAGCAAAATATTAATTTTATCTATATGGCTTTTAACTATGTTCTATATTTTACGAATACTATGTGGTCAAATGAAATTGTTAGAATGTTTTCAAATATTGATAGTAATGAATAGAATTTAAGTGATATAATTTATTTCAAACAACTTGTCGGAAACTGGTCTAATTTAATTTATATTTGAAATAATTATGTAATTACTTTACATATCTTCCCACAGAATAAGGAAAGCGATGGAAAGAAAACTCTCATTACATTTACACATACTAACGCGGCTCGTCTTTTCTTGGTTAGTATTCCCAACACCCCTCTCAATGTCAATTTTGTACATTTGATCCGCCAAACTAAGTGTAATAACATGCCACCGAGCTGAGCGTTGAGGACTACGCAAGATGGCGTCCCGTACACGGTTCACATCTTCCGGCGTACGTTTCTTGATGCCATTTCGATTTCCATAGAAATAGATTATTGCGACTAGGGGCATCCCGTCGATCGAACTTGCGTCGAAAATTGCGTTGTGCAAACGTGAGAGTCTCTGTCTTTATAAACTCTTCTACCGCCGCAATGCGGTGTTGCGCGAACCAGCGCTCCATCTCAACTAAACTGTTAAAACTAAAAAAGTTTTAAGATGTAGGCATGAAAATAACTATTAACTTTAAACTTACCACTTCATACACCACATAATGTCCTTCTAGCAAAAACTGGTTCTTGAATATTATATTTAATGACATTTTTAACTTTCTGGATTGAAATATTTAAATAACACTGTAAATTTGAAGGATATTGAAACAAAATGATGCCTGGACGACAGTTAAACATAAAGTCACAGATAAAATTCGCGTTATTTATAATCATTGTTTGATTGCGTTGGTAATTGTTATGTTCCATTGCCAACTGTCATCATTTTTAATGTTTAAAATGTACGATTATTGAAATAGATCCCGAAACCAAGAATTCTTGCTGTAGCATGATGCAGGGGCGCAACTAATGATGAAACTGAAAAACATTAATCTTTTTTATATGAATTGAGTTTTCTGCAAATAGATGGTCCCTTGTACATGATAAGAAGACGATGTGGTATGCCAAGAAGAGGTGTGAATATAGCGCTGGTGACAGCTAATCTTGTTGCTGTTTATTTGTAACATGGCAGTATATTTGGATTATCTAATTCAAAAATGGCGATCCATTTTGCTATGGGTTCCAATAAATCTCTTAAACATCTCACATTCGCACTAAGATATGGATCAGGAGAACTGCTACTGTTTAGAATACAAACTCATTAGTAGATCACAGTCAAGTCTTTGAATTTTGAGCGAGGTCGAAGTTTCTTCCTTTTCCTCTTTATCTTGTTTTTCCTTGTTGTTCTGCTGTGTGTAGGATAATTGGTTGGAGAGTTTCTTCAGTTCTTCGGTGGGAGGCAGGATCACAATGGGTCTTCTATATTGATGTGTGTCCGCAGGATTTTCCGGTGCGTTCCTGGATTTCTTGGCTAGCAGGTGTAGATGTTCATCGGCTTTGCGTTTGAGTCGCGCGATGCTCTGTCATGTGGCTGTTGGTGCTCTGGATTGAATTGCTTTCTTGATTGCGGGATTGCCGTGAGTGACCTTTTTTTTGGTATGTTTTTTAGTTAGTGACCATGTTTTAGTTCTATGACCTTTTGGCAATGAGTGCGGCCAGGGAGAGTATGTGTAATTCCTAGAAAAGCTTTTGCGCGACCAGGAATTTCGAGGTTTGATCTGCCCTCCGGACTATGCCGCTGATCTTGGCTTGAACTTTTTCTTTTGCGGATGAGTCGACTTGATGCCAGATTTCTCCTCCGCCTTGGGGATGACGGTTGTTTTGAGGATTCGCTTCTTGTTGGAGATATCGAGTTTGCTTTTGCTGTTTAGCAGCGAGTAAAGTTCGTCTGCTGTCTGTCCTATTCGTTTTCTCGGTTCTCTCGCGTGTGTCTTAAAGGTGAGGGTCTCGTCCAAGGTGATACCCAGATATTTTACTTCCTTGCTCCAGGGAATGATGTCGTCTTCTACGGAGATTGGGTCTGGTTGGTTGTGCTGTTTGGCGTTTTGGAAGAAAAATTTTTTTGTTGAATCCAGTATACTCCTGAGTTACCGTTCATAGTTGGGATACAGTTCATTTCACTCTTTATGGTGAAGCGGTGATGATAACAAGGTCATGAAACATTTTACATTTGCCCCGTTGGGCCGTCATACACCAAAAAGAGAAAATTTAATTGGGAGCCTTTTCGTATGGCGTTAGGTGTTTTAACATTGTAATTGTCTATTCAAAATACTCTTTTTTCTAAATACGCACTTTTACATATTTCACTAACAAAGTGGTCACTGGTTCCAAATATCTCACTTTGGATTTATATTATACTTTTCTGTCAGAAAATTAGAAGAATGAAAAGTTAGAACTAAAAGAAAGGGCAATTGAAATAATATAAAATTGTAAATTATGTCTTATTTCTATAGATATGGCTTACATCAAATTTTATTTTGCTTTTTCGCTTCTTAATAAATCAAGCGCAACAAATGAGAGTAGTTACAATATTGTTTAATAGTAACGCCAAATTTTACAAGCAATGTAACGGTTGTAACCTCAGTAACTGACACTATAATGCTGCAGGCATAGCTCCAGGAGAGGAATAGAAAGAAAACTACCATTACATTTACGTATACTAAAGCGATCCGTCTTTTCATGGTTAGTATTGCACTTGACTCAACAGAGGGCACTTATTCTTACTTATAAAAAAGTCGTACATTACAGTATAAGTAACAAATAATGAAAGTAATAAACACTCATTAGCAATTCAAAGAAATACATTTCATTGTTGCATAATGCTTTTTAACTTCTATGGCTTATCTGTCGCAGAGCCTTTGTTGTTTTTATTTAAGTTTCTGATGAATTATTCAATTTTCATACCCAAATATAACTAAAAGTCTCTCTTTAGCATCATAACTGCATAATAATAAATGAAAAACTTCGCTCTTAATTATTACATCTTGCATCAATTGTAATAAGTTGATTTTTGTAAATTTATCAAATGTCGCATGAAATATATTTTCAATGTTTCATCGCAATAAATATATAATTCTTGACAAATTTTAAACCATTCGTAACATGTTTTTCCTTGAAATAAGTGAAGAGCTAACGATTTCCAATTAATAATTTGTCTTTATCTATCAATGTTGCAGTACATTTTCCACAATTATGAAATTTAAAAATTGCAGTCTATTGCATTTTTGTCATTTTCGCATGATGTCGATGTCGCTCTATTGAGAACGATGATCTTTAGCAAAGAGAAAGTAAAATGATTCTCATGAGGATAGGTATGTGTGCCTTAACCCGTTCATAAATTGTAGTGCACTTGGATTTTTCACCCATCCATGTTGTTGTGTTAAAATAGAAGAGAAACTGTTTAACGCTTGTTTAAGATGGCGCGTTAGCAATTTGGGAATGTTATAATCACTCCTCAGCTCTTCGGCTAGCAATAATATGTTTTGAATGCTAATTATCTACCCTTTCGAAAAATAAAGCTTTCTGGCATTAAAAATTTACAGGTTTTGAAATTCTCTTGTTTTTAAAAAAATAGCATGTGTAGAATCCCTATTTATAGCATACCGTAATTTATATGAATATTTCTTCAAACTGCTGCTGTTTATGCAATCAAACAATTTGTCTATATCCTTAGTAAATTCTGCAATATATTTAGCACGAGGATTTACAATATTTAATGCTTGCAAAGCTAGCACAGCCGTGTTCATAGACCTGCTAAAAACCTCTGTCACTAATTAAAGTTTCATGTGATCAAGAGGATCATCAAGTCTTAAGTGACGTTGAGTAACTACGCAACAATTTAAGCTTCAAAGGATGATTTTTGCACGACTTTTGAGTAATATTTCCGTAGTTCTTTTCGAAATGTTTGGATGCCTACTTTGAACAGCTATTTAGGAATAGCCGTAGCCACTTGGTACCCGGCCTGCGTTACTGAAATTTAATAGATCGATTAATATCCGTCAATATTTTTTGCACTGCATCTTTAACTTGGTCAGCGCGCATTGAAAATCTAAATGTAACCTTTGCCAAAATCTACTTTTCCAATGAATCTTCATCAACTTTTTTCATTGTTCATTCACTGGATTTCCATCGCAATATTATAAAGTCCGAGAAATTTCACTTTAATGTAGCGCGTGTTAATTCTTCTTCTTGTATGTTTCTAAGAAACATCCTAAATCTGTAAACGAACAGCCTTTTCGTACACTAGATTTAGGATAGGTTAGGCTGCTAGTTATAAAACCTGCGTTTCATCAAAATGGACATGCTAAATAGATTACTTTTTGTAGAATTACCACCATAATGAAATTAACTACAGTTCCGGTTGAGAAACTATTATTTTCAACGTTTACGTTATATTTATACTTTTACAATTTATCTGTAGTGAGAATGCAACCAAATACAACATGCTTTCTGTTCTGAGGATATTACTCAACAACTCTTTTCCTTACACAGCTCCTGTCAACTAAGCAATAAAAATATATTTAAACAGTTTTTGTTCACTAAACGACATTTATTAGCGGAATACTATTACAGCATAAACAGTTTTAAAACTAGATATTTTTTTTTGCTTTACCTTAGACTGTCGCCGGACAGGATTTCCTAACTGGTCTGTACTCGGTGATATGTGAATATTGTACATTCTTTATTCACAATGTTGCTAACAAAGAAAGTAATGATGTAGTAATCGTAAAAAAGATTTAATAGTGTATGCTTGATAGAATATACGAGTTGTTTCATTGTTTTATTGCGAATTGCATTCCTCTCTGTGTAGTCTTAATAAACAAAGCGAGAAGCAAAGCAGGTAAATACGAATTTCAGCTCTCCTAAAGAAATTTTATTGTTTGAACAAAGTGCCTGTTCTGTTTATTCACTGGCCGATTGGCCCTATTACAAGGAAAATTGTATAATTTAACGATATTAAAAAACTCGTCGAAATTACTCTACAATGTGGTTGAATGTATTGCAACAATGGGCTAGTTGTAGGCATTCCTTAGACATATAAATTTACCAACTAACAATCAATCGTTGAATCGGTAAACCTGTTGTTGCACTTTCGTTCATCGTTGAATCTGTCGCACTGTTAGATTTTTAGTTACATTATATATCGTATAGGAAGGTTTAATTCAGTATTCCATCGTTACACTGAACTAGGAACCAGTTTCCCGCTTTGCAATCGCTACTTTGGCATAATAGAGCACAATTATAGTTCTTTTCTTTTACCACAGGAGTATATGATTATAGTGAACTCAGCTTCATGCAATACTTGTTACTCAAAAGATGGTGTTTAAGCAGCATTGAACAAAAGCTTTGCGCCTGTTCAAGGGAAAAGTTTTATGTTTTGTTACTTATACCCTCGTTGTATCGAGGTCTTCAAAAATTACCGTTCGCGTGCCTATTCTAAACGAACGCAGGTTCCGCAGATAGGATAAAGTCGATTTTTATTTATTGATGCTCTTAACAATTAATAGTTATATTACTTCATGACGTAATACACACATTCTATATTTTAGTTACTATATAAAATTTTATCCTTAACATTGAACATTTTCTGCCCAGTCACATACACTTAGTTCTGGGTTATACGCAAGGGCAGGTGGGCATTCTTGAACTACTGCTTCACCTGTATCACACTTGTAGAAAATCAAGCAATTGGCATCGTCCGCGAGCAAAACGTCAACTTCTTCGTTCTCTGCTGGACAAACGCCAACTGGATCACATCCTATAAATATTTTGATAATGTAAATATGAAATATATAAGCATTACAAATTTGTGTGTAACTTTATGTAATTGTATTGTAATTTAATGTAATTGTAATTTAATGTAATTGTATGTGTGAACCATATACAATTACATCGCACCAAAAGAATCTATAAATTATTGTAAATTACTTGGAAAAAACATTATTTCTAAAGTTGACTAATGCACCAAATGGATAAATAGTCTTCTTCTTGTTGAAAAATGAAATGTAACATAAATTACAGAAAATAAACACAATGTCAAGAGCCCTGTTTCTTTGTAAACGAGGTGGAAAAAACAGTCCGGAAGATTCTGAAATTTGCAAATACGGACTGATAATATTGCAAGATATAATATGTGAAGCTAGAGCGAAAAGGAAACGCCAACTAAAACATAGAATTTATTATAAATGATATGCTGGAAAAGAATTGAAATTAACACTGTTCTTAGAAAGATCGAAATTTATACACCGAAATATTCGGTTAAATGACGAGACAACCAGTTTGGAAAGACGGCAATCTGACAAATTATCGGCAATTGACTACAACCAGAACAGTGTTACGGAAATTAAAACGGAGTGCTACAATAATAAAATAATAGCTTGCGCATAAATCAGAAAAAGATTACCAGGGGAATCGAAAGGGAAACGATTAGCTTCAGCGATGAACTTAAATACTTGGAAATCATGTTCGACAAAGAACTAACATGGAACTCCTACAAGTCCAATTTACAGAAAAAAGCAATTGCGGCATCACTAGCATGCTGTGCTGCAGGCTACTTGGTAAGAACTGGGGTCTTTTGATCACACACAGTAATAATTAAATCCATAATCACCTACGCCTCTTTAGTTTGGCGGCCAAAAACAACTTATAAGACTATGCAACAGATGTGATCTGCACGTGTCCCACAGCAGCGAGTGGAAGCCTGCTGCAATTAACCCCGTTTCACATTCACATTCAGAAGCGGCCTATGTTGAGAGCTCTCGCGTTTTGTAGAATGAAGGCACTGCATCCTGGGTATCTTAAAGGGCATCTCAGAATTCTAGAAGATCCTAACACAAATTATTTGATGCACATTGCAAAGGACATGATCTCTATGCATACAATTTTGATATGGTAATATATATATAAGGTAATCATTAAATGCCGTACTGAGTAGGTACTTGGCCTAGTATACGAACGGCTCAAAAATAGAAGGTGTTGGAACAGATAGGGGTGGGTCAAATTCGATACTTTTAATAGGAAACGTATATTTCTAAAGGAATTAGACAAAAACTGACCCAAGCTTCTAGAGGTCGATTTTAAAAAGAAATCGATTTGCGAAATCCCTATTTTTATATCTTCCTTAATATAAGAGATACAGAGCGTTTTCTTAAAATGTGTTATTTTTAAAAACCCTTGTAACTATTTGTGAAAATACTTGATTTATATAAAAATCATATTAGGGCGCTTTTTGACGCAGGATCCTGTGTTCTGTTTTTTTTCTTTTTTAAAACCCATATTTTTTTAATTATTATGAAGACTTGTGTTTTTTTATATGGAACACCCTCTATATTTTTACACATTCTAAAAAATAAAAATGTTTCGTCAGTTGGAGCTTGTACTGAGATAGTACCATCGATAATGAATAGCAGTTAAGTAAACTTGAACAAATCATATATCTTAATACAACGAAAGGTGTCGTGAACACCGTCAAGTTATATGTAGCTTAAAACTGCAAGAGTTAACCAATCCTGATTTTATATGGTGCGTTGATGCAATGATGAAATTGAGTGTGGTGTAATTATAAACATTTTTTTTTTGAGATTTACTATTTTCCAATAAAAAATATTTTCACTATTGAGCAGATGTTTACGTATTTGTTTTGGTTTAGAATATAGCTGGCCTGGTAAGATTTTTTAAATCGAAGCCTATCGTTCACGCAATTAGTTATACTAAATAGACACATTTTATTATTCACTTTTCACACAAATTACGTAGTCCGTTCAGCGCAGATGGAGTAGCAAATATCGAAGAAAGATATACACTGCACTTTATTTTTGGTGACCATGAAAGCAAAAGTTATAGTACTACAGAAAGATGATATGATTAAGAGATTAAGAGTTTTTGTATTCATTTTCGGTTTTGTCGAGGGATATTGGGAACAAGGAGATCGCTAAAAAAGAAATACTCTTTGTTTAAAGTATACTTGTCTAGAGGGACTTTCGAAGAATTTGGTGTTGTCAATTCAATATTCAAGTGTTTTAAGTGATTTATTAACGCTAGTAAATAGTACTGGCAATGCTGGATACAAACATTTGAATATGAAAAATAATCTTGATCAAGAGAAATTCTTTTAAGACATTTTCTAAAGCTCTGGAATAACAAGACTAGCAGTAGACTAAAAGCAATCTTATGACTATAAACAGACGTCACTTGTACGTGTTGTGGTAGCATTCCGTACAATACCATGTTTCATATTATCCCCAATTTTGTGTTGTACTATATCTGGACGCACATATCATAAGAAAACAAATAACTGATTTGTATACTATCAATCTGAATGAGTTCGTTTCATTGTTTTTATATTTTATTTTGGGTACAGGAAGCATGATACATCCTTTCCCAGTTAATTTACAAGATATAAAACATGGTCTTGTACTATATACTCACTGCTTAGGGGTAAGATGAGAAGTATCACGCAGCAAAAGTAGGCAACAACTGAAAACGAAAGAAATAGTGTTATATACAATTTGGAATCTTATTTAGATTGGATTTTACCTTTCATTTTTTAAGATTTGTACGACAATTATCAACGAATGCTCTCTAGAGGTTGAACTGCACTTAAAATCACAGTAGTTTATTCAGACTATCGCACTTATATATACCTCTACATCTTATCTTACTTCTTTTTTTCTTGGAGTATAATGAAATCTATCTTTAAATAATTTTAATAAATATTATCGTTTTGATTTTTTCGAAGTTGAAGTGTTGCATATTTATACAGGCATAAGCGTCTGTCGTCTAAATAGAATAACATATGAGATTGTCTAACACTGATATATTAAGTGTGGCGTATTTGATAAAACATTAAGAAAAAAAAATGGTGTGGGAAAAAGGTGTACTTATGATAGCGAGCACTTTTATATACAAATGTTTATTAAGTACTGCAGTTAATTAAAGTAATCAAGTAAAAAAAATGAATTACGCAGTTTGCTTTGAAATACGTGCTAACAAACACAAAAATTAAAGGTATTCTAAAATGTCGCAATTTAAAATTAATACAAAACATGGAGGGCTTTTTAAAATGAAGCATCACGCATCCGTTAGTTAAAAAACTAAGCTCTAAGCTTTTTTTGGGATGATGATGAACGAGATGAAGCTTCTCGTTGTGACAGCTACTGCCAATGCAACTCTTTAACTAGTACGCTTATGCTTTTTACATATAATAAATAAATAAAATATAATAACTCATGAAGTGGAACTACTTACTTGTTTGAAAATTTATTAAGCGCACAGCACAATGAGCGCGAACCAAACGTTCCCTTAACGCTCATATTTTCTTAGGCTTTAGGCTTGCTTTATAGCTAGGTAACTCATCATGCATCGTGCCGATTACAGTGTTTAACATTCTATTTAACTGGAATTTGTGGCATTTTAACTTCATATACTGCTTCGATAATTCTCGAGAAGATTTTACGTGTTTAAGTGTCTTTGTTCCTTTTATTTTTTTACTTTCCTAAATTTCTTAAGGAAATAGTTCTCGCGGTCTATTCCTATTTTTGCAATAGAGGTCATAGGGTGTCCTAACCTAAATAACTTTTGTTAGTTTCTCCAATTGGTCCATGACCCTAGGAGTGACAAAAACAAAAAAAAACATTGTATTTCTTTATTTTATCAACGAAAATTTTCCTCTCCTCTTATAATTTCTAGTATTTTTCTTTTTTTCTTAATTCTTCCCTTTTTTTATAGCACTAATTTTGGCTTGCTTTTTTAATTCTATTGTACAGCGATCTAGTAATTCTTTCGTGGAAAACAATCAGTAAGCATTTTATTTTAATAGCAAATAATATCTTATCATGAATTTATATTTAAATTACATGCGTTCAATAGTTTACAGAAAAATACTAAATATTGTACTACCAACTTTTGCAGTATTCTCAATTGTATAAAATATTGACGTATTAATACAGCAAGATAACACTCACAATTTTAATTTTTCGCAGATATGGGACTATTCAGAGATGTCAAAGATGAACAAATCAGAGATCCAATAAATGAACAAGAAGTCATTGAGGTTTCAGATGGAAGAGGTAATGCATTGTGCAATCATTAATCTTAATGTTTGGAGAACAAATGTTAGAGAGCGTGCATTTCATAGTAGGGGATATTTATACACTCCATATATCCTTTGACAGATACAGGATTTATTGCATCTCTTTTTAATCTGTCTGTCTTGCTTCTTCCTGAAAACATTAATTCACACTTGTAGCAGTCGATATTATGTTATTATGATATTATGTCGATATTATGATATTAATAATTTAAGAGAACCTGATAATATTGTTGCAATTTATAATTTCCGTTTTTTTTTTACAATTTGTTCTATTGCGTAGATACTTCATTCAATTGTTTACCTGGAACCTGAAAGGAAAGGTCAATCCTATACCTCCCTATCCACTATACCTCTGCCTTATATAGTGTTAGCGAAAACCTCTTAAGAAGAGCAGCTAAGTGTTCAAATAAAATATAATTAATGCACACTAAATAACTACATTTACAGCAGAAAGTTCTTCAGTAATCAGAGCAACGGGGACCAGTTTTCTGCCAAAAGATTAAACATTTTGACTTCTTCCAGAACACCAAAACTTCGCACAGGTAAAGCAATATTAATAAAATTAAGGTTTACTCTTATTTGATTAACTGTTTTGTTTCTTAGAAAAGAAGAATTCTAATATATCGAAATAAAGGAAGAAAGAGGGGTAAGTATTGTACTTTGTATTTGTAGATCTCAAACGAAGAGTTAATCTTTTGAAAAGTACTGGTTGACTTTTGAAAAAAACGGCTTGTCAACTAGACTTTGGAAATACTGGTGTTAAGAAGTGTATTAAGGCAGCATTGAAATACGCCGAGACTGAGGAATTTTTTCAGACAAAAATGAATACGACATCATTAAATTTCATTATTTCACAATTGCAAAAGTAAAGAAGAAAATGCAAGGGGCGCCGATTTACTAGGGAGAATAAAATATTATTTCATTTCTTCATTTCATTTCATTTCATTGTAATTTCTTAAACTCCGAAGGCGTACAATCTTTTTAGACAGGTGTTTGCAGTACTGTCTAGAAAAATGGTCGAGAAATAGTGTAGTGTTTTGTATGTCTAATGCATTTAATGTCACTACCTCTAAATCATTGTTCATGGATATGATTCTCGTTACAGAGAGGGAAATTTTGATGTAATGATTCGCCTTGCCACCAAAGCGCTATTATCAGTTGGAAATCCCGCTAATTAATTATTTTGAAACAGACGATTCCTGTTTGTAACCTGTGTAACCTAACCAGCTTGTTTAAGGCGAATCGGGTGAATTTGCTGTGTTTTAGCTTCAAATATTTATTGAAGCTTTGTTATATTAATTAGAGAATTGTTTTATTATTAGTAAATAAGTAAGTAAGTAGTTTTATCATTAGTAATCATTAGTAATCACGACAAAAGTATCAGTAATTAGTAATCAGCTTTTAGTTGTATGATATATGGATAGGAAGAATTAGTTCTGAAAAAATAAGATCCGTAAATCCTGAGACCGTATATAAAAGGCACAGAGTGTGCGATTTACACTTTAGTGATGTTTGCAGAATACCTGGTACGAAAAAGCTGAAATATGGAAGCCTACCACCTTTACACTTGCCAGGCATATAGCCCACATATACTACTTAACAATTTCGTACTAATATAGATCAACATAATTGCAATTGTAATAACTACATTAATTAAAACTATTCAATTTATAACCATAGCCAATTAATTGTATTTTGTAACTAGCCTGAGAAATATATTAATATTTACAATTGCTTAGGTTTGTATTTTTATTACTCAAGCTATTTGTTATATTTGTTTTCTATTTCCAGGATTTGACGAAGTATCTACTGAAGGCAATTCTCTTTATGTTTATAAAATTTCTGCTGGTATGGTTCTTTGCACTACACGATTTCTCTAAAATACGTTAAAATTAATTTAAACATTTATAGACAAATCATCTTCATCGAAGGATATTGTTATCAATGAACCTTGTACTTCTCATAGTGTATCTGTTTCTGTGTGCCAATCGACTGTAGGTAATATATAATAGATTTCATGACATCCTACAAGAAAATACGCATATCAATAGTTGTGAAAGTATGCCTCATCTCTTCGTACATTGATGTGGAGTTATGTGTTGTTGTTTCTTAACAGTTTATATATATCTATTTATAGCAATGTACATAATCATTTCAGATACTCCAGGAAGAATTGTAATACATTCTGTTTTAAAGATATCTGTATCATTAGTACGAGAAGGTGGTTAACCATTTTACTTGTTCATTACAATAAAAAAATATTATCCGCTTGTAGGGCTTGGGAAAAGTAGCAACATACTTCAGAGCTTATATGTAGGATCTTAAGCAAACCTTACACCAAAAGCGAAGAAGCTATATGCTATAGCATCCAATTTACAAAAAGTAGCAAGAAAATTGGATTTTGAAAATTTTGCAAACAAAGACAGAATTGCTACTGCCAAAAAATATGCAGAATTACAGAAAAATGCATTTGATCGAATAAATAAACCAACCTGCAATTTTTTAATGAGCCAAATTAGGGAGCAATCTAAGCGACTACAGGGCAGAAGATTTTTTATGGATGACAAAATTTTTGCATTGTCACTTTTAAAATAAAGTTCGAAAGCATACCGACTTTTACAAAAAGTATTTGCTCTTCCCTCCCGAAGATTATTGACAAAATTGTTGAACAGGCTAAATTTCAATTGCGGAATTAACGATCACATTATGAATCATTTGAAAAGAGTGAAAGAGTGAAATAGTGAAATGTATTTTTGTACTTTGTATTTCCCGAATATTCCTGTAAGAAAATTCAATTGGCACGACTTATAAAGGAAGTCGTTAGAAGTGGAAGGGATGCTGGTCATCATCTATCAACCACTTGCAAGAAGAATCGAAGATATATTCTAGTCGTCATCAAATTTCCAAATATGAAGGATTTTTAATTGATGGCCAGCAAATTGTACCTATTTATGATCCACCACATTTACTAAAAGGTATTCGCACTAATCTTTTGCAAAAAGGTGCTTTATTCAAAACTGGACATGTTGAAGATACTCAACGTGTTTCTTGAAAAGATATTATTATGTTTTACTAACTTGATGACCAGCCTTTAGATAGAAAACTTTGCCCAAAACTAACACATGTCATAGTTGACAAAATTCCAAAAATGAAGGCTAAAATGACAGCACAAGTTTTTAGCCAAAGAGTATCTGGTAGCATGGCATTTGCTGTTGATATAGGTAAGTTGACTATTACATACGTATTTTATTACAGTGATAATTAATATGACATATTATTTCAGCAAGATTCATCATCAGTACAATCTGCAGCCGTTTTCTCATTGTTTTTTGATAAACTGTTTGACAGTATGAATAGTTCAAGTATTGGATCAGCAGTTGGAAAAGAACTAAAAGCAGCATTGAAGAATGATGCGCTTCACTTTAATTTTTGGAGTACAGAAGTAATGACCATTTTGAGAAGCCTTAGATTCATAAATGAAAACAAGAAAACAATAACTCCACCATCAGTTCTAAATCGGATTAATACAATTTAAGATATTAAATCTATATGGAACATTCTCCATTAGGATTTACATATCTTTGCACGAGAAATATTAATCAAGACCCGTTAGAGAATTTCTTTTCCAGTGCGCAGTCATGGAATACGCAATGTTAATCCAACAGCTAAGCCATTTATAAACTTATTTAAAACCTTGCTTGTTAATAATATAATGGTTTCTGTTTCGAGTTCTGCATACCCTCAGATATTTTGTAGGCACTTCAACAGAAGAAATCGCTCTAATAGATAATTCGGAAACACCAATGATATAACAGTATCAAGAATATCAAGATGTATTAACAGAAAATCTTAACCATTACATTGCAGGAGCAGTAGCACATTTTTTGCCGAAGAAAACAAAATCTTGCAGTAAATGTAAACAGCAACTAATTTCTCATGAAGCGAGCGAATTTGATTTATTCATTTGTAGGAAATCCTATAAACCTAACTTACTGTTAATTTCCACATCTCTCTCAAAAAAAAAATGCAGAATGGGCATCCTATATTGAAAAATTAATTACTTTTTATACAAATAAGAAAGGAATTAGAAGAAATATTTTACATTATTTAAAGCAAAATTTATATTGGACAATTTTTGATCGTGAAAAACATGATGTAAGATTTTTTCTTAAATTATACGATTAACATTTTTTTATACAATCGGATAAAAAAAACAGCAATACCTTGAAAGGACGG
Organism: Oryctes rhinoceros; assembly: GCA_020654165.1. NCBI lineage: Eukaryota > Metazoa > Arthropoda > Insecta > Coleoptera > Scarabaeidae > Oryctes > Oryctes rhinoceros. The sequence goes on from JAIOKQ010001008.1 coordinate 8,835,337, forward strand.
ACTACAAAAACATATTTTTTGTGCAATATACAACAACTGGCTCATCAGAAATATATGAAAATGAGAAAATTAAGGTAATCCGCTATTTCGTACCAAATTTTTATAGTAGAAAATATGTAATTTGTAGTTAGTGTTTGATTAAGTTTTGTATTTGGTATATATTTGCATTTATTTTGTACAAATTTATAGGAGTAAAGAACATAAAAAATACATAATTTAATTGGTTGTTATTTATCTGACCACAGTTTACATCACTTCATAAATTTACTACTGCGCTAATTTTGAAAATTATGTTCTCAGCAGTGTAATTTTCTGAAGTTCTCTTTCTCTACATTACAGAGTAGGCTTATTTCAACTGTACTTTACACAGATTGGGATGTACGTATATTTTTATTTAGTCTGAAATTGAAGTAAGGCTACTTTGTAACGTATAGAGAGAACAGTTGGGAGAAATAGAATTGTAATTAAACAATTTGTTTTTTAAATTAAGAAATATTCCCGCCAATTTCCACTTTAGTTCGTCGTTTTAGCACGAAAGCACTTATTCTTTAATTACCCCTTCCCTTTGAGAAACATTTCTATACTAGTAAATTCTCGATGGCCATTGTTGACATAATGAGGGCGCTGCCGTCATAAAAAAGATTCCCTATACCTTGGAGTAAATGATAACATTGTTATTCGGGTACTGCGACATTTGTGCGATTAAGGTGTAGCAAACTAAAATGAACTGCACGGATTGCTAGAGGATGTTCCTATAAACATCAGAATCCAAATGTTCTACCAGCACGATTACGCACATTACGCTCGTGCGGTCAGGCAACATTTGGATGAAAGGTTTCCAGGGAATTATTGGATTGATCGTGGTAGTCAAATTGGTTGGCGTCGTAGGTCTCCAGACCTCACGCCACTCGATTATTGCTTATGGGGTTGGTTAAAAAATGATGTGTATCAAGTAAAAGTGAACGCTCCTGTTGTTTTTCCTGTTCTAATTCAACGGATTAGGAATATTGCTGACATCAAACATCAACCTACCCATAAAGTAGCTGTTAGCCTTATACATTGAGTATTATTACAAAGGTTTGTGTATTATTACAGAGGTCTATTATGATGTATTGCATATCATATTCATATTATGACAGCCTGACATATGTACTATATATACTATTAAGTTTATTATTTACAATATTTTTCGGGGTTTGGGAAACTTATCTTTTAGGCGAAATGAAGAAACCCGATGAACAAGAAAAATTATGGCGTTAGAAGGGGAGCATATTACCAGTGATCGTTCTCCTTACATTACAATAATCGCTGATGGTAGATGGTGTAAGAGAACCTTTTGCCATTGATATAATACATCCTCTGGAATTTTAATTTTTTTCTTTTTTGCAGTGTTTACTCATAATTGATATCACTTTTTGTTTTTAGGTCACAATAATGGGGAATGCAAAAAAAGAGTGATTTTTAGGAGTTCATTAATACCGTGCTTGCCGAACTATGTGCATTTTATGAGCAATGAATACTACCAGGAATAGAGGATGGTAGGGTTTTGAAGGGGACATCATTTATTCGTATAAGGAACACTGGGAATTTTTAATATTTACAGCTAGTTTGTTTCAGGTCTATATGACAAAATATCTTTACATTTTTAAACCCAAAAGTGCTATATCTACGCGTATTTAGCAGTATATATGTAACTCACCTACCCATTTAGTTTATTTCGTATTGATGCCTTTTTAATCAAATCCTGTAATAAGTGCAGAGAAAAATTTCATTGTCTCTTCTTCTTGTGCTAGTGACTAATTCAAATCTTCCTGTGTGCAGATAGAAGAGTCTGAATAGCGGTAGGATAAGAAGCGGTACCGCTAGAAAAAGAATGAACTGATTAAGCAAGGGTTCAAACCTGAAGAAGTCCGAAAGCCCTACAAGAGAAAAAGCAAAAAAGGCAGAAGAGGCCTCGATCAGAAGGCTCACCTGAAGGTTTGGACAAGAAGCAAAGGACTGCTGATAATGGCTAAATTTTAAATGGGACTAAGATTCCACAATAGCAAACTTTGAGTCTTAGTTCAAGGATACTCTTTAAACAAAGAAAGTGGGTATACTCCGCCACAATTACCTAGAGGTGAACCTCTCACCGGACTGAATGAAAGTCATTGAAGCGGCGATACTCCAGAAAATCGTCGACACTGAAGGAGGTTTTGAAACCTAAATTTCTACGCACTACCTCCAAGGTTGAGTGGCTTACTGTAAACTGTGCGGATGAAGCCACAGTTAAGTGACTGAAGGCAAATATTGCCGCGCTGCAACTTGAATGGAAGGAACTAAATTAAGCTCTAGATACCAAAGAGCTGCCAAAGGCGACCATCGAAAACGACTACTTTCCCAATAGCGTGGAAAATAGCAATGAAACTGGTTAAAGGCCAAAGCGTAGGCCTTAACACGGCCGAATTTTGTAAAGAGAGGAGGAAAAAAGGTAAGACAGCGCTACCCTGTCGAGTCCACCACCAAAAATGATTCAATACAAGCCGACATCTAGCACTGTAAAACGGCATTCGACGTGTTAGTGGAAGGATTCTTTAACGCCAATGTCAGAATTGTGCTGATTCAAGAGTTATATGTTTAGGGTGGTCTAGTCCGAAGACTGTCGACGCCAATGGGTAAGTTGACTTTCTGTAAGGGCACACTTTCTGCTTAAGCAACAGCGCTCGCCGTAAGCTGTCTACCTTTGCTTCGATTCATTTCTAGGGATCTGGTTGCAGTAGAAGTGGTGGTATTAATAGCGAAGGTTTTGTTCCACGGGCATCCAGCCTCATTCAACACTGCAAATAGTGAAACAAATGCCTTATCTTGGTCCTCGATGCGAACGTGCCCCACCCTGCATGGGGCAGCTCAAACGTTTACGAATTTTTGTTTCTAACAGACCTAGACATAATTAATAGAGATAAATAACCGATTTTTGTTATTGCGAATAGAAGGGATACGCTAGACGTTACACTATTCACTTTTTGTCTTAGTTCAAATATATGAAAGTGACATGTCTATTCAAAGGCCTCATTCTCACACCGTAAAGATATAAGGTAGCGAAATAGGAAAACTGATTGGTGTTTTTATAAAAGACACATCAGGAAGGAAACAGATTAAATGTATACCGAAATAGCGAATACAGAAGATCTAGAAGTAGCTTCTACACATTTACATTCTCTAATACAAGGAGCATTAATGAAAACTACCCCAGTACACAAAGGAGACATGGATACGTGGAACAGAGAGCTTGAAGCAATGTGAGCTACGACTAGGATGCTATTTAATAAAGCAAAAATTGGGTGGTCGAACAACAATGGGAGCTGTACCGGTAAACCCTAATCCAATATAATTCCGAGATTATGAAAGCCAAGAAGAGAACTTTTTTTCATAAGGAATTACCAGCTGCCCCAGCACTTCAATTTCTGTACCCCCAAAACTCTTCAACAAATACTTTGACTTATGAAGCTGTGGTATCTCTGTTCCCATCACTTGACAAAGATATTTATGTCTCATTAAACTCACTGTGTCGCCTGTGTCTAAATCACAACTAACAATGTTCCATTTTTCACAAAATTTTCATTTTAAGTTAGCTTGAACGCTATTGTATCTTTTAATGCCTACAATTTTAGATATATATATGCCAAACTATCTAAATTAGCTGAATCCAAGTCACTTGATCTAATCTCCTCGCTATCGTCAATATCTAACTGATGTATCTTCTTTGCTGCCTTCATTTTGTTCTTTCTATTTGAATAACATCATACTTCGTAGTGGCCTTTTTTCTTACACTTCGAGCATACATGTTTTAATGCTGGACATATATTTCGTTTAAACTCATGCTTCTTATTACAGTATTTACGTCTTTCCTAATTTACTTACAAAGAAGGTCAACTCTGTCTTCTGTCACTTCATTAATTTTACAATCATTCATCACATGTTCTAATGTAACCTTCTCTGGACCTTCACGTAAGAATTTCTTTTTCTTTATTATTACTTAATAATAATACTTATTACTAATTAATTATGTTCTTTATATTATTACTATTTATTTTATCAAAATCACAATTTTGATAATCTAACGTAATATGCATCAAAACTTTCATTCTCTAATTGATTTCAATTGAAAAATAGATATCTTTTATAGATAGCATGCTTTCTCATTACTATCTTTTCCTTTATTATCGTTATAACATTATAGCAATACACTTACTTATCTGCTTCCGTTAACTTTTAATTATTATATTATATTTCATCTTTGGCGCTAACATCTAACGGTTTCGGCCACGGTATACTATTTGAACTATTATCTGCAGTGGTCAACGTATTTACCTGCGTTTGCATATTTTGCAAATGATCTGCTAGCTTAGTCATAGCATCCATCCGAAGTTTTAAAATTTTTTGACATTCTGGTGACATATTCGCCATCTAGCACGTGTGTTCTTTATACTGAACTACTCAAGCTAGTTGGGACGCTAAGTATCAAACAAACTAACTTACACTTCTAACACCATGTCTTAATAGAGTTCGCTATTAAGAATGTACAGCTGAGAACTAACTGTTTATTTAGTAATTTGTATAGCCAAATTTAGCGGGTATATAACAACAATGTTGGGCTGAGTGTACCATTCACTTGTCTGAAGTTAGCCCGTGTTATTGTTGTATACTTTTACAAGTTATATGTATATTTATACAACAAAAAGTATAAATCGTATTAAAATTAATATAGTACTTATAATTAAAGCGAATTCTTAGTTACCTCAAAATTTTTATTCACATTCATTATTTTAGAAAAACTTCGCTGAATATCGGAATTAGTGACTGGCACATAAAAATAATAATCTCTAAATTGAATATATCCAGCATCAATTTTCGTTTTCCCTAACATTAAAACCAGGACTACCAGTAAATACTGCGTCAACCTTATTATTTTAAGGGAACACCAAAACCTCCAGTAAAACTTTTAAAATTATTCGAAATATTGTTTAAAGTTTTAATTCCATCTTCTAGCTTTACGACTTGTGTTTCAAAATATGAAATTTATTTAGGTAAGTTGTGAAAATGCTCATGGATAAAATTATTTTTAAAGAAGAATCCTTTAAAACAGTTTTGAATTTGACAAAGGTCTGCGTATCCTCATCTAAATTGTCCACTATACTTGTGACAATTTCCAGATTATAATAGTAATACAAAACAAATGTAAAAAGTACTACATGAACCATAACCCAAACAAATGTCCTGTTTACGGGAAGATCTGCGAAAAATGCAAACACATTAAATTATTTCATTGTTGTAGAACTCGTATAGGAGCCTCCACCAGAAATATCCGGAATGTCACCGAAGAATCCCCAGCAGATGACCACGAGTTAGACAAAATGTTCGAGGATCTACTGAATGTGTCCGGCATTTAAGGTGGTACACAAGAAAATGTATGGTATGAGAAATTAATCTTTGATAAATATTACAAAATGACATTTAAGTTAGATGCAGGCAGTCAATTAAATTTAATTCCATTGTATTTATATAATAGAATGAAAATTCAATGCAAGCGTTAGATGCAAAAAATGTCAAGTTTATCGTTTTGAGACTTGCGGCAATAATTGTGAGGCAACAGCGATAGAAGGTAGAGATAAACAATACTCTCGAAACCACGCTAATGACGCTGGGTAGACAGAAACATGTCCATGTGTTTGTGTATTTTTTCCCTTTTTGTTGCGTTTGCCGTGAATTATTCCATCAATACCATGGGGGACCTAAGCTATCTCAGCATTATATTTTTTGGTTACAGGTGTTATTCACTACCCCGTAAACAGATATAGTGAAAACGCAAATGAAAAATTAATAAAGAAGGAAACAAACGAAGATTCGTAACTAAAACGAGTAGAACAATATACAGAGTCAGGGTGGCCTTGAAATAAGAGAAATAACTTCTGAATTACAACATTTGGAAGGACATTACATTAGAAAATGACGTTTTATATTTCGACAATAGAATAATAGTTAATTAAGATCTGCGGCACTCAAGTATTGCATGAAGGGCATATGGGAATTACTGAAACGAAATTGAGAGCCAAACAAATGCTTTACTGGCCAGATATAATGAGAGATGTTCAAGAATATGTTCAAAAATGTAAAACGTGCCAAAATTTTTCAGCAAAAAATAAACACAATGAATCATTAAGGCATGAATCGATGCTGACGTTACTATTAGAAAAAAATAGTTATGGACGCAATGATAAGTTATATCCGCTGATAACTAATAACTGCTTATGATATACGCCTTGCATTTATTTTGCATTGGTGATATACGTCTTGCATTATTTCTGCAACAATAGACACGTCTTGCAAAAGATAACAATACTTAAAGTAAGCATTCTCGATTCATATAAAAGGCTACAGAAATAATGTTAGATTTACTATTAACTTAGCATCGATAGATCCAGTACCAACGTAACATCAAAAGTGTTTACAAGTGTCAGTCTACTTTTTGTTAGTTATACTCTGTATATTTTGTAATTGTCTGTGTTCGTCGAACCTCAAATAAATTTTTTTAACGGCCGATTAAATTTGGACCGTGAACTGATATTTGCAAATAGGAATCGCTTAATAGTTATAGATTACTATTCCAAATGGTTGGAGATTAAAAAGGTACATTGTAAAACAGCAGGGGAAATATAAGGAAGTTAAAAGAAATATTTTCTGCTTATGGAATTCCTAAATTTATTATTTTAGATAACATTCCTTTTGGATCAATGAAATGTCAAAATTTTTGTAAAAACATTGGAATATTAAAAGCATTACACCAAGTCCGTTGTACCCGAGAGCAAATGGCGTCGTAAAAAAAGCCGTAGATTTTGCAAAAAGAATGATGAAAAAAATCTCTAGAATAAAACACAGACAGAAATGTTATTAGAATACAGATCTACTACAGTTCCAAACATTGGCATATCGCCAGTAGAAGCAGTGAACCGATAATTACGCACAAGAATACCGATTAAGGATGATAAATTAACACCTAAAACTCATAATAATTTACAGAACGCTATAAAAAAAATTCACAACTAAGATATTAGAACTGGCATGGCGGAGGAAACCGAAAACCAGAAAATTACAATGAAAACGAACATGTAATAATAAGTGGAGAGGACAAAAGCGAGTGAAATCTTATCTGTTTTACAGCGACTGGACAGGCTCGTGTTTAATCGATTCTTTGGGAAACCAGTAGGCAACACGAACTCTTTATTAAGAGACAATTAAACACGAGTCTGTCTAGTCGCTGCAAAAAAAGGTGATTTCACTCGCTTTTGTCCTCTCTAATAATAAGATTCGACAACGAATGGAAACCAGTAGTAATAAAAGGAAAACACCAAACACCACGATCATACTGAATTACCACATAAAGTGGAAATACGTTAAGAAGAAATTAAATTGACATTAAAAAGTCATCAAATAATACTGTTATTAAAAAACCGACAAATGAAGAGCTGGAGATTGGTGAAGAAGAGAAAATAGAAATTGTTAAGAGATAAATATGAGAAATAAGAACCTACTAAGAGAATTACGAGTAGTGCTGCAAAGTGACAAGTTAGACAATCGACTAGAACTAGGAATTATCCTAAAAAGTTAAACGATTATATTCTATATTTATGTTTTTGTAGTCCTATTAGTTTAGTATTTTCTAGTTTTAGGAATTATGCAATACATTATATAATTTGTGATATTTTTTTATTATCATCCTAAAAGGGGAATGTTGTAGAGACACGTCAACATACATAATACAAGATGTTGACAGAGTAAGACGTAGCAATGTAGTTCTACAGTAAATAGTAATACAAGAATAGAACAAGCCTTTTTTTACATACAAAAGATAACACATACAGCATTTATGAGTTTGGTTTATAAATACTTACTCTTAATTAAATGTAGTTTAATTTTTTATTAATTACAATATAAATGTCTTCTACTGAAAGTAGTAGCTGAAAATGTTAAAATTGCGCAAGTATGCATACTTTTTCTGACCTGAATTATAATGCAATTCGTTTACAGCAAATTTAATATTATAATCTCAAAGAACTATCTACCTGGAATGAACTAGCCAGAACATTGATACGCGGGTGAACTGCGATTAAATATAAAGAAAATATCACCAGCTGGCACTTATTATAAAAATATAGCAGGTCATGATTTATGATTTCGGACGTAATATTCAATGTTTAAGTGTTGTCATGGTGTACGCTTAATAAAAATAATAGATGTAAAAAATATCCTAGTTTATTCGTTTTTCCTTCTCTACTCCCTTCGCTCTCTAGCGATTACCTTAAAAACTACTGAAAAGGCGTGAATATTTTAAAATTTGAATTTGTATAGCACAGTGTTTAAAGTGCAAATGACATCTATTTTTTAAATTTTGCTTGTTAGTTTGGAATAAATAATTCGGTGTCCATCTGCCCTTGAAAATTATGATCTTTGTGGACTACCTACTTAGTATTAGAATTCATAGCTCAACGTCAAATTTAAGTTTTAAGAACAGTTCAAGAGTAAGGTTACCGCTTTCGGTTGTATGTTGAATAGATATACAGAATAGAATTGTATAAACACGAAATCGAACGGATGCGTATTGGATGCCACGATTTACGCGCGAAATTGATTCAATTTGAAATCAACCTCAAAAATAAGGCCAATACACAACTTATATTCACCATTTCTTGTCAAATTCTCACCATACACAAACATCGTTAACTTGATCTATCAGTACTACCAGTGTTTTACTTAGAACCATAAACAAAAGAGAATATTATTTATTAATCTATCCATAAAGAAACCGAAAATATTCTTATGGAAAAATTTATGAAAAAATTGTCGCAAGTAATGTCGATAGGATACAAAAAAAAGTCAAAATTCTATCGGAAAGGTTTTCCTCGTAATAGTACCAAATCGAACTTGGAAGACGCGTTTACCATTGTTGGGTGAGTAGCTGCAGCAACGTATGGAGGCATCAAGGATGTAAGCGATATTTTGCAGGACACGGAATTGTAAATCATCCTGAAACTATTGTAAACCTTCTGATAGGCGTTGATACTAACCGAAACTTATAATGCGGAGTGCCTAGATTGAAAGTGAGCAGGTCCTCCAACGAGATCATATTTAGAATTTTTCCAGTGCTACACTCAGAACATTGAGCGATGTTGGCGAGAACTTAAGAAACTACTTCGCACATGTCCAGTTTTGCAAAGTTAGAAGGATACACTTGTGAATGGATGTATCGTACTAACATCCTAGAATGTATTCCGACAACGAATGGACATGAGCTTACTCCGGTGTTGGCCACGTACATATATACATATGTGCTTATAAAGGATGATAAACGTGCATGTGATTAGTGGATGTGTGCGTCTACATATGTGCGAAGTGTTGTTTAGTACTAGGTGCACGATTGTTAAATATCTCAATGTCCTAAGTTTTTTTTTTTATTTCAGGCTTGACTGTTATTTTTGCAGAAGTTTTTATTATTTATTTTGTTTTGTTTTTTTTATTATTATTATTTTGCTTAGAGTATTACGTTTATTTATTATGTAGAAGTTTTTTTTTGTTTTTGTTTTAGATACTTAGGGAATTACGTTTATTTATTATTTATGAAGTTTTTTTTACATGTTGTTTAGAGTATTACGTCTTTTTAATATTTATAAAGTGTTTTAATTGTTGTTTGGAGTATTACGCTTATTTATTGTTTCTGGAGTTTCTTTTGTATTTTAGATACTTAGATAGTTAGGTTTATTTATTATTTAGAAAGTATTTTGTTTAATGTTGTTTAGAGTATTACGTTTATTTATTATTTGTGAAGAGTTGTCAACGGGTACAATAGAAATACTGGCAAATCTAACATTCAAAAAAATAGTACGCTTTTGGCAAGATCTCAGTTATACGGCAAGGTGGTGTGGGACATCTTCAATTTCCTACACATACATATCTAATTTCCTATAGCTGTTAGAGAAAAACAACATACGTTAATATGTGTTGACAGTAATATATTTTTTTAAGTGTACAATAAAGGAATGTGGAAACAGCAGTGAGTGGTTATCTTTTCAACATATTATGAAAAAATAGATACCAGAAATTTGTATCAATTGCACTTATTGAAGGAGTAGGTGCATGTATGCACGTATATACAGTCTTATTCGGATATAGTACGAAAAAAAAAATTAGGTGAAAGAAACGCATGAGTAATGCCTAAATACAAAATATTATGGCTCTATGTGCACGTAGTAACGAGAAAATGATTTTTCTTTATTCGAGTCCGACTCTGTCTTAGTTAACATATGGGAATCACCGGCAGTCGCTGAAGCAGCGTTCGGATATCCATTTAGTATGCACATAGCATTCACCGTCGTTACACGCAATTGCAATGGCATCCTTACGAATATCGAATACACCGATATGATTTTGATTTATGGCGAAACAGGACAAAATAGTCTTGCGGCAGAAAATTTGTACGCGGAACGGTTTCCCAATCGGCGGCATCCATCATCCGAGACAATTGTGAGAACCGTGTATCGACTTCGAGAAACAGGATCAGTAACTCCACGTTTTGAAGGTCGTGGCCGTATCACGTAGAGTTCAGCAAGCAGAAGAGCATATTTTAAACATCGTTGAGGCGGAACCAGGCATAAGTATTACAACTTTAGCCCAGCAAGTAAATGTGTCCCAAACGACGGTGCATCGAATTTTGAAAAATAATTTACTTAATCCGTATCACATCCAGCGCGTGCAAAGATTAACGGAATTAGATTATCCTCGCCGTCTTGCCTTCTGCGAGTGGTTTCAACGCACCGAAGTTCGTCAACCACGTCTTGCGTCAGTAATTCTCTTTACCGACGAATCCACGTTTACAAGAGATGGTATTTTGAATTACCATAATATTCACCACTGAGCAGACGAAAACCCACACGAGATATACCAAGGCGCCTCGCAAGTTAGGATATCTGTCAATGTTTGGGCGGGTTTAGTAGGCGATTACCTACTTGGACCACGTGCTCCCAACGATTAAATACAGAATCCTATTTACAGTTCCTCCGAGATGAATTACCCGAGTATTTGGATGAGATACCACTAGCGATACGGCAACAATTGTGGTTTATGCATGACGGAGCACCCGCGCATAGTAGTCGAGTAATTCAAGCATTTTTGAACCAAAGATTTCCACAATGGATTGGACGTGGAAGTCGTACTCCATGGCCACCTCGTAGTCCCGATCTAAATCCATTAGACTTTTTTCTGTGGGGATATATGAAAAGCTTGGTATATGATCGTCCGCCTGATATTGAAAATGTCGAAGATCTGCGAAATCGCATTTATGTTGCAGCTCAACGCATTCGCGAAGACATGGTAAATTTTAGTCGTGTGCATAATAACTTTCGTCGCCGAATTGATGCCTGTATTAGAGCTCACGGTGGACATTTCGAACATTTTTTACATTAATAAATTATTTTGTCCTGTTTCGCCTAGATCGGTCCTTGTTAGGACCACCACAAATTTCATAAAAAGAAAAAGAATGTATAACTACAAATAACTCAAAACCCGACATTTCGGATGCATTAACTTTAAACATTAAGAACGCAAATCATATTGTTATCGGCATATTCAATGTAAACACATAAACACTTCGACATCAGCTGTACGACAGACTAATGCATTTCAATAGACTATTCACTATTCATAGCATCTACAATGCTTTATCGCTTTTTATTTGCATCTGGGTTAACTTTGATTCATCAGCGGTATTTGTATAATATAGGAGAAACAAAGATATGGACCGGCTTTACCTGCATTTTGGGCCCTAAAATTTGAACAAAATGTATATGTTACAAATAAATTTCTTTTTAAATTTTCAGTAACACATTGATAGGTAGTCTTCAGATTTCGGTAGCTTAAGTGCTATTTACAGGTAACCCTGTATAGTTATGTCCTCATAAACAATACGTAATGTCAAGGGATACTTAGACTTAGGTTTAGATATAATCAAGAGACGTAGTGATAATTTAAGATAAGTTAGTACATGTAAGAGGCGGACCCTTTCGAAGATAGGCATCTAGGACCACCAAGAAGGGATCCTTCGAGGGAACGCAACATCCAAAGAAGATTCATTCGAGAAGTTACCTCTAAGCCGTGCGCTTGTGTAAATTTCTTGTATCAAACAACTGTTAGTTTTAAGTAGAAATAAAGAATTTTTAAAAATCCCTTTTCGATTCTTTTAAACTTAATTGGCGCTGCGAACAAGATACCCATACGGCGAAATTCACAACAATCGTGCCGGTGATTTTTAAATTTTTGTTGGGTATCATCAAGAAACGAACCTTTTCCGACGGTACCACTTCGCAAACCTCCAACGTTCGTGAGAAACCTCGCCTGTGACGGTCTCAACTAAGGACGTCAGGAAGCTGCACCAGGTCCCCGCCGGAACAACGCTCGAGGACGCCGCACTGCAAGGAAACCTCGACCAAACAACGCACCTAGACGGGGATGCTTCTAGTCATCCTCTTGTAAGTACCTTTTTCTTTTCCAATATCCTTTGTTTTCGCCAGTACACAGTACACGTAATTTAAGTTTCCGCGCTTTCATGAGCTATCGCGATAGATCACCTATCGAAAGAAATAACGAAAGGAATCCCCAGATTGATAATTTTGTCCCAACCGCAGTAACAATGGCCGTAAACTTCGCAGAACTAAATATTGCGAGAGAAATTGTTCCTCAATATTCAGGCGGAAGTAAAAACTTATCATATTTTATTCAGCAATGCGAAAAATTCATAGATACATATAAAAATCATATGCCCGGACAAGAAGGTTGTAGTTTGAATAGATTACTATTTGAAATCTGCTGCTCGAAATTAGTAGGTACCGCTAGGGATACGCTTGTAATCTCTAATTGTCAAAGATGGTCAGAATTAAAAGAAGAGCTGCTAAATCGCTTCGGAGATCAAAGAAACGAAACTTTATTAGAAAATGACTTAATAACATGCTGTCAGCACTCCCAAGAAAATTGCGAACAGTATTACGAACGAATCAAATCTAAATTACAACTGCTAGAACACATCCATATTAGGGAGGCAGATTAGAACATCAAAACATACAAAGCTCACATGTACCAGCAACGAGCCCTTTGCACTTTCCAAGCACGCCTCGTGGTACCCTATCGCTCTTTTATATCCTACAAGGGTTGCATATCATCAGAAGATTGCCTAGTTCATTTAAGGAACTATGACAATCACAAACAACAAGTAGCCTTCTTAAACTTTATTAGACAGAAAGTTCCCACAAAGCTTCACAGCAACCCTACATCGAGTAGGCCAATTCAAGCTTTCACACAATTTCAACAGGCACAAATACCAACTCCGAAATTTCAACCGCCGAACTTCCAAACCCCTTTTAGACCCCTACAAATGAACCCTAATCAATTCAATACCCGAAACGTGCCTACGCCAAACCAAGGCCAACTCCCCCGAGACCCGGTAAATATTTACAAAAACCCCAAACCAGGTCCGTCATTCGGCAGCAACTCTAATAGACCTCAAATTCTCCAAAAACCAACGCCTATGTCGATATGTACGACCAGTACCGGTAAGCCGAACGCGAACTTTCAGCAGAGTCAAGACAATTTCTTTAGAAGTACAGGTCCACGCAATTTTATCGCGGAAGAATTGCACAATATCGAGGAATTCGATCAAAACACCGAAACAGAACCGGAATATTACGAGGAACAAAACTATCCTAACGAACCGAAGGAGCCAGAGGAAAATTTTCACGTAGAAGCCTCAGAGGAATCACCCTCGACGTAAACGCTCTTGCACGGAAATCGAAGTTACCTTTCATTACAATCCCAAGCCTAGATCTCAAAGTGTTTCGATTCAATCATAAACCCTGGCCCCGCGTATAACTATTTTAAAGATTTTCTCTATAAGGAACAATTTACTATTAAGAGCTTGACCCGTACGGTAACTAATGATGAAAATATTACATATCCTTTACTGAAAGAATTTGGCATAGGACACGAAATCGATTTCCGCGTTATTGAATGGCATGACCGATTCGATGCTCTAATTGGTAGCGATCATTTTCAGAAACTAGGCGCGAAAATCGATTACGCCGATCGGACCTTACAAATAGGCAACGTCAAAATCCCATTTTTCATGGAATTAAACCAGAGAAATTTTACCCCATTTAAACAAATCCCCGTCAATCACCTCAAAATACCGGTAAATATAGAGGAAGGTCAGATATTACTTCACGAAACGACAGTAGACGGGATCACAATATCCGAATCAATCGCGTACGCGAAAAACGGTATTTGCTGCATACCTTGTGAGGATAAACACAAACTAGAAATTAATTTCCACCAACAATTAGATGTAGAACCTATATTTAATTTCGAAATCAATAATCCGAAAGAGGAAAACAATAACCCGGTAAACGTTTCGACCATGCTTCGTACGGAACATTTAAACAACGAAGAAAAGAACGGTATCGAGAACCTCTGTAGGAAGTACAGGGACGTGTTTTTCTACGAAAATAGGGATTTGTCATTTACGAACGCAGTAAAACATGAAATTAGGACGACCGACAATGATCCTGTATTCTCCAAAACCTTTCGATATCCATACCACTTGAAGGAGGAGATCCAAAATCAAATACAAAAGTTGCTAGATAACAAGATAATTAGGCCCAGTATTTCTCCGTATAGCTCCCCAGTTTGGATTGTTCCGAAAAAATTAGACGCAAGCGGCAAGCGCAAATGGCTACTTGTAATTGACTATAGAAAGCTAAATAAAAAAACTGTAGAAGATAAATACCCCCTACCGCGAATCGAAGAAATTTTGGACAATTTAGGTAAATGCTCGTACTTCTCGACTCTAGATCTAGCGCAAGGCTTCCATCAAATAGAAATGGACCCAGAGTCCATAGAGAAAACCGCGTTCACCGTAAACAATGGCCATTACGAATATGTGCGAATGCCATTCGGGTTAAAGAATGCGCCCAGTACTTTTCAACGCGTTATGGACAATGTCCTGCGCGAACATCTCCATAAATTTTGTTTCGTTTACATGGACGACATTGTCATTTTCTCAAAGTCGCTTCAAGAACACCTTGTACATATTAAACAGATATTCGAGAAATTGCGGCACTACAATCTGAAGGTCCAGTTGGATAAATCGGAATTTTTGCGTAAGGAGGTAGGTTTTCTAGGCCACGTAATCACAGCTGATGGTATTAAACCGAATCCGGCAAAGATAAAGGCCGTCCAAGAATATCCCCTTCCTAAATCCATCAAGCAAATCCGCGCATTCCTAGGGTTAGTTGGCTACTATAGGCGATTCATTAAGAACTTCGCGAAAATTGTGCAGCCGTTGACGCGTTGTCTTAAGAAGGGAACAAAAATAGACGTAAACGACCCCGACTACGTAAACTCTTTTAACCATTGTAAAGAATTGCTAGTTAACGCCCCAATATTAACCTACCCAGACTTTACAAAAACCTTTCACCTAACGATCGATGCATCTAATGTAGCAATAGGCGGCGTACTATCTCAAGACTCAAGGCCAATTGCATACTACTCGAGAACGCTCAATAGTGCAGAAAGAAATTACTCCACAATTGAAAGGGAATTGCTAGCCATTATCGAAACATGCAAACTTCCGCCCGTATATTTTCGGTAGACAATTTACGATAGAAACGGATCATAAGCCGCTGGTCTGGTTATTCTCCTTGAAAGACCCCAACTCACGACTAGTACGATGGAGACTTCGCTTAGAGGAGTTCGACTACAAAGTAGTTTACAAAAAGGGTAAGGAAAACTTCGTTGCTGATGCGCTATCACGCATAGAAATCCACGTTAACGAGACGGTCACCGACGACGCCGACCTACTCTCAATCCTCCCCAACGTTCGCTTGGACGAAGACCTCACCTTAGATGATTACGACGAGATTCTAAACAATGAGTACGACGCCGCGACGATTAACACCCGACACACGAGTGTGGAAAATCCCGTATTCACAATGCCTATCTCGGACAAACCAGTTAACCATTTTGTAAATAGAATTATCCTAAAATTAGGCGACCAATATCATGTCGATTATTCAAAACCCTTCTCAAAAAACAACTATCTGGAAACCATTCGAAGAGGCCATGAGCTACAAAACCTAACGGAATCCCTCAAACAAATAATAGATCCCAAAAACCTTTACGGCATACATTTCCGCGATTCGAACTTAGAAGCCCCCTTTATTAAAATATGCCAACATTTATTTAATGACACTCTCAAAATAACAAAATGCAATATCTTAGCGAAAGACGTCGACAAACCCGACGAACAGAGTAAATTAATTGAAGAATACCATTCTAATAATCACAATGGAATTAACGAAACGTACCATCAACTAAAACTTAGATACTACTGGCCAGATATGAAACAAAAAATAAACAGAATCATAAACGACTGCGAAACCTGTTTAATAGCAAAGTACGATCGCAACCCTTATAAAATCCCCTTTTCTGGTCCTTTGTTAGCAAGAAGACCTTTCGATGTAATACACATAGACATATTCGCTTTTGAAGGACACAAGTTCTTGACGGCAATCGATCTTTTTTCAAAGTATGCACAAGCCTACTACGTGCAAGACTTAACCGGTATTACAATATTAAATAAGATTAGACACTACTTCTCACACCACGGTTACCCCAAGAAAATCGTGTGTGACAAGGGCAAAGAGTTCAAAAATAATACGTTCCAGGAATATTGTAAACTCTTCAAAATAAATTTGCATTTCACAACAAACTACAACAGTAATTCAAACTCACCCGTAGAAAAAGTCCATTCAACATTGCTTGAAAAAATCAGAATTGAAAAAATACAAAACAAAAACGAGACCCCCCAAAATCTAATGATATCCGCTGTCCTGATGTACAATCAGTCAATCCATAGCTCTACCGGTTATACCCCTTTCTCGTTATTATATGGCCCATACGAAAACCTGAATGCTCACGAAATAGACCTCGACATGACCATTCGTATATGGTCATGTCGTACATGACCATATACGAAGACTATAACGAAAAACGAAAAAACGAAGTACTTCCCTTTTACGAGCAATTGTATCAGAAACAATCAGACCGAGGTCAAAAGAATTTAGAAAAGCAAAATCGAAACAAGACTGATACCCCAGAACTGAATGAACCCACATTGTATTTTTGCAAACAAAGAATTAGGAAAACTGACCGGCGCTACGATAAAGTCGGCGTTACTAATGTCGATAAAAACAGAATTAGCGGAATACGCGAAAGTACAAACCGACCCGCGAATATACACGCACGAAAAGTAAAACGTTTAAAAAGGAAATTCCCTTTGCAGGACGGCCCTGGCCAGCCTCAACCAGGCACTTCAGGTGGAGGAAATTATCTCCAACGGTCACTTCGCCGACGATTTAGGCTCCGTAAAACTGCTGAGCCACTACCACAAATTTTACTTTTACATTAGGTTAACCAATGTAGAATTAGGTTATAAGAACCTGCTGAATAATGTAATAATTTTAGACATAAAAGACAATAGTGCGCTAATGCGACAGGGCATTCGGAACCTCAAAGAGACATGTTTGGAAATAGAAGGACTCTTGTCCAAATTTAAAAACAAAAGAGGAAAAAGAGCTTTAATCAACGCTTTAGGCACCGCGATCAAATACGTCACAGGAAATCCCGACAACGAAGACCTAACTGAAATAAATAAAAACCTACAAAACCTATACAAGAATCAGGACAATATCATAAAACAAATAGATAAGTACAGTTCATTCGCGAATCACATAACTGAAAGATATTCAAGTGATTTAGAAACTTTGCAACAAAACATAAATGTCACGTTAAGGCTCATTCAGAATGTAACCAATACTTTAGAAAGGCAGTCATTCTTACAATACAACAATTATCTCGCCATGAAATTGCTAAACTTCCTTCGAATAATAGAAAGAACAATCTCACTCGCATTTTCAGACCTCGTTAATCTAGAAATCGTTTCTAGTCACGAGTTACAAAAAATCATAGACCATCTAAAACTAATTTATAAAGAGGACGAGTTATTAAACTGGGATTACAGACATTTATATAAATTATTGGAATTTTCAAAACTGAAAGTTATATGACTAAGCAATACAATTACGTGTATGTTGTACATTCCCGTGTTAAAAGTCCCCGTCTACCAGTACACCAGAGTATACCCCATTCCTAACATGCAAAAGGTAGTGTTAATACCACCGGCGAAGTTCCATCTCCAGAGTGCAAAGGAGGAGTTATGGACGGACGAGGATTGTCCGGCTATAGACACGCAGGTGATTGTAAATAAGTGCTCCCTTAGACACAGTGACGAGTGTGTTTTTGCTAGAATAGATAATGACTATAAACTCTACACACAACTTAGAAGTAATACCATAATTATAGCAACTAGAAATAAATTAGAAATTATTGAAGAGTGCCCAAATAGGATCAATAGAATTAAAGTAATCAATAACGTAGTTGTAGGATCAGAAAATAATTGCAAAATCATTATTGATGAACAGACATATGACAATACTGTCAGCAATTTAAGCATCAAATTTGATACTGTTCCTATACAAAAGGAAGCTACAAAATCTCTGAATTTAACGCAGATTAATCTACATGATATCACTACTCTTTAACGTCAATATTGATACTCATACTTTCAATAGTAACCATAGTTCTCTACAGATTTAGGTCTGTGATTATTAAACCCTTCAGAGAAGAAAACGATGTAACAAAACTATGTACACAAGCTAACATTGTAAATTGCGAAATGCAAAACGTGGACGTTTTGTCCTAAGGGGTGAGGAGTTATGTCCTCATAAACAATACGTAATGTCAAGGGATACTTAGACTTAGGTTTAGATATAATCAAGAGACGTAGTGATAATTTAAGATAAGTTAGTACATGTAAGAGGCGGACCCTTTCGAAGATAGGCATCTAGGACCACCAAGAAGGGATCCTTCGAGGGAACGCAACATCCAAAGAAGATTCATTCGAGAAGTTACCTCTAAACCGTGCGCTTGTGTAAATTTCTTGTATCAAACAACTGTTAGTTTTAAGTAGGAATAAAGAATTTTTAAAAATTCTTTTTCGATTCTTTTAAACTTAATTATATGTATAGGAGGCAATAAGAAAAATTGTAGGTATTTCATTAAGTATGGAACATGGAATTATACATGGCGTTAAGTTCTATATGATTGAATGGTTATTACATTAGTCTAAAACATTGTCTCGGAGTAAGCCAAAAGTGAAATTACTATTTAAGAAAAGAAAAAGCCAAATAGCTGCTGTACTACCACAGAAAAGAAACATTTTTGTCTGTGGCTTATTTCTTACTCACGACACAAATTAAACTTAGGAACAATCACTTTAATGCAAGCGGTCTTTGGAGACTTCTTAGTAGTAGGTTTTTATTCAACTTTATAACATGATGGTGATTTTAACACACATATATTCAAAATTAACTTCTAAGCATCCGTTGTCTAAATTTTGGGAACCCATGGGTGAGTGATTAGAAGTAGAAGAGCTACATATTGATTCTAAAACTAATAAACCAAGATCATTTGTAGTTTATGACATGCATTTAAATGTTTACCGGAAGTAGTTTCAGATCAAAAAACACACAGCATGAGATTTTTCTAATAGCCGAATGTCGACCTTTTATTAAAAAAAAATTGTCAAAAAATTTAAATGGCATATTAGGATCAAAAAATTATTTAGTAGAATTAAAAAACTCTTATATTTAATTTAAGAGGTTCAATACTTAGGCAAAGAAAATGTTTGATATTTAAGAAGTTGTGATACCTGATTAAAGTAATACAAATACGCCATTAACATGGTCCAAGAAAAATATTTTTCATTATTAACAAAGTACTTTTCTGTATATATGGATTGTTTATTGTATCTCCTTATTTAGTAAGAGCATATTCATACAAATGGCGTATTCTCGCATGTTAAAGCTATTTTTATTAAATAATAATAATAATAATTGAATAAGTCGATTGGTCTTGATCTAACCAACCCTTTAAAGAAAAAGCTATCGGTTTTGAATAACAATGTTCATCATCAGGCCAAACTTATAATCCAGATACAGGTTGTTTAATTGTTAAAATTTATTGGAAATTATAAAATGCTTCAAGAAACTGGTTATTACCTTGTACCATACATTTTGTTATAAACGTAGACAAAACATGAGAAATGGTATATGAGCCAATCAGAGCGTCTACTTGCACGTCTGTCCATGTTTATTACTTTGCTAAGTTTATTAATGCTATTGCTTATACGTGATTCTTAGAAAGGCGACGCTCGTCTAAAGTATGTAATAAATTCGCGTAAGTTATGTGTGTTTTATTACCTAAATTACATTTCTTTGTGACGACTCTTTTATTACTAGTTAAAACTCAGGATTTATATTGCACTCACTTTGAATACAGTTATGTACATTTTAAAGATTATAGTTAGTATAATCTCAACT
The DNA here is from genome assembly GCA_020654165.1 of Oryctes rhinoceros. Taxonomy (NCBI): domain Eukaryota; kingdom Metazoa; phylum Arthropoda; class Insecta; order Coleoptera; family Scarabaeidae; genus Oryctes; species Oryctes rhinoceros. The sequence continues at coordinate 8,855,910 of JAIOKQ010001008.1, forward strand.
TAGCTAGCAGCAACACTGTCCGTATTTTTCTGAAACGTTGAAACACAGTTATTATCTTTTTGTTAACAGTTACAACGCGGTTTTAGCCTGTAAACTCAAATTCTTTAAAAATAAACAACGACCGCGGAAGTCTACAACAAAGTTACTATCTATTCGGTTACCGATTGATGATGAGGACCATTAGTGTCCTCGAAACGGCCGTCCCGGATTCATTATTACAATATTATATAATAAATTAAACTTGTGTGGCGCGCAGGTTGCCGACACTAATGTGTTGTTAAGTTATTACATATTTATTCTATAATACACAGCATTTGAATAAGCAAACGCACGCACAGTTTAGTTTAGTTTAGTATAAAGACCTACACGATAACTGAAGCGAATAATAGTGTCGGATTTTCGCTTTTGGATGATGAAACAACAGATGTTAACCAAGTGGAACAATTTCCTTTAAGAGTCAAGTACGTCGATGAAAACATAGTCATATATGTATACTATATATGTCATATATAGTATAGTCAAGGAAGAGTTTTTGGGGTTCAAGGCCTTAAAATCGACAAATGCTATCTGAAACTAATTGTTCAAGTGGTCCAAAACAGAATGGACATTAGTGAGGGGTTTCAAGAAAGCGCAAAAATCTGGAACTTAGTTTCATTCATATGAAACTAAGTTTCATATAGTACTTGCGAAGTGCTATATGAAAGGTGGCCGGCAAAGTATAGATTAGATATGGTTGCTATTGACAATATTATTTCAACCAACTTTTTTGGAGTTTTAACAACCAAAGTAAAAAAAAACATTGCTTACAAAAACATTGAAAGATTAAGAGATAGATAAGATAATTAAGATAATTTGAGCGCTTAAGGAAAACATTCATTTATAAAATATTAAAGAAATTTGGGGTGTAAGATAGCAAAAGAGCTCAAACCACGAAAGAATTTGCAGATTCCCAGATTAGTCGACAAATACCCTATGGAAGTCAGCAAAGCGAGTGGTACTGCAGATTAAAAATTGTAGCAATCAAAATTACATTGTAGCATACATAGATGCGGAGTGGGCTGGAAATCAACAGGACAGGAAGAGCACAAGCGCTCCAGGAATCCGTTTCAAAGGAAGTTTGATTTCACGGCTGTCAAAAAACAAACTTCTGTGATACTTTGAACGGTCAAAGCAGAATACGCAGCCTACGCAATATGTGCTTAACAAGCAATGAATGGCAGAGCGACGTTAATAGACAATCAAAGCGATCTATTGAAGACTTAGCGCTCAAAGTATAGTATGTAGGTCGTTTTACGTTAATTGCATATTATTTTCTTTCTATCTTTTGTGCTGTTTTGTTATAACCAAGAGTGAATGAAAAACAGTATTGAAAGCAGTATACATATATTTAGTTAACTAATTTTATACTTTTATTTGACCTTAACACAAATGGTTTTGACCGTTTTCGAATAATTAATTTAAACTAAATTTGTTTAAATTAATTTACAAAGTTCATTTGTTGTGTTAACATTATCAATTTCTTTATGTACATGCGCGACGTTGTCAACTCCTATTAAACAGAAATATACTTTCCTGGTTGTGATTGAAAAAAATTGTTGGGTTACTTAAATAAATGTAGTTTCTGCACTATGATACGTATATTAATTACATTTAACTTCGGACAAATTCGTTTAATCTCGTACGGTTACCACACCAACCTCATAGTTGTAAGACTTGCAAGATTCTTATCTTAGTTCTTGCAATGTTTTTGCTTACGTAATGCTATACTCCGACACCCTTTTATCATATTTTGTATTTTTCAACCAAGTATTTCGTTAAGCTAGTTATAAGTGGTTATGTAAATCTTCTTATTTTCTTAGTGTATTGCTGCGATTACTATATACTGTGATTTTTATTTATTGCATTTGTATTTATTGTTTAGTCGCCCGAAATTCTCTAGTTCGTAGATCATAATTAGTTTGAAAGGCCACAATTTATCGTTAAAATCACAGGCTAAAACTTGGCTATACTTTGGTGAGTGAACATTAACATTTTTTTTAATTGTATTATAATTTTCGTTCTATTTAATGTTAAATTTCTATAGTAGTTTTATTATTTCGAGCACATAACAATGGCAAACGTATTACGCTAAATAAATCTTTTTTTTTAATTTCTAAAGTTACTTTATTGTTCAACAGAACGCATTTTGGAAACCAAATTAGGCACTATTGTGATTTTTATTATTTTTGGATAACATCTCTTTCAAGTTTTAATTGACAGCAGTCGCAATTGTGTTAATATCGATCCTTTAAAATATAGTTAGGAAAATTCTTTTTTGCTTGTTGCAAATTTACTTTAAATGTACTCGAGAACTAATCTCGGCTTACGCCAGCTACAATATGCCGCAAACATCACATCAATGCAATACACGTAATACGTATGTACCATCGGGGATTTTGAAAATGTCCGGGTGTTTCAAGTACAGCCTGTGCTTCTGTTACTATTTTCATAATGTCGTAAAGTAAATTTCATACCTACATAAGGACGGCTACTTGCCGATATATTCAACATTTTCCAATAATCTCACAAACGCACCTCCCGATTCTTTTCTTTGTATATGACGTTTCTTCGTATACTTGTTGTTATAAATACTAATAATTAGATTTGGTTACATAGATATTACGAATAGTTACAGAATTTTGTTATCGATTGGATTTTGTATTTTAATTTAAAAATTATTTTGGCTTTCAATTATCAATTATCAATTATTTATTAGTATACTAAAGATGTTATCCGTAAAATAAATTGCATAAATCGGTAAATAATACACATTTCCTGATTATATAATAAACCAAATGTAAATATAAAAACTACGTTGTTAAAGATTACTGATGATATCTTGACTGCATATTTTAAAGGCTTTGCAGCTATTTTAATATTACTTGATTTTACAAAGGCATTCGATACAGTTGACTACAGGTTACTGAGACTGCGGTAAATTTACCAAGTAGTTTTCTAGAAAATAGATCTTAGTTAGTGAGAATCAGCAATAAACCCTCAAGTAGTTCTACTTTAGATTCTGGTGTTGTCCAATGTTCCGCTCTGGGTTCTTTTCCATTTACACATGTGCACTGTTTGAGCCTTATTACACCATGTACGGTTCCTATGTACGCTGATGACTGATGACACGCAAATATATTATTCGTTTCCTAAGAATTATAAGGAAACAGCTGGATGCTGTTTGGTTGTTAAACTACGCTAAATTTGTTATTATGTTTTTCGGAGTTGACACGCTGTTGTCGGCTGCAAATTGACGGTGATTTTCTACCAGTAGTGAAATAAGCAAAGAGCCTTGCTTAATTATAGACAATAAGTTTCGCTATAGGTAGCAAATATCAAAATATACTAGAACGGCTTACTGTAATTTGAAGATTCTCTATCCGCACAGATTCTATTTGCCTACAAATGTGAAGTTATCTTTGTGTGTTGCCTCCTTTTATGTATTGCTCTTCTATGCAAGGTTCGTGCGGCAATGCTTGCGATCAGAAGAGAATTCAAAACATGCAAAATTCTTGCCTACGGTTAGTATAGAACAAAAAGAATTTCGGACACTTTTTCAGATTGCAAATGGTTAAATATGAGACATCGCTTCCTATTAAGAGCATCATGCATGTACCCTACTGTAATTTTTACGGGAACACTCCCAATTGTGTGAATATGTATTAGGCACACCCGATTTTTCTTCGAATGTATAAAAATAAATTATATGTTAATAAAACAACAAAGTAGATTTACCATGCAGAATATTTTATTAATATTTTCAATATTTTATTGGTCCATCAGCTGCTCTTATTAAAGATATTACACGTTTTGGCATACAACTAATTGATTCGCGGCATACATCGCTGAAAATTGAGATCCATTCGTCCAGAATTTGTTGGTGAAGCTGCTCTTTTGACCCACACTGATGTTTCCCGATGTTTTTCTTCAGAATATACCACAAATTTTCTATTGGTGATAAGTCCGGAGACTGTGCCGGCCAGTCCAACAGTCGCACTCCGTTTTCTGTGAACCACTGCATTGTCGCCCTTGCAAGGTGACAAGAAGCATTATTTTGTTGATAAACATGTTCAACATTCTCATCTCCAAACAATCTATGTACGGATTACTCCAGGACTTCCCGTAACATCTCGGTGTAACGGTTGATATTCATGCGCCCTTCGCAAAGAACGATTTCGCTAACGGCTGAAGCCAACATGCATCCCCATACCATGATGCTACCGCTACCATGTTTTACCGTTGGTACGATGCTTTGCGGAAGATGAAAGTTACAATAAATGAAGCAAATACAGAGAACATAATTAAATAAGGCATTTATAAAATTACGTTTTGTAAATTACCTTTGACGTAATTAACAACTATAAAAGAAGATAAAAGAAGCATACCTCAATGTTAGATTCATCGGAAAAGATTACACGCGATCCTCTCTCTCCCTCCGTCCAATGCGCGTACTTTTTGGCCCATTGCATACGCTTTTTCGATGCGTTGGAGTTGAGTACGACTTGTTTCGCGCTAAATGCTCATGTAAATTAGCTGCCTTCAGTCCAGTTCAGTCGTTTTCTTACCACACTTGGAATCAGAGAAACCTCATGTCACGTCCACAGCTCTCTACTTAATTCTTTCCATGATTTTCGTTGGTCCTGTGAAGCCATTCGTTCTATAAGTCGATCTGTTCTCGCCGTGGTTCGTCGTTCAAGGATGGTCTAAACCGCAAATCACGAATACTTCACTAACTTACCTAAATGTTATCTAGCGAGATACTGACGATATATATATACCATATGTGTTTTACTTCAATACGCTTTAAAAAATTAATAATACAAATACAATATTTGCTCTGCAATGAGTAGAGAGGTCAAAGGCGGGTGAAGTTATTACTTTTTTGCAGAGACTAGACAGACTCGTGTTTTATCGACTCTCGGGCACATAGACACAAGTTTATCTAGTCGCTGCAAAAAAGGAATAATTCCACCTGCCTTTGTCATCTAGCAATGAATTGCTGTCATAAATCTTCATTTATCCACTTGTTATAATTAGAAAGGGCAAAGGGGAATGGAATTATTACTTTTTTTGCAGAGACACCAGTAGGTAACACGAATCCATTCTCATGAGGCGATTAGACACCAGTATATCTAGTGGCTGCAAAAAGGGAACAATTCTACTTGCGTTGGTCATCTCTAGTTATAATTCTTTGTGTATGTTGTATGTATGTATGTATGTTTATGGAATTACTCGAAATAAGCAAGGATTCTAAAAACCGGGTTTTCTTTGTAGTGAATTATTTGAAGTGAATTATTCTACATATAATTTTACATAATATATATACCTAACATAAACAAAGAAAAATCTAATCCAAAATAATCTCTAAATAGAAATACAAAACTCTATCGAAAACAAACATAATAGATCTATTAATGAGGTAAATCACGTAATCCATTACTGTGTCACTGGAACACTGAAACACTTTACTATTACTCCTTACTACAAACATTTCACTTAAACTTCGATCATTTCGATAGCTTGGCTGCATGGCATGCAAATTTACAAAAATAAAAAAATTTAATGAATTCAGATTTAGGACCGTTTAGTTCCAGCCTTTCCCCTTTGTTAACGGTCGCGGTTATTCAACCGTAATGATATTTTCTACAAATCGGTTAGTTCTTAGCTAGTTGAAGATGATACCTTAGCTATCGAAACGATCCTATAGTTTAAGTGAAGTATTTGTGGTAAGGGATAATAGTGAAGTGTTTCAGTATTAATGAGATATCAAATCTATCTCTTTCAAATAATGAATTATTGGACGTGCTGTGTGAGAGTTGATATTGTCATAATGAAGGATAATGCGCCGTTGTCGATTATTTTTCCTAATTTCATCGATGACTACTTCTGGCAAACAAATTGCTATGTATCATTCTGTTCATGTATGTATCACCTGTTTTTTAATTCTACTTAGCAATGCTTGGGACATATCTGATACATAGAAAGAACTACCTAATTTTTTCTTGGAAGTGCCTTGTGAACGCATAACCTTTATTGAATTTTTAAACGCTCACCGTAAACGAACTACTCGCCCGATTGATATATCGTTACTGCTTCAACAACAACAAACGTTAATTTTGACGAAAATGATAATGTCAAATCCGAAGTTGATGAAAGTCAAAAAGTGGAAGTTGATATTGATAAATTGAAATAGTAAAAGGTTATATGGAATTGCAAATAAAGAAAATAGAATCTGGAAAGAGGCATTTAAATTTAGAGTTTGATTTTAGAGTTGGCATTTAAATTGAAAGTGTAAAAAGAACAATAATACGGTAAAGTTTATTTCTATTATTTTTATATTATATTTTATATATAATATAAAATATATATATATTATATTTTATATTATAATCATACTTTCACAACTATTGATATGCGTATTTTCTTGTAGGATGTCATGAAATCTATTATATATTACCTACAGTCGATTGGCACACAGAAACAGATACACTATGAGAAGTACAAGGTTCATTGATAACAATATCCTTCGATGAAGATGATTTGTCTGTAAATGTTTAAATTAATTTTAACGTATTTTAGAGAAATCGTGTAGTGCAAAGAACCATACCAGCAGAAATTTTATAAACATAAAGAGAATTGCCTTCAGTAGATACTTCGTCAAATCCTGGAAATAGAAAACAAATATAACAAATAGCTTGAGTAATAAAAATACAAACCTAAGCAATTGTAAATATTAATATATTTCTCAGGCTAGTTACAAAATACAATTAATTGGCTATGGTTATAAATTGAATAGTTTTAATTAATGTAGTTATTACAATTGCAATTATGTTGATCTATATTAGTACGAAATTGTTAAGTAGTATATGTGGGCTATATGCCTGGCAAGTGTAAAGGTGGTAGGCTTCCATATTTCAGCTTTTTCGTACCAGGTATTCTGCAAACATCACTAAAGTGTAAATCGCACACTCTGTGCCTTTTATATACGGTCTCAGGATTTACGGATCTTATTTTTTCAGAACTAATTCTTCCTATCCATATATCATACAACTAAAAGCTGATTACTAATTACTGATACTTTTGTCGTGATTACTAATGAGACACAACAGTATTTTACCATGATTGCCTACAAATTATTGGGAATATTAAATATAAGAGGAATAAACAATAATAGCAATTAAAACGTATTCAAATACGATATACAAACCCGTAATTGGAAAGTTATAAGTTACAATTCTCTAATTAATATAACAAAGCTTCAATAAATATTTGAAGCTAAAACACAGCAAATTCACCCGATTCGCCTTAAACAAGCTGGTTAGGTTACACAGGTTACAAACAGGAATCGTCTGTTTCAAAATAATTAATTAGCGGGATTTCTAACTGATAATAGCGCTTTGGTGGCAAGGCGAATCATTACATCAAAATTTCCCTCTCTGTAACGAGAATCATATCCATGAACAATGATTTAGAGGTAGTGACATTAAATGCATTAGACATACAAAACACTACACTATTTCTCGACCATTTTTCTAGACAGTACTGTAAACACCTGTCTAAAAAGATTGTACGCCTTCGGAGTTTAAGAAATTACAATGAAATGAAATGAAATGAAGAAATGAAATAATATTTTATTCTCCCTAGTAAATCGGCGCCCCTTGCATTTTCTTCTTTACTTTTGCAATTGTGAAATAATGAAATTTAATGATGTCGTATTCATTTTTGTCTGAAAAAATTCCTCAGTCTCGGCGTATTTCAATGCTGCCTTAATACACTTCTTAACACCAGTATTTCCAAAGTCTAGTTGACAAGCCGTTTTTTTCAAAAGTCAACCAGTACTTTTCAAAAGATTAACTCTTCGTTTGAGATCTACAAATACAAAGTACAATACTTACCCCTCTTTCTTCCTTTATTTCGATATATTAGAATTCTTCTTTTCTAAGAAACAAAACAGTTAATCAAATAAGAGTAAACCTTAATTTTATTAATATTGCTTTACCTGTGCGAAGTTTTGGTGTTCTGGAAGAAGTCAAAATGTTTAATCTTTTGGCAGAAAACTGGTCCCCGTTGCTCTGATTACTGAAGAACTTTCTGCTGTAAATGTAGTTATTTAGTGTGCATTAATTATATTTTATTTGAACACTTAGCTGCTCTTCTTAAGAGGTTTTCGCTAACACTATATAAGGCAGAGGTATAGTGGATAGGGAGGTATAGGATTGACCTTTCCTTTCAGGTTCCAGGTAAACAATTGAATGAAGTATCTACGCAATAGAACAAATTGTAAAAAAAAAACGGAAATTATAAATTGCAACAATATTATCAGGTTCTCTTAAATTATTAATATCATAATATCGACATAATATCATAATAACATAATATCGACTGCTACAAGTGTGAATTAATGTTTTCAGGAAGAAGCAAGACAGACAGATTAAAAAGAGATGCAATAAATCCTGTATCTGTCAAAGGATATATGGAGTGTATAAATATCCCCTACTATGAAATGCACGCTCTCTAACATTTGTTCTCCAAACATTAAGATTAATGATTGCACAATGCATTACCTCTTCCATCTGAAACCTCAATGACTTCTTGTTCATTTATTGGATCTCTGATTTGTTCATCTTTGACATCTCTGAATAGTCCCATATCTGCGAAAAATTGAAATAGTAAAAGGTTATATGGAATTGCAAATAAAGAAAATAGAATCTGGAAAGAGGCATTTAAATTTAGAGTTTGATTTTAGAGTTGGCATTTAAATTGAAAGTGTAAAAAGAACAATAATACGGTAAAGTTTATTTCTATTATTTTTATTTATCGATTTATCAATTTCAACATTCACTTTTTTCCAGTTTTAACATTATTGTAAGTACAATATGCCTTCTTTTTAAAAATTATATTGATGTAATGTTTGCGGTTGTTTGCCTGACGTAAACCGAGTCCTAAAGCACATTGCCAATGAGCAAAGAGGAGTTTTGTAATTCTACTCGAAACCCAGCAGCATGGGCCATTTGCAAATAGTTTAGTGCATTTTTTTTCATGTGCTAATTGAATAAAACATTGAAAAACTATGTTAACAATGATTGACTCTTTGAAACTATCACACGTATCAAAGAGGAAAGCACTTGGTTGGTTTCACCTTGTCATAAAATGAGACTTCAGGCACATGCAAATCATGTGTCATTAAGTGGCGTGAGAGGCGAAGTACCTGAGTGAGTGACTTCGTAATGTCTGTCTTACTTATATTACTTTATCCATCAATCCCATCACAAGATTGTCGCCTCCTTGTTTTGTACTGGAACCAACTTTAAGCGGAAATAATATTGACAGATAAATACTAATATTTTGGAAAATAATAATAATAAATAATAAATTGGAAATAAGATAATATTGATTTGCACCATAGAATAATATAACTAAATTAAATTAATCTTGAAAAATTATTGTAGAAGCCCATTTCCCGTCTCCACATCTATTGAAATCTCCAATAAAGAACGGATATGCTAAACATATCAATTCACTTTTATTGTTTAATTTTTATGTTTATCACATCCAATAAATTATGTTATTTTAATACATATTTGCTTCACCTGGGGACAGACATTAGGGACTAGCCTAGCGACACTTATGACACTCTTCTGGGAACCTCGAACAATTTTAAAACTATGTGGCATGTTTATTGGCAGTTTTTGCAATAATCGCGACAAATTCGGAAACAAATGCAGAAATATTTATGCGGTGTGAGTTTAATTTTACTCTACACTGATTCTTAATTTGTACAACCCCGCAAATAAGCTTGATTAGTAGACCTAAGCAACGATAAGAACTTTTATGTATTAAAATGTACCTACAATGGTTTTTAATCATATTTTTCTACAATGCAACGAATTGTGTATACCTGGTGAATACTTAGTGAATTGTGTAAGCGATGATGAATTGTGTGTAGTGGACTTTCTGAATACGTGTTAAGCAAAATGAGAATGTCGCGCCAACCGTGCTTGTTATGCCAACCAGGTTTGACTGGGCTGAGTTCTTGTAGAAAAGCGGGGCACGGCGGCTTCTGAGTGACACTCTCACCTCTAGTTAGCGTCTTTACTTTTCGGGGACTACTAATGCATCATGCTGACGATTAAGTGTTTATTTCACATTAAGAGTAATTGTAAGAATAATGATATCTGATGAATAATGTGCTTTCTTTTTCATTTTTAGTTTCCAAAAGTCATGGTGAAGTAATCTCCCGATAATGACACGCTTTGCTTGCTTCCATTCCAAAAACGAGAATCCTAAAAATTATCATACTCTCGATGAATTTTAGAACATTGGAACAGAGGCAAAGTTACACGATTTCAGTAACGTTTGAAAAAGAAAAGTTGAATATACACAAATATTGCTAGAGCTACAATAAAATTATAAGAAAAGGGGCCTTACAGTTTGGAAGGAATACTAGGAATGACTCAAACAACTTTTGGAATTTTTGCAGTACCCACTAAAGATATATCTCAATTATTAAACTAAAACTTAGATCGCGTAGAACACCACACAGATTATTTCTTCAAATTTCTTAAGTAGATTTTTATCTACTTTTCATTACGTTTGATGTTTAAAATTACCAAATTATGAAAATAGTTAAGGACAAGTGGAGCATTGATAATGTTTGGTTTATACTTCTATGTCTCGGTAACTACTTTGCTAAGATGGAATTACTCCTTTTTTGCAGTGACTAGATAGGCTCGTGTCTATTCGCCTCATGAGAATGGATTCGTGTTGCCTACCGGTGTCTCAGAGAGTCGACAAAACACGAGTCTGTCTAGTCTCTGCAAAAAAGTAATAATTTCATTCCCCTTTGTCTTCTATAGTCATCACTAGAGATGACAAAAGCAGATAGAATTAATCCTTTTTTGCAGCGACTAGATAGACTCGTGTCTATTCGCATCATGAGAATCCATCACATCAGTATTAGATCTCGCGGTCTAATCATTAGAGATGACAAAGACAGGTGGAATTATTCCTTTTTTGCAGCGACTAGATAGACTCGTGTCTGTTCGCCCCATCAGAATGCATTAGTGTTGCTTACTACTAGCGTTGCCCCGAGAGTCGACAAAACACGAGTCTGTCTAGTTTCTTGTAGTGTCTGTCCTGTAGAATTTAAGTATGGACGTACTAGCGTCAATAACGAATTTCGTGAATCATATGCTACATCACATATTATCGAAATTTCTAACCAATTTCTTGAGTTGAAATATGTTAAGGGTGATTTCCAAAAACGAAACGACTCTTGAAATTGTAGAGAGACGGAATCTTGGAAGATTATTGTCGACGTATTGCTTCATTTCAGTGCTTATAAATACCCCACTGCCATACATCTGTTGTGTTTTAACAGGTTTATTAAATATTTACGATCGTTTATTACGAAAAATTCAATTATTTCGAAATAATTTCTCCTTTAAGTGTAGGTAAATTTTATTTTGATCTTATATTTCAACTTTTTATTTTTTGTGGTCAAGTTAATAATTAACAAGAAAATAAAAATTTCTCATACAAGAAAGTATAAATAAAACAATTTTGTTATGAACCGACATAAGTTGTAAGAACGGTTAATTTAAATGCTATTTGGTGGAGATTCAATTAATTTTAATGTTAAATACAAGATTCCATTATTAGTACACACAGAAACAACACAAAAATTAGTAATACAAGTATCAGCATTGTGCAGTAATAAGGTATTTCCAAATCATTCCAATTTTACATGTCCATGTACATTTTTTTTTAAATAACAAAAGTAAAGCTTAATATGATGGAAACTACTAACAATGAATAAATGATATATGCAATAAATACTGTGTTTTAATTTACATATGTTAGCATACTTAATGAGATATATTGCTTGTATAAGTTGGCTCACCGATCCCTGCGGTTTGCGGTGACTCGCAATGTAAGATCATTCAGCCAACTTCTTGACCTTGACTGAATACGCTATTATTATTTAAATTAATAAATAATTTTGGAGTTGCACGTAAATAATTCCGCGATGGAATACCAACTGCCATGGGTAATTTACCATCAACAAAGGTATTATCTCATAATTTTAAAACCCGTCGCCTAAAATAACTCGATTTGCGTTCGTTAAAATCATAAGTACCTTTGTAAGAATTCATGTATGGCATAAATATTATTATATTCAAATAAAAAAAATCTTAGTACGTACCATCTGGGACTTTCAAAGTGTCTGGGTGTTTCAAGTATAGCCTGCCCATCTGTTACTATTTCGATAATTTCGTAAAGCGAATTTCATACATATGGGCGAGTTACTTGCCGATGTATTCAATATTCTCGTTTGAAGTGGTAGGTAGAAAATATAGAAGCAAGGGATAACGGGGAAACGTATCCAGGATAAGGAACGCTAGAGACGCTCTTGTCCGTTCTTGTTTTTTCCCATGCTTACTTATTGTTATTAATATTACTACTAAGTTCGTTACTATTAAGTTCGTATAAAGAGGGTTTCTCACGGTAGCGTTCGTTAGAAGTTTCCGTGGATAGAAAAAAAACTTAGAATTTTTTGGACTCCAAGCTTAGTCGAGAATCTCTTTCATTTTTAAATATTTTCGTGCCATACGATAGCATTGCGTACTAAAGATAATAATTACTAGTTGTCTTAAACTCAAAATTAATTAAATATTAAAAGAATGATATTATAGTATAATAGTATAATGAAGTAATTCTTAAATGGGACAAGAAGAAGCGATCTTGTGAAAATTATACGTATTGCTTAAATCTTGCCAAGTTATTAAAGAAGTTATTAAGTAACTATACCAACGTAATTAAAATGTTTTCAGGTGTTAATATAGTTTGGTTACCCTACCAACAGTAAACAAAATATATACGTTCATTCAAAATTTTCAGTTTCTAGATAAAATATAGAACGATGAAGTCCTTTATGTGCTAGAAAAAAGTGAAAGAAAGCTAGAATGATTTGATGTATGGGCTAGGCTATCCTGATTAACGATCTCCTGTCCGGAAATAAAAACATTTGCCAAACATTTATCCTATTGATGTAGAAATAAAAAAGTGCATCTTCTTAGCAGAAAAGAACAAAAAAGAAAGTATTTTTTTTACAATAATTAATTTATTTAACTGCTTATACTAAATGCTTGAAATTCCTTCCTTTCGTCCATTACATTTGCGTAATCATTCATAAAAAGTGTTTTTTACTTACCTTTAGCAGAGTAAGTTTAGCATTCCAGAACGTCTGAACTAACATCTAACTATTAAGACTATTTATCCTAGTGAAAGTTATATAATTATGTTGATTATTGTAGATACTTGCTCTAACCATGTATTTGAATAAAACATTGAGTTTGTTGTTAATTCAATTAACTAGGACTTTCAGTGTACTTTTCGTTCTGCAAAGTTATAATATAAAATATAAACAAAGGTCTACGATCTATTAATCGTAAACGACCGGTTTCATGTATACAATAAGAATTTGTGATTCGCTTTTTTTCGTTTTTTTCTCGTTGGATCAATAAAACAGGAGATTGTTCTTTTCTTTCTCGTCTCTGAATCGCCACTTACCTAGCAACTGACGGACTAACTAATAGAGGAGAGGAGCGGATTTTTTTGCAATTTAAAATTATACTCCTACATTATGACGAAATAGAGAGAGATTTTAAATATACTTTTATATATATATCCTTTAATAACCCTATAATTCATAAAACAAATTAGTCCTTCAGATAAAAGAAGAATTACAAGAAAAGAACATAATTAGAATAAGTAATACTTAATCTAATGCGTATTATATTTGCGACCCCATGGAGGTCATTCAGAAGAAGCCGTTTTCTATTCTATTGTCAAAGAACTATGGGTTTGGGCGAACAGATACGACCCACTATTTTTCTTATCCGTACATATTTTACGAAACTTCCTATTAAGTAGAATTCAAAATATCGGAGTGAATCATCAATCGAAATTACTACTACAAACCACATATCGTATCAGGGATATCCGCAAAAATAACCTTGCGATACATGTTTATTTTGTATATGCGTCACATCTACATATACTCTCAGTCCTTGTTTTTAATTGATGTCAGTGATTGCGGTGAATGTTTGTTTATTTCACTGGATTTTTTTTATTGTTATTTTTATTATAATTTTATTTTTACGATTGTTCTATTGGTAAGTCTACTTTCTTTATTTTTTTTTTACTTTCCTTGTAATTAAGTTTATTGTTTTTGTATTTTCACATTTTCGTAGCATAATCTGTTGATGTATTTTTTGAAATTTTAGTTGACTGTTACGAGTAAGGATCCCTTTTCTAAAAATAAATTGGATTTTATTGGATTTTCAAATTTAACACATTGTACATTGCGTAGTCCATCTTGGTGTCGGATATTATTGAGAAACTATTTTTTTTTTTGAAAATTTTTCTCACATAAGCTGGACAAATCGGTTCTGGGACTTTACACAAAAGCTTTTTAAAAATTATAAATAAATATTACATAAATGTCGTAAAAAATGAAAATCTAATCCAGATAAGAACTTATTCAGTTAGAAAAGGTTAATTTTTTAATCAACAAGAAACAAAGATGAAGCATACTTTAGTTACTATTCATATGTTCGCTTGTTTCCGAATTGTTTTTTTGTCTTGCTCAATAAAAACCGACCGAGTTATTTATTTTGCATCTCTATAGATAATACCGATTGTGAAAATAATTTGTGAAATGATTTCCGAATAGGATGAGAAGAAGCAATCTTGAGAAAATTATGCGTACCGCTAGCAAGCCAATGATTAAATCATGTTATTAGAAAACATATTAGAAGTATTCACTCTTCAAAATCTTAAAACCCTGTACATGAATTTTTCTAATTTTGAACGTGGTTTGTTTCGTTTAATTACAGGTAATTAACAATCTGACAATTACACGTCACAGATACAGATAGAATCTGTTCTATAATATTACAAAGGTTTGCATTCGCAAGTTTGACAATAATACTTACGAAGGCGGTTTGATATATAACTTGATTTGCATATTAATAGATGATTGTAATAGCACTTATGTGTTTCAATAGTAATAGATTCTTTCTGATTTTCATATTCAGTACGAAGTATTTTTTTTTCACATTGCTATAAAAGGTTACCTAGCCACAAAAAGGACGGGCGCGAATACGGATGAAAATATCTCCAGCTAGAGAGGCAATTAAATTTACAGCCAATAAGTTCTGCAAACATTAAAGGTAATATGAGGTTGAACATGGAATTTGATTATCTATTTAACATAAACAAAAACCAGAAATCGACGTATTTTTCCTAAAAGTTTTTATTTAAAAGTTAATAGCAGACGGGAAAATTTCATGATCTCACCGCATGTGTGTATACAGACAAGGATGACATATATAATGTAATAATATTCGAAATACGTGATTGGCTGATTCACCTATCTAACAAACCGCCACCGTATGTTATACGGTAATGTTATTGTCCTTGCAGTATGTTTATTGGATATACACATACTTGAGAAAATACTGGTTTACAACGTAACTACTGCTATTGTTTGAAAGTACTGGGAAATTTGATGATTAAATGCAGCAAATGGACTATAGTAACCCATTCTTGGTTGAACTGAAATATAAGGGCCGAAAGGTTTTGAGAGATTTCTTTGCAATATAGTAACTTAAAACTGACGTCGTTTAAGTTACGAAAATCTTCGTTGCATGGATCAATATGATCCAATATTCCATTATTTTCACAATTTCGCAAATATTTGCTTGTGTTTAATTAGTAGTAAAAACTTATTTCCATGATTTAATTCCTTAATACATTTTTTATATAAAAAAAGACAGGTTTTCGTTATTAATAATTGTTGTTTTTAAAAAGGCAACTAAACAATTCTCGAAGGATTAATATAAATCCGTTATAATTAAGAATTAGCTATAAAATCGCATTTTACGGTGGAAGCTGCGACAGGAAGAATTCTGGATATCCAACAATTATGTGGCGATTCTGCTGGGTGAATCATGAAGATAAATGCAGCAATTACAATTTCGTTTTATATTGGTAAACTATGCAAAGTTTTATTCTTTTACCCCTTTGAATTGGAATTGGGCAAAATGCAAAATAGCTTACTTAAAATAATTGTTCTTTTTACAAATACTCACTAAATTCAAATAAAGTACAAATAGTAATTCAACTACGCAGTTAATTTTCGTAGTTTTTGTAGCAGCGCAATACTTCGTTTACAAAACTCAAACCTACGTGGAAAACTTTTGTTGTCAATTCTTATAATAGCGCAATACGATATGATTACCCAAATTTGATGGGTATCAATTTCCTTTTTTTATTTAATTGAATTTCTTACATACTGTCTAGTATCTGCTGGAGGAACGTCTTTCTTTAGTAAAATTGTACAAATAAGTTTTTTTTGTTTAAATACATGTAGTGCTATTATAAAATCCTATGGATTTTTGTTCGCATTCATCGGCAACCAAACATACAAGACAAGTATACAAATGTTGATTAGCTTGCGCATTAAAAGCATTATATAGGTATTTATTTAAGAAATTACTTTAATAAAGTGGTAGCGTTCATAAAAAACTCTCCGGATAAATTTCTTCACGCAACTTGCAACTCGGCTGTTTTACAAAAGATCTCTCCCGAAACATTAAAAACGACCAACAAAATAAACGCCATTGTTAGGGAAATAAACTATATAGTACTTCATTGTAATAGTCTAGGAATTTGCATGAAAAACTTGTCTGTATAGTTTCAACAAAAAACGAATGCATATTATGTTTATGGAAGAGTTTGTGTAAAATGTTCTTGAAGAGCTTCTCTCTTCTAAAAATTTGTAACATAGAATAAGCACTTCCGCTCTACTGTAAATTATTTATGGACTCGTATTACTTCCGGCTATACTGGAAATCGTAACCAACTTTTATATTTTTGACATTTAGATTATACAGATTATTACGAAACGATTTGAAAATGAACCGATTTTGAGTTTTTTTTTGTATTCTTACCTTCCTTTACAATGTTCTTTCTAAAACCTCATATCAGAAATACAACTAAATGAATTTACGTCATATCTATGCCGCAGACAATGATAACTTAATATTTTCCAGTTACAACGCAAAACTTCGGATATCGTTGCATATTAAGTATCCCTATATCTCTCTTTTACTTTAAGAGTTATAAGTTATAAGCAATTTCTGATCGAGTTTTACAAGTTAACCAATTGGTAATTCTAAAGAGTAAATTGTAAAAGAAGAAAGAGAAACAAAAACCAAATTACTCAAAATCAATTGGTTTCATATGCAGGAAACTTTAATACAAATCATTTCGTAACAATCTACGCACTAAAAGGTAATCATATCTGTTCGGGTTATTTTAGCGATTAGTCATGTATAGAACTGTATTTAAATTAGGTAAACATATTATTTCTGTTTTATTATTGATATCCGCTTAGGCCTAAGTTTTATTTCTGGGTTTCCGGAATTTATGACATCTTGTCATAAACCAATTAAGCAAGCAGGTAAATTGTAAACCGAAATTAGCTGAATTGTTTGATCATTCGCTACAACTGTCAATAGAAACTACATTGTTCGTTCTTTATTCTGGAATTTCCAAGAGCAGTTAAACTTCAGGTAATTTCGGTAACGAACAAACATGCCTACATTTCGTCCCTACTAATGATGGCAAGTAGTGGGGACACTTGTATATAAGAATTAGATTAGGTTTTCAAAATATAGTTCTCTGTGCATACAATATTCAAAGAAGTAATCTATGTCAGATAGACCTTCACAAAGAATCTATAGTTGTTAATAAACGTATGAAGCGTTAAGTACGAAAGTGTTCTCATTTCGCGAGTGTCTACCCCTTTTCATTCTCACATTATAACTGATAGTTATATGGTTCCTTGAACCTCGGAATAAGAGACGAGCTACCGATAAACGCATCGGAACCGTCACGACATCCAGTCGCAACAATATCGTTAAAACTATTGGAGTTGGTTACGACTTCCAATATAACTGGAAGTAACACGATCCTGAAAATATTTTATTGTGCTAGTTAACTGCTACCGATTATCAGAACTATATTAAGATGCTTCTTCGATTTTCCAAAATATTCAGTCGAATAAAATTTAAATCATCGCTAGTCTGTACAAGTGCTAAGGTATTAGAAACTCAAGAAACCTAAAACCAAGTTGCTCATTCTGATCTCCGCTATTGCTGCACTGATGAAAGTACCAATCCTCTCTTCTACTGACAGAGTTTCTTTTCTCAATTTTCGAGTTGTTGCTCAGTTCTAAAGAATTAAAATGGACAAATAAGTCGTGTTTCTTCCTTATCGCATATTTTGTTCCTTCAATTATCTTTTACAATGTTTAGCTACACCATTTTACGATGCGCCGACTAGTACTACTAATATAGTTTTATTTAATTCCCCTTCTGAATTGCAGTGTTTTCAATTTCGTCAACGGTAATGTAAAAGTATACTTCATATTTCGTTATTACAGCCGCTACTTTCAACGTTGTAATCTTGGAGTTAAAATGCATAACAACTATTAGATGTCTAAACGTTATGTAGGGAAATGCAAGTGTTACAGCACAAGCAACTTAAATTTTAGAAACTGACACTACAGTAATAATAGTTAAGCATGGCTTACACAGTTTAAATAAATGATTTTCTGTATTGGCCACATGTAAACGATTTGTAGGATCTATACTACGTATTTATTTTCTCAACAAGAAAAAAATTTTTCATCTTCCTTTCTGTCCATTTGGTCATATTCTTCGACATTACCTCGAAGTATGATAATTTTTCTTCTTTTGTTTCAGATAATGCTGTAAATCGCTGCCATTATGCATGAGTACTTCAAAAAGATCTACAGTTCAGAGTTAAGTCTTTCTGACTCAATTTTGGAGTCTACAGAGGCTTATACGGACCCTGCTAGGTAAATATACCTTTAGTTAACGATAATATCAGCAAAACGACTAAGAAATTCTATATCATAGAATTCATCATATTCTATCTATGATATATTATAGATAGATAATAGACATATATCTATCTATCTTTCTTAGATATATTCTATATCTAAGAAATATCACTGTGTAATAAATAGAGAGCACAAAGACGGATCAAATTATTACTTTTTGACAGAGACTAGACAGACTTGTGTTTTGTCGACTCTCGGAGACACCACTAACACGAATCCATTCTCATGAGGCGAATAGACACGAGTCTATTTAGTCGCTGCAAAAAAGAAATAATTCCATCTGCCTTTGTCATATCTAGTAATAAGTCGTCAAGGGCTATAGAAACTTGCTAATGTCAGTTCATTAGAACATCAAATCGTGAACTCTAGTGATATATTCCACTGTACTGTAATATGGTATTGTAAAAAAAATAAATCTAGTTAATAGTAAATTAAATTGTAAGAATATAAAATATTGTCTCTATTAAATGTACATCGTAGTTGTCCGTGATTAATATTTAATAGAACCTGTCGGTAGCGAAATAACAAACAGAGATCAAAATAATCGATACATTTAGCACAAGTTGTCTCTGAAAGAAGACCTGGTTTACTAAGTGGTGCACTTTTAAGGTAATTTCAAGTATTAACAATATTTTTTCAGCTCTATGAGTCGTTTCATTCAAGTTTTGTCATTTAAAAGGAAGTGGGATTTTCTTACGTAACGGGTTAGTATAGAGAAGAGACATAAACGTAAAACATTGAGGTTAGCTTTTTCCGTGAATTTATCTGTGACAAATCATGTATTTATGATACATTCCTTTAAATTTCCGAAAGAGTATCTGAGTGATACAACTGATAACTATTTTTTAATTAGCTAACAATTTCGATTTTACAAAAATACATATGTTAATTCCATTTTATAAGTGAGGTACAGATAGTGAGATTAGAATAAAACTAACTGTCACAGGTAAAAAATTCATCTAACAATTCACTCAATTGTCTTTTGGCGGATTATTTGCAGTGAATAGTGTGATCCTACAGAACACATCAGGAAATGCCTAGAAACAATAACCAAATATATATATAATGCTAAGATAGCTTAGCTTCCTCATGGTATTGATGAAATAATTCACGGCGAACGCAACAAAAGGAGAAAAAAGAAAAACTCTAACACACGGACATATTTCTGCCTACCCGACGTCATCAGCGCAGTTTCGAGAATGTTTTTTTATCTCTACCTTTTTCGCTGTTGAATCATAGTTGATACCACAATTTTCAAAACGACAAACTCTACATTTTTGGCGCCCTCTAGTGCCAAAGAAACGCATGTCTGCCGTTCAGTTTATACCGCTGCTAGGAAAGCACGCTGATGACGCCTGGTAGGCAGAAACATGTCCGTGTGTTAAAGTATTTTTTTTTCTCTCCTTTTGTTGCATTTGCCGTGAATTATTCCATCAATACCATAAGGGAGTTAAGCTATCTTAGCATTGTATATATTTGGTTGGTATGATAGTAGCTGTTCTAATAATCGGTTGCCTTTTTACCCAATATACAACTAAATTATACACTTAAATAGCAGTACATTGGAATAACTTATCGAGTGAGTATATTTTCACACAGTTAATAAGTGGGTGCAATTGCTATAATTAATATTATAATTACTATATTAATTATTGTGTTTTGCCTGGCCTAATTTAATAACACTCAATTCTTTTACCAGGATTTTTTGTCAGTGAGAGGCTCTATAGTGCGCAATGGCAAAACAAACACCTGGTTCCAAATGCGATTCAGGCAGTAAATATGAACTTAGTGTAACAGCATTATTCACATCTTTACTTTCAAAGAACAACAATGTTGGAGATTATCGCATATTTTCTAATGTCGGCGAGGCCCAGCCTTTTGATGATATAGTGGCGGAGGTATACTTTAAAGGACTAGAAGAGAGACAAATTTATGCGATTCAGGTTAAATCCGGCAAAGACAAATTAAATATAGATAAATACTGTGATGGATATGAAAAAATTATAAAAAAACGGGGACTAAAGCTTGGAGAAAGTGCTAGAAGTGATCGTATTAATTTTTGGTATTTTTGCAATAAAAGTCCTACTAAAAATACGTTTCCTATGACAGGAAAGGTTGGAACCATTGAGTTGAAACTTAGGCCCCGTTGCAGACCTTTTAATGTACATGAAACCATTTATGAGAGGACGTGTTGTGAGTTATTTTCCGAGGATTCAGAAATTGTAGATCATCAAAACCTTTTCAACAGTTTTTACTTATTTTTCAATCAGCCTGACACCCAAAAGATTAATCACATAATCAAAGGTATCTGGAAAATTGATGATGTCTCTTTGATACTTTTACATCTTGAGAAGTATTTTGCCAAGGATACGAAGGGCCTTGATAAAACAACGTTCGAACATGAATTATTAAAAATTAAGCTCACTAATTACGTGGTTACGCCTACCACAGCAATTGGATTCAAACATGAGGGAATTGCTGTGTTGAATCAGTTAATAATGAAATACGACGTCACCATTGTACAAAATCAATTGCACGTTGAACAGTACCTATTCGGATGCATTTTGTGGAATATTCGCGACATGATTAGCATTGACAAATGGAACGATATGATTAGCGATGGAGGCAAGCTAGAAGACAAGTTAAAAGAGGCGCTTAAGACGAAACAATTCAAACCGGATAACCTGAAGGATTTAATACTTCACGCATGGGTGAATGATAAAGCGCCTCTTCTCTTAAGAGTCGATACTCCGCTTCCGTTTCTAAAAGAATTTTTACACTTGCAGAAAAAATATATCGTAATAGACTCGGACGTTGAGAAAAGGTACGAAGAAATCAAAAGTTACGGATTGAACGCCCTTAGACATTTAGGTGATGCGGAAAGCGATGAAGTTACGAAAGTTATTTTAGTTTCGCTGCAAGGTAGAAAGCCGGTTTCGTTATATGATATTATCAACCAAGATAAAATGCTGATGGAGTCTGTAACTTGGCTGGATATTATAAATTTAATGAGGCCACGACGAGCTTATTTTAAGCAAGATTGTTTAGATGATGGTAGCTATATGTTGTTTATAATTGAGACTACAAATGTCCAACAGCAGGACTACGATGAACACCGACCTACCGGAAATAATATTACTATTTACTGCAAGCCTGAAATGAGTTGTGAGTTTTACCAGAAGATTAGAGAAGATTTTAGGTTCAGGAGTTATGAAATCTTCCGTTTACGTTTGACAGATGACAATAAATTAATACTGTTATCGCAGAGTCAACATTTAAACACCGTACAAAGAGAAGAAGAGAATCGTAGTTTAAAATGTTCCTTTTGTGACCAGAATGGAGAAAGTGTGTACAACGTCGAGCCAGACGATCCTGTACCTGTTATTGGCGAAGTTCCATTACGTATCTATCCGAAGTATGTACGTAGATATTTGCGCAAACGTGTTAATGGGTACCATCAAACTATAATGGAAGACAATGGAAAACAGATAACAGAAAATGATTTCTTTAAAGAAAGCAGTAGCCCAATTACTGTTGTAACAGGAGAACCCGGAATGGGCAAAACTGCACTATTACACTCTTTATTTCACCTTTGCGAATGCAAATATTATGTCCTATTTATCGATCTAGCCCGCTACCAGGTTGACTTATACGAACGCAATCCGAAATTGTTCCAAAATCCTCTGCACTTTTTGTGTGAGAAACATGACATATTACCATACAACCGGTTTTTAACTACTTTGTATACTAACTGTGCTCGATTAATATTACTTTTGGATTCATTCGATGAGGTGACAGCTACATGTGAAGAACAGGTACTAGAATTAATAGAAAGGGTCCAGAAAATCGGTTTGCAAAGAGTAATCATTGCTTCGCGATTAACTGTCGTCAATCTATTAATCAACAAATTTCAAGTTGAAACCTTCAAAATAGAAGGTCTCGGAGCGCAATCTGATGAACAATATGTAAACAATTGGAATCTAAGTATTAGTAGCTTACGTCACGTACCATCAGAATTTATGACGAATCCTCTGTATTTAAATATGTTAAGGACCATTTCTGAAAACGAAATTAACCTTGAGGTCGTAAATAAATGGAATCTTTTCGAGAGCATTGTAGATCTGAGAATGAAAGATTATTGTCAACGAATGAAACCGCATTGCCTGGACGAAAAAGAGAAGCAAAATATTTTGTCGCATCACCGTTCTTTAGCCTTGCAAGTAGTATTTCGCAGTTATAGCGTCGTACAAAAGCTGCAAGAAAAGAACCACCCGAAATATTCAAATTTTACAAGGCTTGGCTTTATTAATTGTTTTGACGATAACGAAAACCCGATTTTTGTTCATTATACCTTCGCAGAGTTTTTTGTTATCCAATGGTTAATTGAAAATATTGATCATGAAGATGCAGGGTACGTATATAGTTTAATGTTAGAGAGCAAGAGGAATATATTAGACATGCACTCCGAAAAGTTCCCATTCCACAAAGTTGTCTTATATGGAAGTGTTGAGGCAGTAGAGAAGTTATGCAGGGAGAATAGTCAACTGCTGCTAGAAACAGATGACCTTGGAAGAAATGCCCTCCACCTGGCTGCAATCGTCTACGACCGCGATTTCTCCCAAAAATCAAACAGATTAAACGTACTTCTACGGCGTATGCGAATGAACGGATACGATTTATATGCGCGCGACAAGATAATGAAATGGACCTGGATTGACTATTGGGAAAATTATATATTCATTCGTAACCTGTGGAAAGATGAGTACATCGTAATCTTGGAGGCATATTTGAACTATTATGCAACTCATATGGATGACGTAAACTATTCTACCTGCAAGTTTTTGTTTAATGACGATTTCGATAGGTTGTACAACGCTGCCATAAAGCACTCTTCGATTGAAATGATACAGGATTTGCTGTTCTTGAAACATAAAGAGAACAAAACCTTTTTAGAATTTCGCGATATCTGTTTACAATCAAAGGCGATAACAAAAAAGAAGCTTTTAAATCTGACGTTACGAAAAGAAAATCTTAGAGGTATTCATCTTGCCTGCATATACTCTAATATCGAGACCGTAAAAGCATATATTACGGCAAAAGCAAACTTTAATAAAACTGATATATTTAATTGTACTCCTTTGCATTATAGCGTCTTTGCAAAGCAAAACACTGCGCTTGTAAAATTATTATGGGACAGTTATAAAGTAATAAACCCTTACGCGGGTCGCGATAGCAATACAACAATTGTTCATATGAGCGTAAGAACCGGGGATGTGGACATTACAAAGACGTTATTAGAAAAGGTAGATAGCAACCTTATGGATGCTGAAAATCTGACACCTCTCTTAGTTGCAATAGATAACGCAAGTGCTGATTTTGATGAAACGTATGATTCATCAAAGTTGGAAATCATCAAAACATTACTGGAACATAAACCAAGCACTACTTGTATGCCTTCCACCAAGTACACTCCTCTCGATTTGGCCACTATGAGCGGAAGGACGGATATCATTGAAATGTTGCTAAAGCATAACACTTGTGTGAACCTCAATAACATGTACTCTAATAGACCACTGTATAATGCAATAAATACAAAAAATAAAGAATCTATAGAATTACTTTTACGAAATGGCATACCTGTAAATTATATGGACGCGGACGGTTTAACACCTCTTATTTACGCAATTAAAGTGAGAAATAAGGATGTCATACAGATGCTACTTAGCTACAACGCCGAGGTGAATTTCGAAAATAAATTTGGCCAAACACCTCTATATTGGGCGATAGAAACGGGGTATCTAGAGATTATAGAAATGCTTCTGCGGAATAGAGCAAATGTAAATTGTGCGGATCCGAAAGGTTTGACTCCTCTCATTTGGGCTATTACAAAAAAAAGAACGGATGCTGTCCAAAAATTAAGTGATTACAGTCGGTACGCTAACTTTAAAATTGAAGATAAAATGAAGCATTTTGCTGATGCTCTAGAAATTACAAAACTACTGTTACAAAATAACGCAAATGCAAATCATGTAGATCTAAACGGTGCAACACCTCTCACTCACGCGATTGATGCAGGAGATAAAAATATTATTCGGTTGCTATTGAACTACAATGCGGATGTGAATTTTAAAAATAACTACAATCAAGTGCCTTTGCATAAAGCCATAGAAACAGAGGACATGCAGATTGTGGAACTGTTACTAAGAAATGGCGCAAATGTAAATGTTTCGAACGCACCTCTTATTTACGCAATCAAAGCGGACAATATGCAAATTGTTAAAATGTTACTCAATTATAAAGCAGACGCAAATGTTAAAGACAATAATCACCAAACATGTCTTCATTTAGCTATTGAAGAAGACAATATAGAGATTATCAAGTTGCTGCTACAAAATGGGGCTGACGTAAACTATTTCGACTTAAACGCTGTGTCACCTCTTACTTTGGCTATTCTAAAGGAAAAGATGGATATCGTTTCTATGCTATTAAATTATAATGCCAATCTTAATATTAGGAACAGTTGTGGACAAACACCTCTGCAGACTGCTATCGAATTGCAAAATATAGAGATTATCGAATTGCTTCTGAGAAATGGAGCTGACGTAAATTGCATGGATTTAAAAGATTTAACGCCTCTCACATTCGCTATTACGACAGAAAACAAGAATATTTTATCCATGTTACTGAACTATAACGCTGACGTTAACGCTAAGAACAAATATGGACGGAATCCGCTGCACGAAGCAATAATTGGAAAATTGCAAAAACGCGAAGAGATTGTAGAAATGTTGCTGGAGAAGGACGCACATGTAAATTGCGTTGATAAGTTTGGCTTTACACCTCTTATAAGTGTAGCAGAAACAGGAAACGTGAATGTTGCTAAAATGCTGCTGGACAATCACGCAAATGTGAATTTTATAAACGAATACGATATTACGGCTCTGTTCATCGCCGCACTTAGAGAAGATGTAGCCATGGTGAAATTATTATTGAGGTACGGAGCCGATGCGAGTATTATGACGTTTGCCGATGGAATATTCTATAAAGCAAAGAGAGCTAAAATTATGGGCATTATTGTGCGATTATTGAAGATACGTGACGATAGCGATCGCCAAAAAGCACTTGAATGGATATACGATTTCACCGAACCTGATGAAAGTTTAAGCGTCATTACAAAGGTCACGAAGAACTGGAATTATATAGATTTAGAAGAGGAACTCCACGCGCTAATTAAGGAAGGACTTTTAAATTCGACTACTGTCAAATTGTTAATGGAATGGGGCGATGATCTGGATCTCGCCGACAAATTTTGGATTACAACTCTCCGTCTTATTGAGGAGATCAATGATAAAGAAGTCGATGATATTTTCACGCGGCACGTCTTTGATTGCTCATTAGAACATCGGGTAGCAACACTTTGCCGTGCTATAAGCAAAGAGAAAAATGTAAACATTATCAAAATATTTTTACGAAATGGACTCTCACCGGATAGCATAAATCACGAAACTGGCTTGACTCTACTTCAAACTGCCGTACGTTTGAACGATGTAGAATATGTTCAAATTCTATTACAAAATCACGTCGACGTGAGGTTTAGAATGAACAAGGTTAATGCATTACACACTGCGGTATATCATAAAAATATTGACATTGTCAAGATGTTACTGGAACATAACTTTGACGTAAATCAACACGATCTAAATATTTTAACACCCCTTCAAGCGGCTATAGAACTAAAAGACCCGGAGATTACCCACGTTCTATTACGATACGGAGCTGACGTAAATTCGGCAAAAGTTACTACACCTCCTCTTCAAATTGCTATAGAACGTAACGACGAAGAGATTGTTCGAATGTTGTTGCAATTTAGCGCTGATGTGAACTTAGGGAATAAATTGAATACTCCTCTTTGTACTGCAATACGTGAAAAGAATGCTAATATAGTAAAGCTATTACTGGAACATAATTGTCAAATCAATCATATAGATAAGTACGGTCTTACACCTTTAATGAAAGTCGCAGTTACTGGAGACACGACAATTGCTGAAATGCTGCTGACTAACGGTGCCTACGTAAATTTTGAAGAGGGCTCCGGTTTGACGGCCTTGTACCTTGCCGCGCGCACAGGAAATCGACGTATAGTCGATGTACTACTGAGATATGGAGCCAATGGTAATATCGAAACGGCTGGAAAAGAGTTACTGGAGAAACTTGAGAAATTGCAGAAGGCGTATATTTTAAATATCCCAGCAAATACTGGATACCGTAAGAAAAATGCATTTTTTATTAATAAAATGCCTTATTTATCAATACTTAGTAAGACTGAAAGAGTCATCAGAAGAGTGTTAAAAGATGCGTAAGAACTCAATACCAAGTTTGCAAGAGTGAGAGGCAATGGAAGCCTATATATGATACTTATCATATATAGCTATCATATATAAATAAAAATATTATTATCTGAAACGAAATTCTATTAAGTTAATAGAATTTCGTTTCACGTAATAATATATTTATCAAGCAAGTAAATGCAACATGTCGATATGATTGGAAATATTTCCATGGTTCTTTTTTTATCATGTTTAACAGAGTTATGAATCATACATTTTTCTATTGCATTAAAAGAATCATGAAGTTCCTCGAGTCAATATTGACGAAAAGTATTCAGCTAACGTAAAAAACGACGTTCACGCTATACGAATTTTTGGCAAACAAAACATCAACTCGTATAGCAACTGTCTGCGAACTATTCGTGAATTTTCCTAAAAAGAATTGAAGGACAGAATGGAAAATACTGAACAGTTTTTGGTGGACATGCATCCTGTTTCTAGTTGGAAAAGACCAGACCAGGTTTCTTCGGATTTCGCCAGAAGTAAAGTACGCTTAATTAAGTTAGATTGATTATCCAAATTTTTATAAAACATTTGAATTCAACAATTAATCTAAACGTTATCGTTTTAAAGTTACTTTAATTTTTATGAAGATTTCAGTTAAATATTCGCAATATCTTATTTTTTGGTATGCAAAAATGTTGATTAGTGTTAGGAAGCGTAGATATGGGCTATTGAAAAGTATTTCTTTTTTTTGTACAAATATTCTCCACTTATCAGTATTTTTCGTTCAAATGTTTTAAACTATTTTTTTACGTTCAGAATTGACAAACTAGGATTACTTGAACTTATTGGTTATTCGTGGAGAATCTGGAAGAGCTTAACGTAGAACGTGCACTTTGTATCGTCAAAAATACTGGGACATACCAACACCGTCTAAAATTGTAAATCAAGGTTTAATTAAAAATTTTCTAGAATATGGGCACTTTAAGCTAAAAATTAGAAAAAAATTAATTGATAATAACACTTGTGTTAATCTCGATACTTGCCAATATATCGATTCTAATTTGGGAATTACAATTCTTACTTACTTAATTCTTACTTGGGAATCAATACCGTGGAACTAATACGTTGGAATCGATACCCTAGAATCAATAGCTTGGAATCGACACTTTGGAATTGATATTTTTACTAATATGGGTATCAAAGAATCATTACCAGTAATGGAATCGGTTATTTGTTGATACTTCGCCCCATCCTAGTGTCTAGTTATAGTTTAAAAACACAAACGGATGCCTTTTTCATACCAACAAGTACAAAATTTGCATCCGTAGGATTTCTTAGAGGGTGCGTTTTCACAAATTTTTCACTGTACTTTGCGAGAAAAGTGAAAATTTTACTAGAGCTTTAATAGACGCAATTACTTTGGAGCGGAATGCAGTTAGACAAAGGACAAGTGGCGAAAGATATTTATCACAGAATATTGTCGAAAAAGAACTTTAAACATTGCCAGTTGTTCAGTCTAGTGAAGAACCATACCTGTGGCCTCAACGTTGTCCGTATTTAACACTTCAAATTTAAACATATGTACTAAATCGGTATCGAACTTTTGAATGCAATAATACTAATCGCGAAGAATCTGCCTAAGTATTCGTTTTAGGTATAGGGAAACGCCATATCATTCCGTGAAGAATTATTTGCACTCAAAAAAATCATTATTTACATTTAAAATATACAGGATGCTCTATTTAAACGTAACAATCAATAAAGAACACTTTTGTATACCGAGGAAATAAGCGGTAAAGGATTACAATGATTTTACTGAAATCTTCATAAAAACCAAGATACCTTTAAAACACCACAAGTTAATTGCTGAACTCAAATGTTTAATAAAAATCAGAGCAATCCATTTAAGAAAATTTACAATTAATTTTGTTAAATAACCGTACCAATATTTTCCAAAAATTGACCACTTCGAATAAGATAAATCTGCAAATTTATAAATTTTCAGTCTGTTTAGTTTCTGATGTGCAGGTAACGTAAGTTTACCCTGGGATATCCTGTATACACATTTGTTCTGAAAAATGTTCTTTTAATGTGTACTGCAGTTTGAATTTTATTTTTACCTCACGAGGACTATTTGTTTTGTTTATGGGTATTTGTTTGGTACGGGGTCGGCATTACACCTTTAAGCTAAAATAATTAATGAGAATTTCTGAGCAAATTTGCGGCAATTTGTAAGAAAACGTACCTTTTTATTTTTACCTTTTATTATTTTGTATTAATTAAAGGAACTTTTCTAGATAAATGGCCTTCGCTTTAAGTAAAAGTCAATAACTTGATGGACTATTTTCGGCTGGATTATAAAACGCAAAGTGTAAACATATAGACCAAACGCTAGCCAAAGACTGAAACAACAAACCGAAAGTTAACTTTAAATATGATTCGAAGTGCAATTAGCGAATTTGAACATGACTAATAAGCTGCGGTCACATTGCTGGATACTTGATTCGATAAAGTAAGCTATCGCTGTTTATTTTGCTTTGTTATAGTTGTCCTTTATGTAATAAATCACGTAACAGTTTTCTATTCCTCCTTTTTCTTTTAACTTAAACGAAAGGCCATTTTCAACAAAAACTATAAAAAAAGATCAACTACTAATTTACCTGTTCTTGCATTTTTTAAGGACAAAATAAATACAAATTTATGTTAGCATTTTCAAATTGAAAGGTGAACAAACATATTTTTGTATATTTGGCTGTGTGTGCAAGGATTGCACAGGTAACAAATTATTTATTGGTTTAAATGATTGATCGTACCCATTATTTTGTAATAAAGCAGATATTTTCATATACTTCTCTGTTTTTATTTATAACCAATAAATCCAATTGAATTATCTCTCAGAAGTGAAAAAGACCCAACTTCATATAGTAATAAAAATTTCTGTACTGTCCTTATATATTTTCAGAAGTTATTACATTGAATCAGGACGTAACAAAGCATACTTCTTTTTTTCGAAATTAAAAAAATTGTCACATGACGTCATATGAAATTATCAATTATCCCCTTATTTAAATTTACATTTTTATATATTATTTTCCTCTGTAGAATACACTCCAAGAGTTTAGTCCATTCCTTACGGCTCACCCTGTATATAATATAATTATTCACTGCTACTAAAAACTGCAGTGTATTTTATTTTTGTTTATTTTCGCAAACTTAAATTCTTAGTGTGTTTAAGATGTTTAAAATGCTTGGCATTTTTAAGCACTTTCCTGTGTGCAAATTTTGTAGCATTTACAGTATGACATTTAAGGCATATCAATACATTCACATCACTGGTTGCCAGAAGGTTATCTGTGTTTACTTGGCGTCAGAAGACAAAACTGGAAATGTAAGAACCATATTCATCGTAGATTATCAGTTAAATGGGTGAGAAATAAAAACTATTACTTTGAAAATGCTGACTGGAAATTTGCATCATTAAATGCTTAAGATTTATATTTTTAAAATAAAGGTCATATTTTGTACAAAACGTTTCCCTGGTGTACGTAGAGCTATTTCAATATTATTAAGATTGCGAAATTATACATTAATGCATAATTATACATAAAGAAGATGAGTTGAAGTTGAGCTTTTTGAAAATCGAATACAGGTTTAAATAAAAGGGTTATTTTTACGGTAGGATTTAATCTCTGAAAATAAAACGAAACAAAAAAAATTATATGTTAAACTAAGGGATAAGGAGAAAAATTTAAATTAAGTGCAATTAAAAAAACCAGATTAAAAAACCAAGTATCAAAGAAAAGCGTAGCAAATTCAAACGTGCAAAGCTCACACATAAAAGTGGTCCAATAAAGATATTTATGCATAGGCAATGCTTTTATTTTCTGAGAACACTGGTTACAGCAGGGAAGCAACTGACTATGTCACTCCATTACAAATTTTTTTAAAAAGAACCAAACCTATTCAGATATTTTTCGGTAATGTATTTCGTCTGACATTAGTTAATCAACAAGTAAAAAATTTTTAAAAGAGAGAAAATATTGCATATTTAGCACAATGTTTACCTATCGAATTAGGCGGGTAATTGAATTCTTTTTTCTTCTTTTTTAACTATTGACAATAATTAAATTCATTCTCAATTATTTAAATTGCAAAATTACTTGCGTTAAAATAGATCAGGTGTAATACCGGTACCATGCGTACCAGTATTACCGTTTTGCTAGAAGCTCACTCCATCAAGGAGTACTTGAAAGTTTATCGAAAATGGACCAAGAGAATTTTTGCTGCCCTTCCGCCTGAATTGTTGAAATATATAGAGCGTGATTTAAAAAGTTCAGTTATAGTTTTACTAAAAAAATATAGAAACGGAAATTAATAATAAGTAAAGCAGAAGATGCACATAAACCTTAGAAAATGAGGCAATGACTTTGGTTCCGAAACAAAGGATAAAACTGGTACTACACAGGATTTTAAAAATTTGTGTGTCCGGTAAGGACGTGGCTCCGCTTAGTAAGGCTTTGTCGTGATACTGAAGACAAATTTGACAAAGTCTTCTCAAATACTTCGAAGTACAATAGCACCAGCAAAACAGAAACTAAAGACGGAAGCTCACGGAGAGCAAAAAAACGGATTCAATGAACACCGAGCAACGTATTTCCAAAGAAGTTATTGTTAAGTGTGTTTGTTATATTTTTAGTATTTTTTGTTTTGTTTTGTTTTCATTTTAACTTCCGTTATCTGTTTCGTTCATTTCGTTTTGTAAACTTTGAAATTAAAATCTTTTGGATTTTTTTCTATATATAGTATTTTAGAATTTAGGTTAGTAGTGCCATGTTAAATAAAAATAGTTTTCATAACTTTATTCTGTCAACATACCTCAAAAAGTACGAGGCAAAATAGATATCGATGCACGTGACTGATCGTTAATGACGCAATCAAGGATATCAATAAGAATACGGTATTAGATTATTATTGTTATATACAACATAATTAATTTTATTAGTAAAGTTCTCTACTTTCCGTGCGCTTCACAAAATTAGCTGAGATTAGACAGGCTGGTGTCTTAGCAACTCTCGGAGAAATCTGTAGGCAACACCATGAGACGAATAAACGCAGGTTTGTCTAGTGTCTGGTAATTTCATGAAGCGCACAGAATTTGTTAAATAAAGAAATTATTCCGAGATTATATTCCAATATAAATATGTAGGTAATCCGTCAAGATTTATTGTAGATTATACCGGATAATGTATTCTAAAATACCAAAATATTTAGAAGTTAATTAAAAATTCTTTATATAATGTACTAACTAGTACCATATATTTTTTATAGATGAGCATTGTCTGTATTTAACACAGGTTTAGACGTTTATCAATTTGCTTTTGGATCAGTTAAGTATAGTTGCCCTTCACTGCCTGCGTTACTGCATTAACGAAAGATACGCTTTTTCCAAGTTGCGGCACGACGTTAAATTACATAGGTTATTATTCTTTGAACACTATATGAAAATACATAATTTTCTTCATAACGATAGTATAGACTGCCGCGTAATATAGGCAACCTCCGCATCACACAAGTTTAATTTATTATATGTATATCAAAGCGGAATGCGTAATTGAAAATGTTAATATTGCAGTCGCACAGGGTTAAGTGGTTAAAAATATGTCTGATTGTCTTTATAATTAAAGAAACAATTTCCTCGGAGAAATCGAGAAAGGTAGTCTTCAGATTTCGGTAGCTTACGTGCTATTTACAGGTAACCCTGTATAGTAATATAATAATTAGTCCGGAACGGCCGTTTTGAAGACATGAATAGTCCTTATCATCAATCGGTAACTGAATGATGTGAAAAACTTCTAAAACACATACATGTACTGTCCCTTCTTCCGAGAAGATATATTGTTTACAGGTACCTGTAAACAATACGCGCCTTAAAACAACGACATGCGAAGAAACGTCCGTCTTTCTGTTTATCAAATCATCACTTAGATGCTACAACGAAAGATTACGCAGGAAACGCGTGCAAAATTACTATTTCAAAAAACTTAAACAAAGTTAAAAGTTTAAGTCATAACACAGGCAATCTCGGGATTGAGAGAACGAACCGTTAGTCTATTTTGATCTTTTGCAGTAGGCTGGCACTTGCTTATATTTCTCGTCTATCTGTGTGTATTTCGTACGTTGTACTTTCATGTGCAGGAGGTAGAAATAGGGGCTTGTAAAGAATATTTTTCTAGAAAGTAGGGATAATACATGCATGTTTAGTTCTAGAAGTTTCTCACATCATTCGCTTACTGGTTGATGATGTGTCCTCGAAACAGCTCTCTCGGACTAATTATTATGTTACTATATAATAACATAATTGCTGATACTTTTGTGTTATTTACCATATACTACGCTTCAGTCCTTGGTATCATTATTTATTATAAGTTATAATAAATAATTATATATATAATTTATAACCAAGACGAACGGCACAAATACAGCATAAATGTTAAAATGTAATACTTTAATACCAATAGTTAAGAAGAAAATTAAAATAAAATAAAAAAGGAAAAAGAAGAAAAGAGAAAATTAAGAAAAAACAAGAAAAAAGGTCTGGGTTAATTGATAATAGCGTTTGAAAATAATGAATTAATTATTGTAACCAATAATACGCGCCAAAGTGGAGGTCATAAGTTTTTAGGCCTTAAATTATTAAATATAAAACACAAGTTACATGTTGATTTAGACAATGGCACACGTATTTTAGAGTAGGTAGTGTGACGTCATAATATATACAATATACACGTGATAATTACATATAATATATTATTTAATCTGCGATTATAGTGTTTTATGGAATCCGTTATAGTTTAGATATCTCATGAAAAATGCACTCACTATTGTGTTCAATTGTATTAAATATATATATATATATATATATATTTCACAACGGAGCTCCTGACATCTATCGGCCATCTCTGAAACTAGAATGAAAGGGAATGCCCAAATATATTAATTCAAGTGAAGCTAAACGAATAATTAAAGCAAAAAAACGCTGGATAATGCAATAATTATAAGTTTGAAAATATTTCCTGCTATAATTTTCTCCTTTGCACCTTTATTTTGCAATTTTATTAGCGTCATCTCTTTTCTATAATTTTCAGTTCACGGTTGTCATTGTCAATTCCTTAACGTATTAGCCAAAAAGCACGACAAAGTTGTTTTAGTAGTTTTTCATACCGTTAATAGTTGTTATAGTGGCATAAAATATTAGTTTTACTAAAAATTCTTGCTACTTAATCCAGTCATAAAACTGTTAAGGTGATTAAAAATAGTTAAACTTCAATGAATACTTTTTAAATAACCAGAGTATAAATTTATTACTAGCATTGTTGCTTCTTATTTAAATATGTTTGCCTACAGAATTTTTAATCACACTTCTTAAAGTAAACATAGTTTATAATTACTAATGTATCGGAAATTACCATTAAATTATTTAATTGCTTTCTATTGTAGGATTGTGTTACGTTCCAACAAAAACAAAGGTGCACAAGGAAAAGATCTATAACTATGAATAATTTTCTACAGCATGGGTATACTTATATTTGACATATTGTATACATTAGTAGAATAATGGCATTTTGGTTATAGGCGACATTAGGTGCAATTTATCGTTGGTGTTGTCTTTGATGAGAAGGTTGTATTGCATGTGCATGAACTACCGTATTGGCAGTAGGCAAAACATGCAAACAGCAGTACATAGTAACCAAATAGAGAGAGTTGATACATTTTTTAATGTTTAGGTTAAAGTATATAGATATATCGTCATTATTCTACTTTAGAAGTGTCCTTTTTGGTTTTTTGTTACTGTCTTATTTAAAATTTTTTGTGGTTTATTTAATTATTGTCCGATTGTAGAAGCTTCTTTTTTGATTTATTTCATGATTTAAAAGTTCCTTTTTTAGTTTAGTTCTCATCATTTTTTAAAGTTTAATATAACTTTATTTTGTTCTAGGAGTCCTTAATTTATTATTTTTTAATAATGCCAAGAATGCCAAGCATTGTCTCAGAATATGGCAATATTTTCGCCCCTGTTAACAAAAAAGAAGTACTTTGCACTGTTTGTTCTTTGAAATTAGGTTTCAGGGGCAAGTATACTCTTGAACGGCATGTAAAAAGTACTAAGCATATCAAATACCAAAGAGGAATTTCTCATGGTGAATTTGCAAATGATTTATGTGGAGCTTTTCTTGGTGCCAATATTCCACTAAATAAATTACGGGATCCAATGGTCCGTGAATTCTTAAAGAAATATATGAAGCAAGATATTCCTCATCCTTCAACAATTAGAAAGTATTACGTACCTAAGCAATTTGACAAAACGATAAGTAAAATCAGATTAAAACTAGGAACAAACTATCTTTGGATAAGCGCAGATAAAACCATAGATATTAAAGGAAGGTGCATTGTTAATGTAATGGTTGGCACACTGCATCCAGAAAAGCCTCCGATATCATTTTTAGTAGCCACAAAAATCAGATTGCGTATTACTGCAATTGAGATTACCAACATTATTATTAAAAGTGTAAGAAATGTAGCTGGTGATGATTGTTTAAAAGTTCTACTGTTTCTTTCGGATTCTGGAAGTGTAATGTTAAAAGCAGGGAACAAGCTTAAAAAACGTTTTCCAAACATGTTACATCTAACATGTGTTGTGCATGAAATACATCGTATTGGTGAACTTATTCGTGAAGAATATCCCGATGTTAATTCATTAATTAACTCATTTAAAGATATTTTAT
Organism: Oryctes rhinoceros; assembly: GCA_020654165.1. Taxonomy (NCBI): domain Eukaryota; kingdom Metazoa; phylum Arthropoda; class Insecta; order Coleoptera; family Scarabaeidae; genus Oryctes; species Oryctes rhinoceros. The sequence continues at coordinate 8,892,062 of JAIOKQ010001008.1, forward strand.
TAAAAGCACCAACTAGGATAGAGTTATATAAAAAAATGTGCCCGAATATACATTTACCGCCAGAACCTGTAAGACGATGGGATTCATGGTTAGAAGCCGCATTTTTTTATGCACAAAACTTTCATGTTTTAAAACCTTTTGTACTAAAATTAAAACAAGATGCTGTCAATGATACAGCAGTCCAAGCGGTAATTGTAGATGAAGATTTGGATAAACAATTAAAATTTATTAACACACATTTCTCGGTCATAACGAAAACGACTAAGTTTCTAGAAAATCAAAATTTAACATTGACAGAATCTCTTCAAAACATAGAATCATTGCTTAATGACTTAAAAAATATTAAAGGACCGATTGGGGAAAGGATACGAAGCAAAATTAATGCGGTATTACAAGAAAATCCAGATTATATACTATTAAAAGATATTTCCAATAATTGTTTTACTACCCAAAATGAAAATTTATGTTTAAAATATAAGGATTTAATTGCACAGTTTCATTTCGCGCCAGTCACTTTATGTGACGTACAAAGATCTTTCTCTAGATTTAAGAACATATTAACTTGTCAAAGAAATCAATTTACAATAAATAATTTAGAACAGTACATCATAGTTAATTCGTATTATAATTCTGTCGAAAATATATTTGATGATTAATAAAATCAAACGTTCAGCGTTGAGTGAGGGAATTGTAAAGGGACGCAACCAAATGGGAGAATTTTGAACATATTTGCATCTTTATATAAACAGTAACATTTGCCGCAATAGTGGAGCTCTCTATATATTTTTGTTAATAAACCGCGAACAATAACTCGGGCAGCTGGCGAATACTAAAGAAGTGGTTATCTTTGTCTTTGCAGATTTAGGAGGCAGTATATCGTACGGAGTTTTTGAAAAATTTGTCATTCGCGATATGTAACATAAAACAAAAATACAATATTGGTAAATCGATTGTTTGAAATGATTCAAATGTTTAAACCAGCAAGAGAAGGGAAACACAAGGAAGGGAAACAATTATAAATTTGATAGATTTTTCATGGTTAACGACAGCCAATGTGAGAAGATAAAAAAAGAGACTAATGTTTCGACAACATTTATGTCATCCTCCACAGAAACTACAATTCACAATTAAGAAGAATAACTATATTTGCAAATTATTATTTTCTTTAAATTGTGTATATAAATTTCGTTTGTTTATTTTTTTTTTATAAAATTAAAAATTGTATAAGAAATTGTAGAACTAATCACTGTATATTAATGAATTTTGTAAATGGATATGTATGAATGTTTAGTTGAAAATACATAAAAAAATAACATGTTTGTGTTAAATTTTTTCTCTAGTTGAGAATGGATTTAATTGCTGTCAATAATTAAAAAAGAAGAAAAAAGAATTCAATTACTCATCTAGTTCGACCGGTAAACATTCTATTAAATATACATTTTTTTTTTGGTTAAAATTTTTTTATTTGTTGCTAATTAATTAATGTAAAAAACATATTGTCGAAAAATGTGTAAATAAGTTTGGTTCTTTAAAAAAAATTGTAATACAGTGACATAGTCAGTTGCTTCTCATAGTGTTCTCAAAGAATGAAAGCACTATATATGCGCAGATCTCTTTTCTGGAATACTTGAGTGCGAGTTCTTTTGATATTTTATACGTTTGCAAATACATACATACATTTCTTTGATAAGGTCTACACCTTATAACTTCTGATAACTTCTTATTTCGTAATTTCATCATTTCAGTGATTGAAATACTACTACAGTTGTTAGCGGTTGATAGTACTTTTGGTAATTCATATTTAACATTTTCCTGTTATCTTAAAACAACTTGGCCAAGTTTCCTTTTTTTTTTCATAGGTTTTCAGTAATGTGTTGGACGGAAGGAAGAGTATTTAGATTTTCTTCTGCTGCAATAATATTTAACAGAAATAAGTGATTATTTAATTGGTACTTTGTTGCTACAGTAGAATCCCGATTATTCGAAATATTGACATTAAGTAAATCGATTTTTAATATAACGTGGTTACAAAAGGGCGTAGACAGCATTCAATCTAAAAGCATTCCATTACTTGAATTTGAAAAGAGCATATAGAAACATGTCACATTATTCTAAACTAAAATATTTTTAATAATTTTATAGTTACAGCGGAAGTAGCTGTTAACATTGTGATTTTAAATTAAACATCCTACATTTTTGAATCCAATTTTGTAAGACTATTTCTAACTATATTTAAAATACCTGAATTTTGTGATATATGGACAAATGCTTCTCAACTTTTATAGCTGTGAATGTGTAACGTGAAAGATTTAAATTCTGCAGAACTATTGACCATGTAATATTACAACCCGAATGGATAAAGCGATATGAGGAGCATACAATTCTTTTGCTGCTGGGTAACTACAAAGACAGAAACTGCTATCAAACATAGTTAAACGGTTTTTAAAAACCAAAAAAACCATGAACATATTCCATTTATGGAAAAAAAAAACTGGTTCAACTATGCTAGATTATTTTGTAATGATCATGACTAACCTAAATATAGATGTACAAACTTGGATGACATTTTAAAGTAAATTGTGCTATAATACTATTTTCTGAAATATCTTGCGCAGTATTAATTTTAGATGTGACATGTTTGTTATATTTTTTTAAAGAGAAATTCGATAAGATAGGGCCAATAGATGCATTAAAAAATTGATTTTTATACATTTGAAAGTTTAATTGTAATTATTGGACAATCTGTACAATGTTTTCGAAAAATTTATTCGGATTATAATCTTACCAGGGGCGATGAGTGAATGTCGCGTACAGTGATTCGACTCGCTCGCGTATTGTCGTTGCATAGTATAATGTACAAACTATGTAATTAGTAATTACATAGTTTAAATAGTTAAATTAATTACTATTAGCGGCCGCCCGTTTACGTCATCACCCACAGCCACCGAGTACTGCACTATATTATCAACAGTTCTGCAAAATTTTAATTTTCTTAATTACACATTTACAATGAATGTGAGTAAGAGTGCAAATATTTAAAATATGTTAAGAAATAGCAACGCAGTTGTACGTAACAAATCCTAAAATTGATAAAAAATATATAGGTGTTCCATTTACAGTAACAAAATTGGCAGCGTCTTCCGGTATAACCGGAAATTAATTAAATTGTTAACAAAAAAATATAAACGCATATGATTTGCTGTAGTCATTTTCCTGGAATTGTTGCTATACTAAATCCGATCGCTGTTACCATTACGCTCAAAACATTTTATGGGATTCGAGAATCCCGGTTCCCATTTGAGTTGATGCACCATCATACATGTCGAATGCTGTTTTGGTTCCGTTTATACTTATACGGTTGCGTTTTTTTTACAATACCTTCACTCAACGTTTTCAGTTTACGTTACTGCATATACCATTCAGTCCTTAGTCGGCTGACACGTGCTAGGCGCTAGCAAGCTGCACCAAGCATCGCCACTCCAATTATAAGGAAGGTTAATTTTATAGCAGCGGATAAAATAATAGCAACATTGAAAACTGCGTATTAATGTACAGTTCAAAATTAACGTCATACACCCACAGACGTGTCGCCAAACTTGTTTCTTTGCGGGAATGGCCTATACCAGTTCCTTTTCAAATGAAATATGTGTATGTTAATGTAAACCTGGAAATAAGCAAAGGACATTAGTAAAAGCTATGTTTTTAAAAATTTTAACTCAAAACGGGTATCTTTATATAACCAAGATACCCGTTTTGAGTTAAAATTTTTCTTTGTCAATATATGGGTCCTGGACGGTAATAAGAAAAACACCCCCCAAATCATAATTTTTGCACCTTCGTGCTTAACGGTTTTTAAAGTATCTTGTAGATGATTCTCTTTTAGTCGTCTCCGGATTGTTCTAGCAGACCGGTGTGAACTTGGCGGCTCAAAGTTAGCAGTTCATTCTTCGGAAACACCTGAACGTCCATAGGTGTTGGTAATACCAAATTATAACAAATTGGTTTTTGAACAAAAAACCCTAGAAATGACTAGACTCGTTTGTAATTCATGCCACTTCTCTCGGAAGCTAAACACGAGATTACCTACTAACACATCAACATCTACGCAAGGATCAGTTTTACTTTCAAACTCCATAGAGATTGCAAACATTTCGATATTATACACACCAACCAATAGCAGAGTCCTTGCTAGCCGTCCACGGGGGTCAAAACATCCCTCGAAGCATTAGAAAAATTCCTGCGTCTATCCACGATCACCTATCACTTTCTGGCCCTATAGATATTGCGAAGATTTCTATCTTATTCGCAGCAATTTAACTGAAATTAATACATTTTGCGTCTCAGACTAGAACAGCGCTCAGGGCGGGGTATGCAGAAGTCCAGCAAATATCTTTTTCAAATAAATTACGTTTAAAAGGGCGTCCGGAGTTTTTATAAAAAAAAAAAAAAACAAGAAAAATGAGCTTTGTTATATCTTCTCTTGACTTGTGCAAAGATGCAACACACTGTTAATGTAAATGAAACAGAAACTTATTTTAGGTTGAATATTTATATGTACAAAAAAAAGAAAAATAGAAAAAATTAAATTCAACGACTCCAGGTATTGCTGGCACCTCGGATTTGTTCTTGGAATGATTCCAGGTGTCTGAATCTTCGTATGGCGTGCTGTCAATCGTCGTTGTTTAAAGATACCTTAAAAATACAGAAAAAAGAAAAAGCAAAAAAGAAGCTAATGGATCAAATTAGATCAAAATTAATTCAAATTAAATAACAACATAAGAAGAGAATATCGCAAAGTAGATTTTTAATTAACTGTACTCGAGAAGGGCACTCACCAATTTAATATCACTTTACTGCAATCACACCTGATCGCCGCTAAGATTCATCAGAGAAGGAACGAAAGTGAATTTCGTACGGTCGATTATGCACCTAAAAATTATTTACATAAAAAATAAAACTAAGGAGAAACTCTTAAAATTGCAACAAATCCAAATAACGTTGATGCATATGCACTGTTATTCAAGATAAAAGATCGCCTGTCAATAAAATTGTACAACCAATAGCAGAACCCTTGTTGGTCGTTCACAGCGATTTTTCACATCATTGAAAAAAACTTCTGCATCTACTCACGATCGGGTGTCACTTTTCGACCCTATAGAGATTGCAAAGATTTCTATACTACGCTCAGCAACCTATAATAGAATCTCTTGCCAGCCGTCTACAGGGGTTAAAACAGCCCCCGAATCATTGAAAAATTTCCTGCGTCTATCCACAATCGGACAACATTTTCTGATTCTACCCAGATTGCGAAGACTTTTGTATTACACACAGCAACCAATAGCAGAATCTCTTGCCGGCAGTCCACGGGGGTTAAAAGACCCCCGAAGCATTAAAAAAATTCCTGCGTCTACCCACGATCGAGTATTACTGTCTGACCCTCTAGAGATTGCGAAGATTTCTATATTACACACACCAACCAATTGCAGAATCCTTTGTCGGTCGTCTACGGGTATTAAAACGCCCCGCGAAGCATTAAAAAAATTCCTGCGTCTACCCCTCGATCGGATATCACCTTCTGGCCTGGTAGAAATTGCCGAGATTTAGATATTACATACAGCAGCCGACAGTAGAATTCCTTGCCGGCCGTCCATAGGTGTTAAAAAAACGTCCGAAGCATTAAAAGAATTCATTGACGGCCATGAACGGTGGTTAAAATGGTCCTCGAATAATTAATTAGAAATCCTGCGTTTATACACGATGGGATGTCACTTTCTTACTGTTTCATGGAGATTGTGGATGTTTTGTAGTAGGCAGAGTAGCACAGATCGAGACCTTTGAGGAAATAAATAAATAATTAGATGAATGCATATGCGTGTTCTTTTTTCATCTAAATTAAGGTATCAAAGTGCCATTTTAAAATTTAGAAACATTTGTCGATCACCTCGCCGCCTAGTATCACGCTAGCGTTTCGCTCGAAGCTATTGAAGGATGTGTCTTTTCAAAACCAGCAATACCAACCCAAGTAATTAATTACGTTTCCAACTTAGATAACTGAGATAACTAACATTAACTGCAGATACGAAATTTTTTGTGAAGTCTAATAAATATAAAGCTTTGTCCGTGTAGTAAGATCTGCTGAAAGGAACAATTTGCTCGTACCAAACTCTCGTAGCGAGGATTGTGCATATACAAGTAAAATAACTTAATCTCTTAGTTTTCATATGTAAATGAGGGTGCCGCTACTTGGGACAAGATATTTCGACTTGTTTATCTTTCCTTTCCTGTAACTTGTTTTCATTTTCCGTAATGCAGCCATTCTCACTTTTTTGGGTAGTGGGGCATGTAACTTCTAATAATAATAATAAATAATTAAAATACCGGAAAGCTCGGAAGATATTCTTATCGACTTTTATCACGTGTTAAACGTTTATCACAGTTTGTGCTTGCTTAAAATGTGCACTTGGCAATATGTAATATATCTAAGAGGTAATTTAGTTTTCTCTACACAAGTCCCATATTCCATTGACGGATTTTTCAAATATCTTTATATTTGCTTCAATATCTGCTGATGCCAGTAAGTACTTGTTGTGTATACATATATCTTAGGCAAGATCTGCACTTGAAGAAATTAGATATTTCTCGTGGTTATAATATATATAATATAATATAATTATAATATAAGCACCACTGAGACATATCTGTGTTATTTTGTAATAAAAGAAATTTCAGAATAGTTCTGTAGGCAGCAGCTTTAAAGTCTCAGGTTGCCAGATGTTCTCCTCGGGCACGCTGTTCAAAGAATTTTATTACAAAAATTCCGCAATTGTACGAATAACTTTGTTTTATGTGGTTTACAAAGTTTAAGTCGATAGCATGTGTTTCAATTGCATAAACTTTTGGAATTTGTTTTTATAAGTATTCTCGATATTCGTTTCCCATGGGTCAATTATAGTAAGTTTCATCTCAGATAGATTATATAGAACCAGTATATAATGATTTATTAAGCAAACTGGCATACCAATATAATTTTTTTTAGGAAGTGTATTCTGTTAACAAATAATTTAGTTAATGTATCGTTCCCAAATATTATAGATGACTTCGAAACTAATATTATTTGATATTTGTTTCCGTTGATTTTATTTTTATTGACCCATAGGCGTCACAAAAGATGTATATTTTATTAAGGATTCTTCAATGGGAACATGGTGAAACGCACTCATAAGGTCGAGACTTGTAGAATACCGTTTATCTTTTAATTGGTCGATCTGATCGTGTATAATAGGAAGTGGATAATTGTCTCTTAATGTATGCTTGTTAAACTCTCTAAAATCTACTACCATTCGATATTCATCCTCACGATTTCGTTTCTTGATAAGAAGCATGGGTAAGCTATACTCTCAATTACTTTCCTTTACCCTTTTTCAATGTCATCTACGATGTTCTTTGCAATATTCTTTTCAGCGAATGAAGGTCGCCTCGGTTTAAAGTAGAAAGGTACATGATTCTGGTCTAAACAATTTTCATTTCTAACTTTACAGCAGACGTATTTGGCTTTTTTGGATTAACATATTATTTTTTAAATGTCCATAACAGTTTTCCTATCCTGATAAATGAGACATGGATTAACATTTAAATCAGGAAGCTCTGTTTGATTAATATAACAAATATTTAATAATTTCTGCAGCTGCAGTATTAAAATTTTCTTCTATACTTATTGGCTTAATTATGACTTTATTATTAGTAAATGAAATGTTCAAATTTGGAATAGCAATAAAATCTCTACCAAGCAAACATTTGCACGGTATTACATCATCAGCACCTGATACATACGCCTTTATACACTTAAAATCCAATTTCAGGTCATTGTCATCTAAATTATATGCAATACCTTTAACATAACCTTTTGCACATATGTAATTGTAATTGGACTACCTGAATCTAGAGTGGCATCTACATAAATTTTATATTCATCTTTCTCTAAATTTAATGCTACAACATAGGCAGGAACTGAAGTGCTTTCGACAAGAAGTGTGTTTCTCTCTATTTGGGGATGGCCTCCGGAACGGGTTACCTCAGCATTTTGTCCATGGCAGTTACTTTGCAGGTGTTCCATGGAACCACATCGGAACCACATGGAATCACATCACTTGCTACACTCGATGGAGATGTGTTCATCCTCCTTACAGTTGTAACATTTAAGCTTGAAACTGGCTGATGGTTGGTTCATCGGATTAGCTTCTCTCACACGGTTGTTCTGCCGTGATGATTTTATCTCTCTCGATTCGTCCCATCTGTTAGTTAATCTACCCCTTCTTGCAGCGATTATCCTTGCGTACGTCATAATATCCTGGTGTACCTCATCAAGGTTTGAATGCTTCTCGAACAAAGAAAATTACTTACATCTTTGGAATTCAGTCCGATCACAATCTGTTCTTTTATTTCTAGTCCTAAGTTTTGGCACAATGATACCTTTTCATGAAAGTATATTGCATATTTTCTTTTGCTAACTGAACCCGTTTTTGCATCTTCTGCCAACATACAGTGTTGCTGGTTTTATAAATAAATGTTTTTTCAAAGGCATTTTTAAAATGACTTCTAATCTTTAATAATATAGTACCGACTATTCGTCCAGTGTTTTGCAGCACCTTCTGTGTTACTTTGCGCAGTTTCGTACATGAATTGTTCTGGCTACGAATGTAGAATTGCTTCTCTGTTAAACTTCTCTATGGTTTTACTTAGATTTGGCATAATGTTGAAGTTCTTTATATTTGGTGTGGATTGATGCCTTACTTGCAATATCTGTAACATTTCTGTATTTTGTTTTAATAATTATTGAATAGTTTTCATATAATTATGACTCGAATCTGGCTTTCATTCTGTTTACTTGCAAATACATCAAATTCTTCCTCCGACATCGTTACTTTTTCTTCGTAAGTACTAACAATATATTCTTCGTATTCGTTTTCTTTGTACTCGTATTCTTTGTACCACGTGACTTTAACTTTTTTTAAATTGCCTCGAATCTGTTCCCTTCGAATCTCCTTCCTCGAATCTACTTCCTTGAATCCCACTTCAGAAGCTGTAGGTTGGTCGATATTTTTTTTCCTTTCTAATTTTCTTAAGGCTGTAAATAAACACTACCGTTTATTTCAATCGTATATTTAACTTCCCACCCAACGCTCTCGCCAAATTCGCTCTTGTCCCTCTCTTTTTTTCGCACATACCAACTGTTACAAACATAACTTGTTAAATATGTAATATTTCACATTACATATTTTCCTTTCGGTCCCTCTTATTTGATGTGTTGGCTATCTTTTAATACAATAATCTAGCGAGGTACTATAAACAAATGCTCGTCTATTTTGTATGTTTATCCTGTATATCTTACAAGAATAATTACTGTGTTTACTTTTATAGTGTGTTATACATACATATATATATATATATATATATATATATATATATATATATATTGCATATATATATGCAATAGAGATTGCATATATATATATATATATATATATGCATATATATATATATATATATTGCATATATATATGCAATAGAGATTGCATATATATATATATATATATATATGCATATATATATATATATATATATATTGCATATATATATGCAATAGAGATTGCATATATATATATATATATATATATATATATATGCAATCTCTATTGGGTTAAAAAGAATTTCTTTTAGTGCTTCGGGGGTGTTTTAACCCTCGTGGACGGCCCGCAAGGGATTCTGTTATTGATTGGTGTATATAATATTGAAATGTCTGCAGTTTCTATGGAGTTCGAAAGTGATACTGATCCTTGCGTAGATACAGGTACGATTTGTGTTGTTTGCATAAGCGACTTATGTGGATGTGTTGGTAGGTAATCTCGTGTTTAGCTTCCGAGAAAAGTGGCATGAATTGTAAACTAACCTAGTAATTTCTAGGGTATTTTATTCAAATAAACTAATATAATTTGGTATCACCTATGACTATGGACGTTCGGGTTTTTCCGGAGAATGAGCTGCTAATTTTGGGCCGCTTAGTTCCCACCGGTTTGTAGTAGAATCATTTAGCTCGTATTCTTGTTTTAGTACAGTGGCTGTTATAAAAGGGTGCATATCGTACTATCCAGCCATCCTGAAGAACTATTGTTTTCATTTTGTGGTCTAGAGTGTCTCTTGTTTCTCAGTTTTCGCCAAACAGTTCTTGAACAAATTGATAGGTCTTTTCTCTGCTTAGTTTTAAAATCAACTGTCGCTTTTTTCCATTACGCTGTTTCGTTTGACCCATTTTAATTATTTAAAACAATTCCACTATTGAATACTAGCCATTATGGAATAAAGTTCAAGAAGAAATAAAACAACGATTGGTTGAACATTGATTATTCTGTCTAGATTGTATGTCTAGATGATGTCATATTGTAAGCTTCAAATGAGGGACTTCCCCGATAGTTTTACAACAAGAAGGTCTTGGTAACGTTCGTATGAAGTTTTATTAAGTTGAAAACTTCGTGTGTAGGTAACACTACTGTTACATTCAAAAAATACATAGAAAAATACTTAGAACTAAAACGAGGGACTTCCCCGATAGTTTTACAATAAGAAGGTCTTGGTAACGTTCTTATGAAGTTTTATTAAGTTGAAGTATTCACAGTTTCATACTGCTATCACATTGTCCGCTACTGTATATATAAGTCTGCGGAAATGAGTTGCTCTTCACAAAATTAACAGAAACAGATTTTTGTTTATTCGTCGCATGAGAAGGGGTTCTTGCTGCCTACCGATATCTCCTTGAATCTACAAAACACGAGTCTGTCTTGTCTCTGCCAATTTCGTACAGGGCTTGGAAAGTGCACTCGTTCTTGCAGGCTTATTTACATGATATCAAACGAATTTAATGTAGGGTCTAACAAAAAGATCTTCCTCATTTTAAAAGGTAGTTATAATATACAAACCAAGAAAAATATAGATATACAAATAATATAAAACAAGCGTTATGCCATTTTACATGGTTAACTGGTTTGAAAAATTATGTCCAGTAAATGGCGTCTTCCATTGTTTACACAATAACGATGCCTTTCCTGGAAGTTGTGTGCAGGATACTTCTTACACTGCTATCAGAGAGATAATCTTAAGGCAGTTGCCTGTTTAAGTGCTAAACGCTCTTACACGCGCCACATTTTTCGATGTTGTTACAGCCCAAGGTCACCCGATAGATTTTTTTTCAGGGCAGAACGTGATGCTCTAAAGTTTGATACTCAAACTTGAATAGTTTTTCTAGCCCGAACAAAATCATGTCGGTCAAGTTCTCAAGTTCAAGCCTCAGAATCTTATAACATACGCTGAACAGAAGAAGCTGCTTTATAGTTTCTTTGTTAAACTGTTCTTCAATATATTCAGTAAAACACTCTGTTTTCAAATGCGACATTAATTGTTCATATATCAGAATTTCAATTAGTCGTAGTACCCTGGGAAATTCTTTTCTCCACAATGACTTGTAACATTTCTATTCGTTCTAATGAGTTATAAAAAACGCGCAGTCTTTCAGATTTTTGAAAAACATACATACTTGAGAATTTATGGAGGCAACTTTGGACATAATTAAGTTTAATTGGTGTACATAACACTGTACAAAATGAGCGTAGTAGTAGCTAAATTCAAGCGAACATTAATCCTCAGTTTAATTTTTGTTGGAATTTCTGCGTATTATCCATTCTTTACTGCCACTCCGTAGTAACTTTGGAAAATTAGCTTGTAGGGTGAATTATCGGTTAGTGGATTTACAACGTTTAAAATACTTTCCGAAAGAGTTTCGGCGTCACATTTGGTTCATCATGGAGGGTATATTTCAAAATTACGACTAATTAAGGTTTTACTGATACGTATTTGGTTTCGTTCGCCACCAACCCCAAAAACGAGGCTTTCTATTATTTCTTTATAACAAACCTGTACTATGTAGTTTATAAGGCCATTTTGTATTTGTTTGGAGGTTTCTTTGAATACTGAAGCACTTTTACATGCTCGGTTAAAGTTGTATCGAGCTCAGCAGAAAAATCAATCATTATATAAATAAGTTACATTAAAATGTAGTACATTATAAAATCTTTGTATTTTTTAGGCAATCTTTTATTGCGCTATCTTGATCTTGTAGAGCTCGTTTCATTTTCACTGCCATTTGTTTGAGTTTATCGTGTTATTTTCTGTAGCGTTTCAGTGAGAGTGGGAATCCCGGGCGTGTCTGCCGCAGTGCCAGGAAAATAACAGTCTGGATCGTCGTTGCCTCTCAGCATTTCTTCACCAAATTTAAGTAGTTGGTTTATACGTCTTTAATACGTTAGCTGCCATGAAACACGTTTGCTGTATCCTAGTATATCTAGCCGTGTGTACCGCCATACGTATCTCGCTGGTCATTACGGCGTTAGTACTCCGAAATTAGAAATTAGTTAGACCTGGGCGATCAAAATGTGTTTTTCATTCTCAAATTTATTGTTTCGAAACTATTTGCACTTTAGAGAAGCAAGCAAGGCAACAGAACTTGTTGCATTGTATGCGACGGAACTTGGACTTCGAATTTTCTATGCTGTGGCTATTCTTGATTTAGAGGAATTGGTTTCGTCAAGTTTACGTTCCATTTACGAATATTTTGATTCAGTGCAACTGCTAAGAACAAGTTTAAATTCTAAGCCTTCAATTCGTAACAACATTAGCAACCGCTACCGGTGGAGGTAGGTGGGTGCAGATACACCCATTGAATGCGATTATTGATTTTAAAATGCCCGGTATTGGAGTATATAATTACCAGAGAATATTATAGAGGGCGCACACTGTACTAGTAGCAGCTACCATGCGTGATAGCACGTCACTGGCATCAGTTATTGATTAATTGTGGTGTGCTATTGTGCATGCTTTAATGTGGCTTTAGTGATCGATCTTTATTAATACTCATTCACATACTGCACCAATGCAAGTGTGTATGTATCGAAGATACTAAGTATATGGTGATGACTTAATTTCTTTTGGGGGCCCATCACCGTTCAACATTCTATGGCGAGTTAATCTTGGGGTAGTCTACAAAATGAAATCTACAAATTTTTGCTGTGTATGCAAGCACTGCAAATACCTGTAATGACGACAAGGTGAGCAATCTTTTGGGCATAAAATAGTCGTAACGTACCCTAATGTAAAAGTTCGTATTAATTTTTTGGTCTGGGACCATATGAAAAAATACTTTGAAAGTATTGTAACACAAATATTGTTTTGTTTTAAGACAAATTATTTCTTATTTCATTGTTTATATCTGACGAAATATATTTGATGAATGTATTTACTTGAATATCTTAGATATAAACTATTAACATTAATAATGAATAAAACGATTAACAATTTTAAATGGTAAATGTGTTAGTGAAACTAAAGCAGATTATGATAAAATTTATAATAAAGTAAATATAGTGTGTATGTTCATATTCTGACTAATGGATTATCTAACTACTGCTTCTGTGTCTTTAATTGCAATTGATATGCATGTGACACAATTATCGTATAATGCACGTATATTTTGGTCTATTGCTTTAATTTGGAAGAGTAAAATGAAAAGACAGGCCTATACAATGGAATTTTTCAAAGCTTCTTTTTGACGGCAGTTTTAAAATTGGCTAGGATTTTATATAAGTGTAGTAGTTACGTAATTAATTACATATTCATTACAAAAATAAATAATTGATTAAGTTTCTGAATGATGGGCTATTCTACTATAATTCTTATTTTTACAAGTAAACGACAATTTAGATTAATGTTAAATATAGCCTATGTATATTAAACAATAACTTGACCTTAAATACATGTTAATACATTATATACCCATTGATATAATACATATAATAAACTCGAGCATTCTTCTTTCTTCTTTAATCACACATGTTCTATATATTGTTCCAATTGTCTATAGTGACATCCTGGATTGTCTGTAGTAAAAGTACCTTTACATCTTGTTAAGTTCTTCTAGTTTGAGGAACAATGTCGCTAGTCGTTTGCTTCAATGTATCTTTCTTGTGAGGGGAAAGGACCAATCGCTTATATGTAATTCTTATGTCTCTACTCGCTTAATCAGTTGCTTTTAAAATTAAACACAATACTCAAAGTACGCTTTGGATTATTATCTTGTTTATATAGCCATTTTAACGGCATATTTTCCTACGCGAAAGGCAGTATAACATTCCGAACTTTGTTGACATACTCATTTCGGTCCATATTCTGTTTTATCCAATAAATTGGATCGATTCCAAACAATGAAAAAGCACCTCATAATTTAATATTGTCACCGTCGTTAAGCATAACGGTCGGTATGTTTTGGCAGCAATTTTATTCTTGGTGGTTGTCGGACATACAGTTTACCGTCGGAGCCCATAATTCTATCGCTCCTAAATAAAATCTGTATTTCTCCATTTGCACGCATTTTGTGGATCACTTCAATTTAGATCTTCGTTCGCAATATGGAGTTGGCTTTTTATATTTCTACTGCTTAGTAACGGCACTTGCTTGGCAATTCTTCTGGTGCGACTGAGTGTCTTGACGGTTCTGATGCATTTATCAGTGGCACGTCCCTTATTTCGAGGTTCAAAGAACCATATAACTATTAGTTATAATGCGCAATTGAAGAAAATGAATACTCGCGGAATGAAAACTTTCGTACTTAACGCTTCATACGTTCATTAAATAAGAACCGTAGAATCCTGGTGAAAGTCTATCTGATATAGACTGCTTCTTGAATATTATATATACAGAGGACTATATTTAGACAACCTAATCTAAGTGCCCTTGGAAATTCCAGATTAAAGAAAAGACATTTTAGTTTCTGCTGACGACTATAGCAAATCCTCAAACAATTCAGCTACTCAGCTAATTTCGGTTTACAATTTACCTGCTGACCCAGTTGGTTTATGACAATATGCCATCAATTCTGGAAAACCAGAGATTAGATTTAGACCTAAGGATATAAACAACCAAACGGAAATAACATATTTTTCTAATTTAATACAATTCTAGAAATGACTAAATGCTAAAATAACCCGAACATACCGCTCGCCTTGAAAGCGTTTCCAAACTAGTCCAAGACTTTCCAAACTAGTCCACTGGCTATAGGCGCAGTCGCGATGTAACTCTTTTAATTAAACCCTTTGCAGTTTTAATTGAAGCGCTGTGTGCAACTCCATCGTCACTCCATTCACTAAGGACAGAATTCGTTATGTTGCCCATTGTACCGGTATTAGGTTGTTTCCCTTGATGATAACTAGATCACCAATTTCAAGTTCCTGTTTTTAATGCTCCTTCTATTTGGTTCGCGTTTGCAGGTCTCTTGACCAACCGGATCAAAAGTACTGGTTTGTTAAATGAAAGGTTAATGCTTTCATTTAACTGACATCTGGACAATCGGTTTAATTGTAAATGAGTCAAATTTGGCCTTACAAAAGTGGTAAGTGGCATCCCGATGACAAAGTGACCAGGAATTAAACAAGTAAGATCATTTGGATCTGACCACATTGGTAAGATAGGACGGGAATCAAGGACGGTTTCAATTTGTGCTAACAGCGTAATCAATTCTTCATAAGTCAAAAACGCGTTACCGCATGTGCGTCTGAAATGATATTCTACAGACTTTATTCCAGCTTCCCAAAGGCCACCGAAGTGCGGTGACTGTGACGAAATAAAATGCCAATTTATTTGCTCATTCGATAGATTTTGCAGATCCGTGTTAGTTTGTGACTGAAAATTTGTGCCTAATGTCTTCAATTCCTTACTAGCACCTACAAAGCATTGTCCGAATAAAATTGCTAATTCTTCCCCGTCGAGTAATCATTCTTTTTAGGGCGTTAAGAAAAGCTTCTGTCGTTAAATGTGACACGAGCTCGATGTGTACGGCCTTCGTTGTAAAACATATGAATAGTGCAACGTACATATACCTTTACAGATTTAGACCCTCCTCTCTCAGTTTCGCGTATCATTAGCGGTACTGCGTAGTCAACTCCGCTATTTTGCAAATGGTCGCGATCTTGTACTCGGTATTGTAGTAAATATGCCATTTTATATGCGTGAATCTTTGGTTTCGTCTTATAGCATGAAACACATCTCCTGATTATGTGTTTTATGGTGTTTTTGGCGGATAAAAGCTAATATTCCTCCCTCACTGCAGCTAAGGTTTTTTTGTACCCCTGCGTGAAACTGGCGTATTTCGTACGTATTTCTAATGATTAGACTTCTATAAGTATGATTATTGGGTAAAATCATTTGATGTTTTTGAGAGAAGGTTAGGGTAGACTAACACAGCTTCCCTGCAACGCGAATTATACTATCTTCATCTAAAAATGGGTTCAAACGCAATAATCGACACTTCTTATGGAGGGGTTTGTTTCGTGAAAGTGCTGTAAACTCGCACATAAGGTTGGTTGTTGTACGTGTTGTAGCAATCTGATGTAAGCAATTTTTAAACTTTGAATCTAAAGAGGGCCGTTTTCCCTTTTTGAATTAGATGACTGTATTATATATGTGTCGGAGACAATAAGCGGTTACCCGGTACAATTTTTGTATTTTCTATTTGAATATTTGCCGAAGATGTTGCCGAAGGATTGTTGAATTGTTGAAATATTTATTTGTCATTTGAATGCTTCTTTTCTCACGGTCGGTGTATATACCGGCTCTTCGTATAGCTGTTTTTCCTGCAACCATTTGGGCCCATGCCACTACATATTACTGTTTCTAATTTCTATCTAATTTCTGTTAACGCTCCTCTATATAATATCTGTAGGGTTACCCTCGCTTAGAACATGATGCCAATTTCTCATTTTGGTACTTTTTTGAACCGTTTTTATGGACACGGACAAAACATGTTGCACCTTCTCCACAAATTTTGTCAATAGCACTGCACCGCACAGTTCTAATCTCGGCAGAGTTGTAGCCTTCAGCGGTGCTACTCTGGATTTCGCACACATTAGCATTAGGTTAGATAGCAACATTAGGTTAGAAGTTATTTCTTGTTGTCCAACAGATCGTAGATAAACACATGCTCCATATGCTTGTTCGCTTGCATCACAGAATCCATGAAGGTCTAAGGAGTCGTATGAAGACCGACATGGCACGGAATATTCAATTGCTCTATTTGCATTAAGTCTATTTGAAACTCCGTCCACATCGTATGTATGTTTGTAGGTACTGTTTCGTCCCGATCAACCTTTAGTTGCGACAGACAATGCATTGATAATTTGGCTCTAATGACTCAAGGTCCTAATAGTCCTAAAGGCTCAAATATTTGCGATGAACGCGGCAGAATGAGTCGCTTGGTTACCTTCTCCATCGTCGGTAATGGTAAACTTTTATATTGCAATGTATCGGTGGATGAGTTCCATTGTAGACCTAACGTTTTGACTCTATCGTCTGCATCAAGTGTTAGTAGCGTCGTTTTACTACTATTCTTAATCTGTTGTAGCACACTAGGCTTGTTTGAGGTCTACTTTCGTAATATGAAGCCACCTCCAGATAAAATGATGTTTTACTCACTCACTAGTGCCTTTGCTTCGCCAACAGTGGGAGTTCCTGTAAGTAGATCGTCTACATAAAAATCTCGTAGAGCAACGGACGATCCGATGGAAAATTGGGAGTTTTCTTCGAGTGCTAACTGCTGCAGGACACGTAGCTAAGAAAGGGGCTGAAGATATTTCATACGTAAACTATTGTTAGTTCGTACGATTTTACATCCTCGTTGATATTGTTTCTCCACAGAATTCGTTGTAGCTTGCAGTGATTTGCCTTTAGCTTGATTTGTCGATACATTTTTTTTATGTCCGCGGTAATTACTACGTTGTGTACGCGGAACCGACAAATAATCGAGAATAAGTCTTGCTGTATCGTGGGCCCGACTAGCAAAATCTCATCGAATAATACACCGTTGCTGGTTTTTGTCGAACCATCAAATACCACGCGTAATTTGGTCATGATGCTATCACGTTTTATAATTATAACTGCATGATGCGGTAGATAAAAATAACGCTGTCCATCTTCGTGAGTCCTGCTTTCAATTAGACGCATGTGGTTTATGTCGTTATATTCTTGCAAGAATTCAGTGTATTGGTTTTTTAAGGATGGAATTCTATGCAGTTTTCTTTCTAACGAATGGCACCGTTTCTGGGCTATCTGGGCTATGGGATATGGGCTGAATATCTCTAGAATCACCCAGCTCCAATTAAGTTCTTTCACACATTCCACTGAAAACCGACCTGCGGTATCTCTTTTATAAGTGTTTAAAAAGTGCTGCTCACATGCCCTCTCGTCGAAAGTGAGTGAAGGTTTAGAATTAACTTCTTCTAGTTCCCAAAATTTAGTTAGTTGCGTATCTGAATTATTCTGAACAGATAGGTTGCAACTTGAGATTTGGGATGGTAAATTAGAATGTAGTTTCCCCGCTATGATCCACCCTAATACGGTTTTTTGGAGACATAGAGATCTTTTGTTTATCTTTATCTGACCTATACATAGTAAGTTTCAATATAATTCTGCTGCAAGTAATAGATCAATAGGACTCGTTACATTAAAATCTGGATTTGCTAGGTTTAGATTTGTTGGTATAGGTATTAAAACCCTGTCTATAGTTGTAATTGGAAGAGGATGACTTACTGTTTTTAATGCAATATTGCTTGTGAAATTTGTAAATCTGGATTTTATTTGAATTTGCATTATTTCTGTGGCAGCGGATTTTACTTGATCAACCCCAACTAGAGATATAGGTTGATACGTCCTTCTTAGTTGGTTTCTGTGTCAATGCTTCACTTATGAAGCTGGTTTGAGATCCGCGATCAGGTAGTGCGCGACATTGAACTAGATTTCCATGTTTATCCTTTACGTCCACAATAGTTGTTGACAACACTTGCCTGGTTGTTACAGAGATTTTAGAGACAACAACAACAAACTTCGTTTGATTGCGGTTCCTTACTTGTACCTGGAATTGGCGTTTGAGGTTCTGGCTGTTTCTCGTATATGATTTTAGAGATTTGACCTTCTCTGATCTTTGCTCTGGTTTTAATTCCAGTAATTCGAACAATGTGATCGCCTTCACAAACCGCACAGCAGGTTGACTGTGCAGACACATGTGTTGTTACATTCTTAGGCGGTTTGAAATTGACTGGAGGAGCCTT
Source organism: Oryctes rhinoceros (assembly GCA_020654165.1). Taxonomy (NCBI): domain Eukaryota; kingdom Metazoa; phylum Arthropoda; class Insecta; order Coleoptera; family Scarabaeidae; genus Oryctes; species Oryctes rhinoceros. The sequence continues at coordinate 8,911,258 of JAIOKQ010001008.1, forward strand.
TTTTGTTAGCGATTCTATCGTATTACATTTACGAGTTAAAAAAATCTATTAACTGCTCAAACGTATGTAAGGCGCGGGTTTCTAAGCTTGAATCCCAACTTTCATATGTACCGCTATCTAATTTGCTAGTAACAATATAAACTAGAAAAGCATCCCATTTGTCAACAGATTGATTTAATATTTTGAGCGCTTGAACGTGTCTCATCGCTGCATTGAATATTTGCCCAATTACTATTTCTGCTTCCCGCAGTTCACCTATCGAAAGGAGTCCGAGGGCACGATTAGGTACTGTAATTTACTTACTGTAATTTAGGTACTGCCGAATGTACGCTACAACTCGTTTGGATTTTGAAAATGAGGAATATTTATAAAAAATTTCTTCATTCATAACAGTAGTTGATAGAACAGTTACCTTACGAGCTTCGGGTATTGTAAGATTTTCGTCATCTATCTCTTGGGTAGGCCTGTATTGATTGGGTTGGGTACCCAGACCACCATAATATGTTATTGTGTTGCTTACTTGCAGAAATACCTTGCGAAATTAAATCCGCTGGATTTTTGTCGGACATGATGCCAATCGTATGGGTTACTTAGGTCTTGTATCGTAGTTATTCGTCTTGCTACGAATACCTGCCATCCTTGCACAGACGAACGTATCCATGTTTATGTCCCCTAACTTCATGTTCAATATGGCGGCCGCGGTTCGCGGCTAATTTCGCGGCTGGTTACAAAAGAATATTGGTCTGTGGAGGATAGCCCCTGCGGTTTGATTCGCCCCACGCGGTTTAATTTCGCGATTTAATTCGTGGCCTAATTCACGCTATAGTTCGCGGTTTATTGCAAAAGAACAATGGCGGTGCCCCTGCGGTTTGATTCGCAGCTGAATTCACGCTTTAGTTCGCGGCCGATTACAAAGGAATATTGGCCTGTGGGTGATGGCCCCCGCGGTGTAGTACGCGGTTCAAATCGCGTTACAGGGTCAATTATGGTTGTCCATTTAGTGCGAATGTACAATTTATTAAATATAAATTATATATTAGATTATATATATATATATATATATATATATATATATAAGAAATTTATGAGTGTTTATTTCTTACTGATGTATATACTTACTAATTAGCACACATTAAATAATTAAACAGCGTTTGTACATTATGTTGAGTAATCTCTATGGTGATAAAAACGTGCATTATTAGTAAAGAGTCTAAACGATGTGCCCGAGCATTGGCGTTGCGTGGAGAGTTTACCAGAATAACAGTGCGTTTATTTAAAAATAAATATATTGAATCACTTTACAAAACGTTAAGAAAAAACAAATAACTTACCTAACATGTTTACATTGTTGCAGAAATATCCGGATGTGCGCGATGGTCGGGCACATCGTTTGGACTCTTTAATTATTAGTTTTAACAAATTTTGGAACATAATCATTCGCAAATTCTAAATTGACAATGTCAAAGTTTACATATTGTCTGAGGAAATCGGCCTTCTGATGACCTTTTACATAAATTTTATGGTAATATTTGCAAACAACGTTTAAGATTGTTCCAATATATTCAAAACCCATGTATCCATGAGCGTATTTAATATTCAAATAATTTCCTTCCAACCAACGTATTTCTTTTTGTTTATGTTGTGGTATCCGATGAAAAGGTATCGAAGCTTTAAGCAGAAGGTGTAGGGAGCGTTTTCCATCAGAAATAGTTATTTCTTTGGGCGTGGAGTCAGGAATGTTCAAACCCTGTATGTCTATCACCAAAAATGATTCGAAGTGTTTTTTATATTTTATTTATAATTTACTAACGGCTCACTCGGCCGTCCGTAACTAGGCCGAAGAGAGGATGTGCATGTGAGAAGCTACGTCATAGCGCTTACTTCCCATATCGATATTCATATCGTTATAAGGGTAGCATTCTGAATTCAAATGGAGATTGGTGTCTGTTAGTTGGGAATGGTCGAATAATGAAGCACCCATCTTAAAATTATCTTTTTTACCTTGTTGGAACGCGACGAGCACGTAACGCGGCTTGCTGGTACTAGATTTTATTGACTATATATCCGTATTAGTAGCACGCAAAGCTGGTTCTTTCCGAACGGGATATATACTGTTTTGCTCTGCTGAACGGCGTCCAATAACTTGAATTTTTTTTTTTTGATGGGATGCACACATTAAACTTACCATCTGATAATGTAGGTTGATTATATTCGAACGGATTCCACCCTGCCATTTGTAGTAATTTGCTCTCGTTGTTACTATAAGAAACCAATAATTTCATTGCCGTAGTAATACCAGGTTTATTACATCGATCAAAAAACTTTCCTTCCATGTGTATGTAGCTTTTGCAAGGTAGGTATAAATATCTTGATGTTGAATACTAGTGCGTATCTCATCATTTAAGTTGAAACTATTTGTTCTAGAGTAATAAGAGTGGTAGCCCTGTTTTGTTATTTCCTCTTCGAAATTCGGACCTTCTAACATCTCTAATTCTTTCATCGTTTGTCACCTTGAGTCCAAGCGATTTTAAGAAGGCAATATTGGTAGGTGTTAATTGTTGAATGAAAACGCTTTCCGCTCTAACCGCTTTTTTAATTTCGTACCTGGCCCACAGTACCGATACCCTGGAATATGTAACTACTCTACAGGTAATTTGTTGATGAGGTTATTTACTAGACTTCTACCTTAACATTCTTAACATTTATAGTATAAAGGGATGTTTGAATTTATAACAATATCATTATCGTGCGGCTCGTCAAGCAAAGTGATCGTCTGCGCGTTTTAAATTTTGATGTAGATGACAAGCGTCCGCTGAAACATGGTAGCTTGCTACCTAATACTGTGGGCGGAATAATTTGTGGACCATCAAATTGTGGAAAGACAAATGTCATGCTTTTATTATTAATTGCTGAAAATGGACTTAGATTTGACAATTTGTATGTGTGCTCTAGGTCTCTATATCAACCAAAGTATCAGTTTTTGGACAAGGTTATGAAATTGGTACGGACGTAGAGTATTATGCTTTTCATGCAAACGAAGACGTCGTGGGTCCCGAAGTAATTTTGTGATTACATTTGACGATGTAGCGTGCGAAAAGCAAGATCAAATTAGACTTTACTTTTGCATGGGCCAACACAAAGCGGTAGACAGCTTTTATTTATGTCAGACCTGCACTCGCATTCCAAAGCAGCTCGTACGCGATAACAGTAACTTATTAATATTATTCAAGCAAGACGATATGAACTTAAAACATGTATACGATGATCACGTTGGAACAGATATGTCCTTCCAGCAGTTCAAATTAACGTGTTCAGAGTGCTGGAGAGACAAATATGGATTTCTAGTCATCGACAAGGATAGAGATATTGATAAAGGAAATTATAGGAAGAAGTTTGAGTGGTATATAAATATGTTTAGTTCAACGTTAGGTTGTCACCGTTCACCTATATCAGGTAGCCGATCAGACAAATCAGGTACCCAATCAAACATAACAGGTACCTGATAGGATATATCAGGTACCCGACTGAATATATCAGGTAGTCGTTACACTTAACACTCGTAATAATGGATAAAGTGAAGAAAGAAGACAGCGATTTAAAACTGAAAATATTGGAGGCGAGTAGAGCGATTCAGAAGAAGCATATTCAACTAAAACCAGGTCGGGGGGACACTGAGCAGTTGTTACGACATTTAAGCATTTAAACCTATTACCGAACCCCTGAAGGGGGTTCTTGTGTGACTGTGCTTCTGAGTTGCTTGATGCGAGTCCACTTCATGAGTATCGTTACACGCTTAACATCCTTCTAAGAACCTATATACGAGATATATTCTACGACACAAGCAACACGTTTGATAGCACTTTTGGTCCAACATTATCAACTTTTCTGGTGCTGATATCATAATCGACGATAAAGTGTACAAGGGCACCCCGGGTCTGTATGAGTTGATGTTCAAGACACAGCTTAGCTTTTATCTTCCGCTTACACAACGGAAGATGAAGACGCATAGCGTGCCACTTTACAAGAAACACATGTACTACATCGCGACTTTGACGCAGCAAAACAACTGAGAGCAAAAGTTACAAAGTATAGACAAATTCGGACGTTTTCTTAATCCGTATAAAATAAACTCCAGGGTCAAATATGTTCGCAACCATCTAGACTTCCCCTTAACGCCAGAAGGGGACATTAACGCTGGTGGTAAACGAATCTGATACGTATCTGATCTTCTTGATAACCAGGATTGTGTAACTAAGGCCTATATGACGAAATTTATGACGAAGCAATGACATAAAATGCTCACTGACTTTAATGTACTGCTTCAGTTTGTATCGGAACGACTCGATTCATACTATGTCTAGATGGTTCTGATTTTGTATTAAAACACACGTACACGTATGTAGGATATTATATTATACATTTATTTATAATAATTGGCTGTCACTTTCATTATCTCGAAATCTTGAAATATAGTATTAAAATCTATATATAACGTTTCGAGCACACACAGAGTATTTTGTGAATTAACATGACTTGACAATAAAGTTTTAACATTTGCTTACAAATCACCCTCTATTTTAGCACAAGATTTAATAATGGTATTGTAAAATGTCACAAAGTTAGAACTAACTAGTAGGCTAGTTTTCTGCGCAATCAATTCTCGGAGGTTGTACATGTTATTATACCTTTCTCTTGATAGGACTAATTCTTGTCCTCTGCTCTTGAGGTGGATAACACGTATATCGCGGTAGGTGCTGCATTCCATCTGGTGATTCGGACTAAAACCTTCGGTTTTGCAGAATTCTTCCCATTTTTCTGTGGTAAGAAGGACACAGGCACAGGAAGACCTTATCCGGATTATTGGTACGAAGCCTGCTGCTGGACTGAGGATAATTGTTAACCATTTCGAACCGCTTTTTTTTAAGAAAATAGGCCGACTGAAGAGGGCGTTGTCGATAAATTCGTTGTAGGAATCTGAGAACAAAGTTTATAGTCAGAATATATGGTTAAAACATTTTAGTAAAAACTTACTTGGTTGGATTTCGAAGTTTACTGCGTTGTTAGTAAATTCGTTGTAGTTGCTTGGGAACAAAATTTAAAATCAATACATGTACGTAAAAATTTGTTTTGAACTTACTTGATTTATTAACTCATTCCATTTTGCTATACAAAAACACATCTGGACTGGATTCACTGCAAGTTGAATGTAGCTTAAATTATAAATGCTCTAATATCATTATAAAATTGGTAGTGGTGAGGGTACTTACTTACACGGATACTGCTTTAGCCAGACTGTCGAAATCTCAGCGGCCGATGAACCCTAGTCAGCAAGATTTCCTCCGACAGTTACTGCTTGAGGTTGCGGTAGTAGACGACGTACCTCTCCTTATTAACTATAAAGGCTGTCCAACATCTTTTCGTACTGGAATCCATCCTGGCGGTTTCTGTTTCGTAGGTGCCATCGGGTGGTCTCCTTGACGATCGTGGATGTGTTGGGTTGTTCGACATTCCGATCGGCAATGTCGAAATTTAAATTTTCAGCGTCTTGAATCCATTCCAGACCTCCAAACGGCAGAAATCGTGACATCGCCCAGGAATATATAGCGTTAATGTTGTAGTACATCAAGTGTGTACTGGGCGATGTGGGATTGTAGTCGGGCATATACTTATTGTTGGCCTTTGCATACCTGGAAAATATTGAAATTAAAACAACGACCATGTTATTGTTATGATTATATTACACTCTGAAGAGCATTGAGTCATTTCCCCTCGAATTCCTTTCTCCAGGAACATCAAGATGTCCACATGCTCATAATCTTCGCTGTTGCCGGCCGCATTTTTAAAATCATTGTGGAACGCTTTAATTGACGGTAACTTTTGTTCTTCCAGCCTTTTCCAAGCAGACACGTATGCGTAGGGGAATACGCTTTTGCGCTGTAGCTGTAGTGTGTTGGTAAATGACTTTCGAGGAGAGGATACTTGTTTAGATATGACGTCAATTTATCTAGCGAAGACGCCATAAACCTGAACGAGTCAATAAATTTAAATTTTATTTCCTGTCCTCGGCGGTCTGGACCATGGCAACATACTGTTTCGTGTTGTTGGGAACTACTCTTAAGTTTCCAGCTGCCGCCAATTCTTCCACTATAAGGTGACCGTCGTACCCGATAAGGTTATGGAATATCATGGGGATGGTTTTGCTATCTTGGTACTCCAGATTGCAATTAATGTGGGTCGCAGCTCTATAAGCAAATAAAAAATGTTTGTAATTTAGCAATACGCAATATGCAATATGCAAAGTTAGAAACTTACCTATATTGGCCGGTTAAATGGCAGTGACCTCACACTCTATCTGTCCCAAGAGGTTTTTCGCAAATATGGCAGTGTGTGGTATGTTTATATTGTGCATATTGTTCCCGCATTGACTTGTCCATAGGGATGGGACACCAATGTACGATTTCGACGTCCTTTGCAAGACTTTGCAATTCACGCACCAACCACTTTGCACAATCCGCACCTCTATACGCACGATAGTAGCACAAGTCTCCACTATAACTACATTTGAAGTAATAATCGACGCTGTACGGCACATGTCTTTGGGGCTTCTGGGGATCGTTGGTAGATTCAAGCAGGCACTCAATGTCCGCATACACTGCAAACGGGCCTTCCATTTTATTCTTATGGTATTTAAATTTATGATTTATGATTTTGTCCTCCGAGAACGACACCTTGCAATCGTTCACCTTCCCGTATTCTTCACTGTGACTCTTCAGCTTACCTTCGAAGTGGAAATAATGGAGGTATCGGTCGCAGAAAAGACATTTTTGCCTTTGTTACCACTAAACAGTTAAGGGGAGAGAAGTCGGCTTAGATCTTTAATCCACACGTAGTGGAAGCGTGGCGTTGAGCCATCTTCATCGCCTTTCATTTCCATCAGGAGAAGGTTCACGTGCCAATCTCTCTTCTCCTTTGTTAAGCGGTTAGAAGTGACACACAGCTTCTTGTCCAACACGTAGACGTTGACGCTAATATCGTTCAATTTCTTAAATTTCGACACGTCTCCGGGTTGAATAGGGAAGGTGGCATCCCCTAAATCCAAGACTTCGGCATAGTGTAAATAGCTGCTGGTTACACTACAGCCCATGCGAAGCAGGCATCATCGTACAAGTTTTTCACGTTGATACATGCTTGTTTTCGCTGAATTGCTCGCGGTAGAGGTAAATAGGAGCCGAGACGCTGTGGATTGTAACTGTTAATATTTACAGTTAAATCAACGACAACCGAAAATGCCCAGTCGCTATCTCGTTCCTGCAATAACAATTATAAGTACATCTTCTAACAACCAATTTACTTGACTTGACCAACTTACTTGAAATTCCTCTAGCTCTCGCAAAATTAATCCCTGGACAAACTCTCCGTACCAAGCCCCCAAATCAGAGTCCCTATTGATGACTCGGTTCTTAGAGTTAATATACTTGAAGTCCTGCTCACCATCCAGTTCGGTGAATTTTCCGCAAAAAATGGTGTTCACTTTCAAGAACGGCTCCTTTTTGAGCTCGTTCTTCAAGCGGCGAACAAGAATGGATTTTGCACCCTCCAAGGGGAACTAAACAAATAAATCACTGGGCGGGTGATATTGGAATTGTACCACAGAGTGTCCGAAATACGGTACGGGCCTGTACCGCAAAAGCGTCCATTTCACTTGGCGGTTGGTGTTGGAGTGGCATCACAACAGTGTCCATTTACATCCAGTAGGTGACGCGGGGAATGCGTCGCGACAGAGTCTGTTTATTGGTGACGGAATCAGGGAAAGCCTCCGGTCAGTGGTGACTCCGTAGGAGAGCCCCGGGACAGGTTCCGGTGCTAGGGAGGTGGATTTGGAGGCAGCTGGTGCTGGAGCAGGAGATGGCTCTTGTCGAAGGCGTATTGGGCCAAGCTGGTTCATATGGTGCTTCGTGCGCTGTCCGCCAGGCTTTTCGATCCAGTAGGATGTCGGGCTAGTGGCTTTGACGATGGGGTATGGTCCAGTCCATCGGGCGTGGAACGGCTGTCCCTGGCAGGTGATGGGACTTCACCATCACAAAGTCATGGGGTCGAAAGGTGACTGGCGTGGCGTGCTCCTGGTGATACCGGCGCTGGCGGTACCGCAGTTCGTTGGCGTGCGCCCTGGCTTGGCGCTCGTCTGGGAGAGGATCTTTTCACTCACTTGGACGACGAAGTTCCATCCCGATGAGGGCCTTGGCTGGCGTCATCTCGGCGGCGGCCCCGGCAAAGGTCGGGGTGTTGGCGCTGGATCTGTAGTCGGAGTCCTTTCTTCAGTTATTGATTCCTCCGCTCCACGGGATTGGCCCTGGGGTGGTACACGGGAGCGGTCCAATGCTGACTCTCCTACAGGCGACCGGCCGCTTCCCAAACAACCGACATGAACTGACACCCATTGCCAGTCAGGATGGCTTGGGAGTAGCAGAAACGACGGAACACCTGGTCGAGGAACGCCACCACAGCGTTGGTGACCACGCTGGGAATGGCGGCAGCCTCCGTCCATTGGGTGTGCAGGTCCACGAGTGTGATCGCGTATCGATTACCGCAGCGCGATATGGGTAACGGGCCGGTAATATCTACCGCCAGTTTTTCGAAAGCTTTGTGCTGGGAAGGCCCACGTTTGTACGCATTGTATAGGTCACAGGTTCGCACGTACTCTTTAATGTCTACACGGAAGCTAGGCCAATGGAATCGCCGTTGGATACTCTTCACATCTCATCGGCTCCCGGGTGGCCCGCGATAGGATGGTCGTGGCAGCGAAACAAGACCCTCTCCCTGACCGCCTGTGGCACAACTAACAGATGCCGATCATCTACGCGGCGACGAAGATAACCGTCATAGTTGGTATACTCGCTTCTCAGGGCATCGTCGGCGGTGGCGTCGGCGAGTTGCCGTCCCAATTCCGCAACCTCCACGTCCGTCTGTTGGTCATTCTGTATCTCGTCGATCAGGGGTTCGCCGTTCTCCTGCTCCACGACGAACAATTGGTCTTCTACCAGCGGAGTCTGCAAGTTGTACTCAGAGAGCAGCAGAGCCGTTCGGGGCCAGGCTGTCGAGACAACAAATCAGGTTCAACTTACCTGGGACGTGCTCTATGGTATAACCGTACTCCTGGAGCAGGAACGCTCAGCACATTAACTTCGACTTGGTCTCCTTTATCTGGATCGGCCACGTCAGGGCTTTGCTGTCAGTTCTTAAGACAAGGCGCCTGTCCTCCAGGTACGGCCGATACCTCTTCATGGTCCAGATGACCGCCAGACATTCCTGTTCGTTGTCATAGTAGATTTGCTCCGCCCTGCTAAACCGGAGGCTGGCGTAGCTGACGATACGGCGCTGATCGTTCATCTCCTGGTAGAGGACCGCCCGCGGCGCCCTCCTTGCTGGCGTCCGTTTGGAGGACGAATGATCGGTTAAAATCGGGCTGGTGTACAAAGAGGGGTTGTGAGGCAGCTTCCTTTATCTGTGGGAAGGCATGTCCGGCTTTCGGGTTCCACTTAAACGGTTCTGGACAGAGAGCAGATCCGTCAGTGGGGCGACAATCACTGAACATCGGGGAATGTAATCCCGTAACCAGTTTATCGTCCCAAAGAACTGTCGGAGCTATCGGCGAGACTTCTTCAGTTACGCGGTGACGCAGGTAGTCGAGGGAATTCGTGGCAATCGCGCACTTCTCCGGGTTCAACCGTAAGCTGTGTTGGGTGAGGTGGTCGAACACGTGCGCTGGCGCGTGGCATGGGATTCTTGGCCTTTGGAATACAATGATAAACGATGATATCATCGAGATAAACCATCGTAAAATTCCGAAAATATCCCACTAGAACCTCCTGTGCCGTTATTACGTTAAACTCGTAGCCGGCGCCCTCGGGGTGACAAAAGCGGTGAAGCGCTTGGATACCTCGGCCATCGGCACCTGCCAGTAGTCGCTTTTCAAATTCAGGGTGCAGGACACCGTAGCACCCCCTAGATCCTTCAAGGTTTCGTGGATGGGCGGCAACTGGCTCACCTCATCCTTGGTTTTGGAATTGAGGCCCCGGTAATCCACACAATACCGTGGTTTGCCGTCCCGCTTAGTGACGATAACTATCGGCGAATTATACTCCGATGAGCTCGGTCGGATAACCTCCGCGGCGAGCACTTTTCAACTTCCTCCGCGATGAGCCGTTTCTTTTCCGAAGAGTATCGGTAAGGCGGACGATGAACTGGCGCGGTATCGCGAAGGCGGATCATATGCTCGGTGGTAGTTCTGGGGCGTACGACGTAGGTGGCAAGTAGCGGCGCAAACTCGTGTTGGAGGGGAAAATCCGGCGCAGGGGGCGTTTTTGTAAGGCGCGCGGTTTGAGGAGCGTTACAGAAATACAACGTGGAGCGACGTTCAGTGCCGAAATATAGGCAGCTTCTCTTCAGGTCGATCACGGCGTCGTTTTCGACCAGCCAGGGGTACCCCAGGATGACGTCCTCGTGGAGATTGTCTGACGCTAAGACCTGGTACTCTACCTGCACTCCCCTGATCTCCCGGTGCAGGCGGTCTTGCTTTTAAAAACCGAGGGTTTATTCCACCCCGGCCAGGTGGAACTCGCGCTTCGAAATGGTGATGGTAGGACCGGGGATACACCGCGGTTTGCAAAAACTATGACTTGCGCCCGTGTCAATAATGGCTTTCACCTGCTGGCCACGGATCCACAAGTCAGTGCGCGGTATTGGGGCAGCGCTTACTTGCGCGAGTTGAGCCGCGCCAACGCGCTTCGTTATTCGACTGACGTGGTGTTGAGTGGTGCTCTCTGAACTACTCCGGCTGGTTCGGGCAGTCCCGATTATAATGTCGGTCGGGACAGAACTAACAGCGGGGCAGGGAGTATTTTTATGGGTTTTCCCTTTTCGGTGGAACCGGAATCGGCCTTTCCCGCTTGGGCGGCGGTGGTTCGCTGGAGGCGCTCTTCGGCGCCGTCCGAGTCTTCCGGGGGAAGACTCAGACTTTCCGGGGGAGTGTCCTTCCTCAGGATACACGTCCATCACCGTGGCGGATTGGGCGTGAACTAGGTGCGCTCGATACTTCGGGTTCAGCTGGTCTATGAGATGTTGGACCAATTTGGTCTCGCCCCATTCCGAGTTCTACCGGAGGCAAAATCCGCTCTGCCTGCCCACAAATTCGGCCGCCGTCTTATCGACCGCCCGTCTTGCAGCGAAAACGGCCGTTTGCAGCGCCAGGTGGCGGCGGGTGTTGTGAAACTCCGCAGTGAAGCGGCGATCAAATTCCTCGAAGCTGAAGAAGGTCCCCCGATGCATCTCAAACCAATTGGCGGCTTCTCCAACAAGAAAAGGCGCAACCACTGCGTCTATGACTTACTACTCTCAATGCGCTCGCGAAAACGTAGACCTCTAACCGCTGCGCGAATTCACACGGGTCTTACGCCATGCGACCCGAGAACGTGTACGGTGCCACTGGCTTTGGCGCAGGCGCGGTTCATGGTTGTCGCGAAGGCGTCCGCGAGCGTTTCCGCGAAATTCTCGAGCAACCCGCACTCGCGACGGCGCTTTGACGGCACCATGTCGCCGTCGGCGTGGCAGGAGGGAAGAGCGACAGAAGAGGTCTGGGCCAGGCTAGAAGATGACCGTTGGCAGGGAAAATCCTGTCCCGACGAATATTCTCGGGAGGTCTTTTTTTTTGTGTGGCATGCTTGTGCTTTTGAAACGGTTTACGGTTGGGGGTGTATCTTTTTGGGGGACCGTCCACGTATGTGACTGCAAAGACCCTACGCCGTTGGACGCCAATATATATTACCGGGAGCAGGGATGCCGGAACGACGTACACAGCGGCGTGCGCGAACCGAGGGTTGTGCACGCGGGGAAGGATGTTCGTGTGGGATTGAGACTCTTTGAAGGCGTTCCGGTTGTCCGATAATACACTCTCGGGAAGAGGAACAGTACTTACGTGCAACCGGCTTATGGCAGTGACATCGGGTTGTTCGTATGGCCATCACACTAGGGTTCTCTTTCAGTGTCACTACTTAGGCGCACACTGGGGGGTGAGGAGACGTAGTAACAAATAAGTCGGGATTCACACAACAAACAAATTTTTTAACGAAGAAAAGTAAAGTAACAAGTAATATTAAACACAAGTAATGTTCGCTGGTTTTAAAGCTAGGATGTGTGGGGGTGTGGATGCGCAAGATAGGCCACGGTTGCAGGGGAAAATGTAAAGTTCGGATAAACGTGAGGGAGAAAAAGGCAACAAGGCATGCAAACACTTTACTACAGGGACAACACTTGTGGTCGGGGCTGTACACGGTATGTTTATTTGAAACCCAAAAATCATGCAAATCGGGAATGCAGGAGGGAAGGAAAAACCGGAGCGCGGGACGCAAGGCGACGGGAAGAGAATAAAATAACTTCGATGGGATGGTAACGGGTGGTCGGTAGTACAGTAGCACGGAGACAAAAATACAAAAAAAGGCAAAAATAGGAAACAGAATTCGGTTCAATTGGAAATTACATGCGGGGAAAAATAAGGTGTCGGATTAGGACCACTAACAAACGGGTACGCATGTAGGAAAACGCGCGGGAAAATAACAGAACCGTAAGGGGATAACACTCTGGGAGTAGACTGTACTGCGAAATGCGAAACGAAGAAGCATTTACTTGCGTCGCACGCGTCCGGCGGTTGTAGGATGCTTCGTCGTCGGGGACGTCTACTTTTTTCCCGCCTGGGGACCTAATGTTGGACTCGCCCCAGAAGGTGGCGGCCTCCTTTTCCCGACGAGCAACTCGGATTTCGCGCCAGGTTATCGACCGACTTCCAGCTGTTCCGGATGACGTAGCGGGCATTTGACACCGTCTGCCAACGCGGCTTGCTGGGGAAGATGCGTCGGCTGTGGGTAGCGAGAGAGCTGGTTAGTATCGTGGCGTCCTACCTCACTGAGAGAACTTTCTCCGTCCGTTGTGGGGACGTGGTCTCCACCAGAAGACCTATCCGTGCGGGTGAGCCTCAGGTGTCCCTCTTGGCCCCGGAGCTTTTCATCCTCTACACTTTAGACGTTCCAAGGCATCCTCAAGTGCACTATTTTATATACGCTGACGACACGGCATGATATACAGCCTGTCGCAGAAATCTTGACTAGACGGCTATAGGCAGCGTTGGATGGCACTGTGGAGTGGCTCTTCGGATGTCGGCTGAGAGTGAATCCATAGAAGAACGTCGCCATGCGGTTCACAAAGAGGACACCACCACACACAATCATCACCACCGACAGCGGGGGTGGCGATAGATGGGGTGAGAATTCCATGGAGCGCCTCCGTGACCATGGAACAGCGACCGACATGGAGGCAGCATGTCGGAAGTTCGCAACGGAAAGGAACGCGCTGCTGCCGTTACTAGGCTCCAGAGCAAAATACTCTAGGGCCCCCAGATATGTGAAAAATATGTCCAGGACAAGACGCGAGAACTAGAATGAAACACTTTTAAGCACTAAACACCTTGTCAGTATTCAGAATAGGAATGACAAGAGGGGATGCAGAACCCGTTTTATATCTCTGTCTGACGCGATCACCTAAACTTTTTCTAGAATCACTCAGTGGTAGTTTCCAAAGTATAATAATATTTAGCAAATATCATTAAGCTGCTACGTCACCAATTCCCAAAAAAGTTTTTCTTTGAATGATCTAAATAACCATCCCGTAAATAAATAAAAATGTTTAATAAAGACTGAATGTCGAAAGAGTAAATAAGTGATTGTGCGAAGGATAATTATAAAAGTGATTTTTTTCTTTTTAAGGTTCACGTTCTTTTTTAACACCATTTTTACCATACTATACAGTATGACCCGGATCGACTTTAAATGAGGAAAAAATTTCTTATTGTTGATTTCTCAGAAAATTTCACTCTTGTTGATTTGCCCTGCTTGTTTTGAAACGACCAAAACAAATTACTTTTTATTCAGCTAGAAGCGGTTTTCGAGATAATATGGGTGTAGTAGATCGCTTTAAGTTAACTGGACTCAATATGACTGTTATTATATTAATATTTATGTTAAGATATTTAATACCTTGCAATGGCGTTAGTCTTATCTGAAAGTATTGTTCAGATTCAGTAATCATTTCTACCATGTTGATGCCCATGCTTATATTCTAAATTGGTCGAATTACGTTTTCGTTGAAGAACAAGTTGGAATTTGAGATGGATGTACAAATAAGTAAGTGCATGAAATACATAGAGACTGTAGATATATTCTCTATATATAGGGTTATAGAGAATATAAGAAAACATCTAGAATAAAAGGATGGCCAAAAAGCAAGCTAGAAAACAACTCGAGGATAAACTTTCCAATTATCATTTGGATACCCCTTTCTTTTTTTTTATTAATTACCTTTAAACTTTGCTCGGGCGCGTAAAACTGATTTTTGTCACGTAGGAAATATACAAGTGCTTCTTTACGTAATAATTTAAATTTTCTTGATAGACAACATTCAAATTAAAATAAAAAACCTAGTCTTTCGACAAAATAAATTAAATAAACGTTTTAATGGAAAAAAAACGTTTTTTTGTATTTTTCCAAAAACACTGATTTCTCGGGGAACGGTTACAATTGTGGAGCCACGTTTCAGCTTTTCTTCCATTAGATGGAACGCTAGATTAAATATGTATGTACTTCGTACGAAGCTGGAGTCAAGATTATTCTCTCTGAAAATCTTGAAGGAATTTATTTCTGCTAAGTCAAAAAGGCGGAAAAACACCATATGGGTACCTGTATCAATGACTGTTTGTGCGTGGACTGTATTTCAACTTGATGTAATGTTTCACTTTTGAATTTTAACAAACGCCTTTATTATTCCAATTGCTCTGATATATGTAAATATATCTGCATTTTATTATCTAAATTCTAACACCTGCACCACCTATAACATTAAGTATTAAAGGATTACACTACATGTTTTTATCCACATCCATCTTGTTTTTTATTACTATTACATTTTTTTAATAGCGCGAAATTCAAATATTGTTGCATCGTACAATGATATTATCATCACGATTTGAAGACACAACAAGCGCAACTTTTTTCTTTTCGTTACCATAGATACAAGTGTCATCTTTGGTTGGGAATTTGGTATTCTGGATAATAAATCTGGGTGATATCTTTTTCTTGTTGTTATTTAGGTTGCCTAAGAAGGTTAACTCGTTTTCCAGTAGGTTCTCAGCCAGTGCGTAACTACTAAACCAATTATCAGTGGTTACGTTTTTTTCAGTGTTTTTTATTGGGTTCGTCAATCTGGCCACTATGTCATAGGGCTTATTAGAAGTCGCAAAAGGGTCTGTCTGTTGCTTCCCGCAATATATTTCTATATTATGTGTAAAAAAAAGCGTATACCTTTAGTTGATATTTTGCTGTTTTTTTCGCCATATACTCGTACATCATATGGCATTCATAAACCCACGACGTCGTCGGAACATTTCATCAGCCGTAGTGAACTCATTTAGTGAATAATCCTGCTGGAAGTTGATTATGAAATTATTTAGTATGTCTCGTACTGGGTACGATTTCTACTATCGGCATTGTCGGTTTTTCTTAATCGAATGTAAATGTTCATGCATGAAACAATTTTATTGATCATATTTGATGAAATAATTTGTGAAAAACATTCAATCTTAGTTTTACACAGCCTAGTAGCTCCTTTCGGGTTAAAGACAATTTTCACAATATTTTTTGAAATTTTTGCGATAGGTTCGTTAGTCCACAACGTCTGACCATCCTTACCGATAAAAAAACGAATATCTTGTGCCAATGGTAGATCTTCGTCTATTCACTCTTCCCCTGCATCCTCTATTTCTTGTTCAGAAGAACTGTCATAATCTGAATCCGCAATTAGCTCTGGTTCAAAGTCAGGATCGCCTGAATCGGAGTCGAAGTCAGCAAGTAAGACAGTTTGTGGATCCTTTTGTTCTAATTCTTGAAGGAGCAGTTTCTGAATGTTTTCTGGTCTTCTATAACATATATTTCGCTGTTGTTGGTCCCTGAAGGCACGTATGAAAAATTTGTGAAAAGAAGTAGGAAAAGGTTTCGAATTTTAAAAACCTGCAAAAAAATGTCAAAACACACTTATATTTTGATTTCAGATGCGGGTCGAATTTGTTCACCGAAGGGTGCGCGGCGGTATTTACACCGCAACAATGAGCTTATCAACTTCCAGATTGAAATAAGCCTAGCCGGCACATGCTTGATCGCTACAGACCCTTCTACCCTATATCTGAAATAGTTACATAAAGGAATATCTATGGGACCCGATGTGCCACGGTAATGCAAAACGTGTGGATACAGATTTTTCTGAAATAGTGGTGTAAATGCCGTCAGCGCGCCCGCTCGAAGGTTAATACAATATAAACACTATTTATCTAGTCTTTTACTAGTACTACCCCCTGTTTGTAGGGGTAAAAATAAGGTTGGAACTGCAGTCTATTTTAAATTGTTTTGGTCGTGGTAAGCTACAAATTCTGCATTTTCATTAAAATGCTCATCACATACTCGGTGGAAGTACCGCTTCTTTTCTGGTGTTTGCAGTAAATCTTGTCTATTAAATAGCACAATACCATTCTACAAACAATTAAAATAAGAATGTATGTAAACTAAAACATCTTTGTCCAAAAGTGTGCTTTTTCTTTTCCGTACGCCTACAATCAGCGACACAACCATTCATTTTTGTATCTAATATTGATTGAGCTGTAAGTTTGCTATAATAATGGGTACCATGCCAAAAAGACAACGTGTAACCATGTTACTGTGAATAAAAATTCTTACTCCTTCTTTATTTCAAATCGTAAAAATGACATTTGTAAACATACCGCCGTTTTACACTACGATAACCAAACAGCGCTCAGGCGACTTAAATAGGTACTATTGTTCTACTATTGTATATTAGTATTAATACTTATAATAATATTAATAATAGTAATATATACTATTATATAAGTTCTCGAAAAAGCTATACGTAGCGACATAGTTCATTCAATTTTGAATCGAAAATCTAAATGCCAGAATCTTGTATTAAGGCCTTCATATTATTATACCAATTCATTTGTACTTACGGAAATGAGGTGAATTAGGTTAAACTAATTGTTAAATATTTTCTTAACAAGGTTATTTATTACTCTAATAATATAGTTAATATGAAAAATATCTATTTTTAAATCAATATTTAAAAAAAATATTCAAATAAGAAACATAAAGGTGTTAGTTTAATGCACATTAGTAGGTATGCTATGCGGGTACGGGACCAATTTCAAGGTCATTTGTGATTTGATTTGATTCGCAGTTGAATTCAGGCCATAGTTTGCGGCCGATTACAAAAGAATATTGGCCTGCGGGGATGGCCTTTTTCCGTCAATCTTTAATTAAATAAAACAATATATTTGCATAAATAAAGACATTTTATTCCAATATTAGAGCTCGTATAAACTTTTAGCATTCATATATTCTGGATAATAAACAAAATAGACGCGAACGCTTTCCAATATATGTAATATCCTGGGTTGTAACGTTTGAGATGTTGGACGATCCTCCATTCTTAGGAATACGGACTTCAACTTTTTTTGAATATCTTCGACTTGCATTTCAATGTCCATATCCTTCACATTGTACATTACCCGCTCTATCATTTGTACGTCCTCCTCTATCGTCATTATCGTATGCTCTTCGTTCGTCACAATCTTATTGTAAAGCAATTCTAAAATCAGAAATTCGTATCGTTACAATCATTATTATTATTGTTCAAAGCAATAAAAGCTTCCAAATTAAAAAATAAATAAATAATATATAATCCTATAAACATAAATTATTAAGTTAGGAAGCTGTCATAAGGCGTTCGTAGTAAATTTCGACCCAATTTTTCGTATGTATATATGTACATCAGAGGCACAAGAGAGCACCTTCGTACCCCTTAAATTTTAGCGCCTAATTTTAAAATTCGAATTATCCTTTAGCCTTGTTCGATGGCTTATTAGTAACTCTAAAAATAATTATTTAAGGGTAACGTACCATATAGTTGGCTGCTAATATTGCCCAAGGTATCTCTCTATGTCCCCACAAAGTAGCATTATTGATTCATAATAAAGCAAAGGTTTGCAACTTTTAAAATAAGTTTGCGATAACCATTGCGGTATAGTATGTCAATTCTTTATTCCGACTTCCAACTTCATTCAGCCTTCATCAAACATTTACAGTTACTCGTTACCTGTTACCCAAAAGTGTATGGAACCAAAAAGAGACTATTAAAAAATGTCAAAATTTGAGTTATGTGTGTGTGTTTCTTATCTTCACTGTGGATTCGAATAAATCTTCTACCTTGTGCGGATCATATCACTTTTTAATTTAAACAACGGCGTCCTGCAAATTTTTAAGCGTTGATTTTATTAAAAAGAATTGTTGATAGTTAATATTAAAAACGTATGTAGCTAACGAAGGGCGACTCACCTTTCGAAATGCAGAAAACGCCAAATAGGTTACTATTTACAAAGTATAGACTGGATGCCACAGGAACTAAAAAGTTACAAGCGTGGCAACTGTCACTGCATCAAGAAATAGAAAATTAATTTTGAAACAATTTTTATTTAGCACATTTTTTCCACGGGAGCGGTATTTGATATAGTTCCTAATTATCACTTTAACGTCCAGGTGGTATGTCTAGTAGCACAAGTGCTATGACTTCTACTATCATCTTCTCCTGATATAAATATAAATATATATATAAAAATATAAATGTATATGCACCTGTTCAATCAAAAAATTTACATACACTTAGGGACACCATCATTTCTTCCGTTGCACTACATCCATTTAACGTAGCGATACTGAACGCGTAGAGTAACCCTGCGTAGCATTGATTCGCGCCGACATTTGGCTACCGTTGCCAAAAGTCGGCAAAGATAGTTGTACGTGAAAGCGTTACAGATATTCTCCGTTTTTAAGCTTAATCCTTATTTGATGCTAAAATATATGCAAAATAACTAAAACTTTAGACCAAATATGATCTTTGATGTAATTCCCAACATAATAGATAACCAAAAATATAACAATATTTTATATATTTATATATTTTAAGGGCTGAAAACAATACGTGGAATTCCAGGAACAAAGGTCTAATGAGCTGTAACGGCCGACATACATATATATTTAGCATTTTATTGGGTCGATTGTCATTCACTCCCTTGCTTCACATTTAGGATATTGTAATATAATCAGGAAATGTATATAATTCACCAATTTATGCAATTCATTATACTATAATATCTTTAGCATACCATTCAAAATGATAGAAGCCAAAATAAAGTCGATAACTGTACGTAAGGTAATATCTATTTAATTAGACCTAATATTGTCAGTATTTCTAACAATAAGTATGTGAAGAAACTCACATAAAGAAAAAAACGGGGAGGTGCGTCTCTAGGGCTCCTTATCTGGTACGTCTCGTATTATCTAATTACAAGTGTCGCCATGTCTCTCCATACTCTCTACTGTAGCTGTTCTTTCAGGCGAGGATATTGAATATATCGGTAAGTAGACCTTTGTACATAGGTACGAAATTTTCATGGTGAAATTATGGAAATAGTAGCAGGAGCACATGCCACTCATCCACATACAAAAAAAGAGATAGTTACATATCACATAATGCGATCGTTTGCATGGTTACCGTCCCACTATTCTACTGTCTTGGATCTATAATTAATACTATTGACATTGTATGTAAAAACTGTTTTATCTTCTAAATGTTAAAATACAAAGTCGAAAGTTCTACAATACATACTTGAAACAGCTCAGTGATCCGATGGTAAAAAGATTTGCACCTAACTGAGCAGTCAGGTGCTGTGTTAGTCCCGCTGGATTAATAGAATCAAATTAATTTTTTACGGCGAAAGGGTGTTAGTAATAAAGTACACAAGTTGCAAATTAATTGCCCCTGATGTTATGACAACTTTCAAAAAGTTTTGTTCCATTGGGTCATCACTACACAAAAAAAACATTTTTTATTTACCACATCCCTAACATTGTAGCATAAATAAGGAAACCATACACGAATATACATCCGTCCGTTAGCAATTCCACACAACAGCTGAGCTTCCCTATGGCGATAAAAATCGATTCTATAGGAGAAATGTACTCTAATAATGGCAGAATCCTAAAATGTTGCGAATGAGAAACAATTCAGAAGTAAGAAATATACAAGACAAATCGGCCAGAAAATCCGGCATTTTTAATTTTATAGATGTGAATTATGTCCTAAGGACTGTTTTTATATAATTTTTGGGTAAAGACATCTTTTACGTTAAGTTTCAGGTAATATTCAACCATTTCTGTGTTATAACTTCAACTTGCACAGGCAAAATCCCTGATTTTTGTACAGTATACAAGGAAACATAATAATATTGTGAATTCTCCTCTCTGATAAACGACTGTAGCAACAAAAATGAAACATATTCTTGCTTAGAATACCTGAAATTTGAAATAACTTATTTTTACTATTCTTAAGTTACTTCTAAGTAAAGAATTTTTTAAAAAATATTACAATAGTTGAGAAGATGTAGGGAATCTAAAGCATATGTGCAACAACCGGCCCGCTGTAAGATTTGATACGGCCCGCCAGACATTTTGAAAAACCCAATAAAAAAAATATTACACTACTTATTGGCGATAATTTGGAAAATTCTCTACGTCTTTGTATCAGTGGAATTAATCCAAACATCGATGGATTAGCTTGCCAAATTCAAGCTCACATGTCTCATTGATTTCGTTGTCGCTATTTAACTTTCGTAGTTTGTAATAATTCCAAATTTCACGATTTAATTATGATGTTGTACCTACTTTTTTTTTCATTTCATTTTCTTATTTTAATAAATTGCATTATAATAACATTGTCGTACTATTTCAAGTCTGATATCTATCGCTACAAATTTTAAACGCTATATTAAAACACTACTTTAAAATGCACTACTTTTAAACGCGGTCCGCGAACGTATTTGGACACTAAACTTTGGCCCACAACATATCAAAGGTTGCCCATACTTGGTCTAAAGCTTCATATTATAGCATCATTCACGGTAATCATAATTTGACACATATCAAGGACAGGTTGTTGATTTAACAATCAAAATGGAAAAAATAGATATTATTTATATACTATTTATTTCTTTAAATATTTATATCCAGATATATTTCTGCGAGTTACAAAAAAATTGCAATCTAATATTTACATAATCGTTTGCAATATAAGAACATGATACAATATATTCATTTATGTGTATTATAGGTATTCAATTGCATTCAACTAATTGATTTTTGCTTGTAAGCAGATGGTTGCATTTTGAAATCTTGGGTCACTATTCTTTTGTTCGTCGGTCATATTGTCAGCTTCTTGTTTACTTATTCCAGCCGTTTCGAGACAGAGAGACGCTTTCGAATAGAAATCGGCAAGGACCTGTGTTGTTTCAACTATAACCTCTGATAAACTCTGTTAATAATAAATATTAATAAGTATGATTAAAAAAAGAGTGCACGCAAGAAACCACATAGAGTATACCAATACTTCATGATAATCGTAACTTTAAAATAAGCGTAGTAATAATGAAGCAACACACCGGAAGAGTCAATTTTACAGGATAATTATCTACAGTGTAGGTGAAGTAAGTTTTTTTTTAATGGGACACGCTACATAACTCATAATTTCTTATACTAATTTTTTCTATTTTTATAAACTATTTGCAATCGTAGGATAAGCTAAAACTGTGGAAACATGTTTTTTACCGTTATACATTTTACATTTCAATTTTATTACACCCAAGATTTTATTTCCATTCAACTGTTTGTTAATTATGACGTCACCCGATCTTTTATTAAATAAAAACACATCAATTTTCTTGAATTGTTTGATAGAATGTAAAGCTCACCTTGCGATAAAATGGAAACATGCTGAGGTAACAAAATAATTCTTTGGAGATACAGGTTAAAATCTCAAACTCAACAAAAGATATCTCATTTTGTCAGCATTTCTATTCAGATGTTATATTGTCTTCTCATTAGAGTAAACATGTATTTAATAATAACTCATGGTGACTTTGTGCGAGTTAAAGGTGAATAAAGGGTTGGAAACGATAAAGAGGGTCTTAGTCTTATAAAAATTCTATTTCTGTAAATTGCGCGAATGATTTAGTGTTCTAAAGCATTACCGGCCTTGACTTTCAATTTGTTAAATAAAAATACTGTGAGGTAATTTTCCCTATTCAGCCATATTTGAACTGGATTTTTGAAGCATCTTGCACAACATGTATATATATGGTTATAAATAACTAAAAGTATGCTACTATAGTTTATGGAATCACGTACGCCAAATGCAATGTATGCCTTGGATTGTATTTTTTTATGTTACATACATTTGCATATATTTTCTGCAAAAAAGAAAGTGTACTCATCAAAAATTAATTATAATGAAAAGCTGATGTAAGTAATTTTAAAATTTGTCAGGGAGGATACCCAAGCCCTATCCTGTCCCCCTTTCATAAAAAATTTTCGTTCTCGTTTCATTTGGTCTACACAACAAATCAATTTTTTATACATATTTCTCTACTGTATTCTAATTTTATTGCAATTAATTAAGTAAATCTATTGAATTTGTAACATTTTGGTAGGCAAATGCTCACTTTTCCTTTATGTTATTTTACAATTACATGCATACAAGCATGGAACATGTAAGATAAACTTATATACGTAATTGTAATATTCCATGAATTTGCCAATAATTACCACGAAACGAAACGTAAATATTTGAATTTTGCCATAAATACATAAGGATTGATAGAATAAATTAACATAAGATAAATTTAAATTATTGGACAATCTGTTGCGCAACCACGACAAATAGGGTGATAATTGTTGCCAGATTTATTCAATATCAATCTTGACCAGCAATTTTGCATAGTTTGTGTCAAAGACAACTTAAAAGTATCAACATAAAAGCTTTGAATTGTAGATAAAATTGCTTTTTATCTGCAAAAAAAAAACGATAAATTTAAAAGAACCTGCTCTAACAAATTAATTCCAGCAAAATTTGCCAAGAAGTAGCAACGATTAAAAAAGAACGAAGATATGAAAAATAATAAAAATATAGTATCAAAACCTTCATTGTTGCATATCGTGATATTTCTTCTCACAACGACGTAAAAATATACAAAAGTTCTATTTAAAATAAGTAACTTTCAATGATATTGGCACCGTAATTGAACTGCCGATAACCCCAAAAGTTCACAAAAAATATTTTTTCTAAAAACGCTAACTTTTGGCGATCAAAGGTTAGTATGGGAAGAGGAAGTTTTTAGGGCCTGGCTGGCTGTACATACCTTAACAACATTATCAACTAAACGCTTCTCACGTAATTTTGTTGATACCTTGCTTGGAAACTAAGAAATAAAAAGAATAATATTTGCAATAGATCATATTCGATATAATACGTATTATTTACCGGATAAGCGTCAACACTGACAACAAGAACAATTAAACAGAGTAATACCAGCCCGCTCATCTTTCTCACCAATGCACTGAAGTTTGTAGATTAGTGAAAACTGAACGAGAAGAGAATTTCTACATCCAAAGGTTAATATTGTTTTGCAAAAGTGCATTGCGAATTATCAAGAAGTAGGTCAAATACATATTGATCTCTTAACATTTTTCTTTTCAAATTCAAATCTGTATAGATATAATAATGTTTCATTTGTGACGTAAAAATTATTTTTTAATTTTCAATGGAACATATTTGTTCGAGTTAAGTATTACTATGTTCATTCATATAGGCTCGTAAGTCACACCAAGCAGCCTGAAGTTTATTCAAAAATAATGATCTATTATTATTACATATGTAAAACTGCAATAAAATATTAATTTGCGAAATTTGAAACTTTTAGATGATTCTTTGGGAAAATAAAGATATGAAATAAGTTAAAAAATGATACGTACTTCGCCTTCTAGTGTAAAGTCAATTGTTTTCTTTGCATCTTCGCCTTCGGTTGCTAACAAATAAGTAAGTGCCATAGGAGGAACGTTAGCGTTTAATACTATTAAACATCACCAGTCATACATATTTATGAACTGCACCAAGAGTTTAAGAAGGTGCCGTGATTCAAACACTGCCGAAAGCGTAAAATGCGCTAGTATCATGGAGCAGAAAAACTTCCCATCATTATTCAATATACAGTGCAACGTTGGCAATCCGAACAATTGCGAATCAGGTCGGTTTCGGACTACTAATTCTTTCGGATTATCGGACAGTAAAAAGGAATAAGGCCGAATCACTGATTTTGTCGTCGGTTGTATCCGGGTCTTTTTTAAAAGCGACACTATTTCTTCGTCTGTAAATTCGATTTCTTCCTTTTCTGCAGCATCGCCCCAAATCCATTCTTTGGCATCGTCCACTGTTAGTGTTTCCCCTTTAGAGACATCAGTAGAGAGAACAAAGGCGGATGAAATTATTACTCTTTTGCAGAAACCAGACAGATTCGTGTTTTGTTGGCTCTCAGAGACGCCAATAGGCAACACGAATACATTGATGAGAATGGCCGGTGGCCCAGTGGTAAGAGGGCCAGCGCTTGACTGGACAGAGGTAAGCGCAGTGTGTTCGATTTCCACTAGAATCGACAAATTTTCTTAGCGGGTTCGGTACACTCCCGAGTTACCATTCGTAGTTGGGGTACGATTAACTGCAATTTTGGTCTCTTTTTCTTGAATCAGTTTTTTAAAAATATTCAAGAACTTAAGACAAGGTTTTTTATTTGAAGTTGACAATACCAGATACTCAACAAGATGATGGTTCTAAAACTACTGACCTTAAAACTGTTATAAAAATGATAATTCGCCCAATATTTATGAAGTTTCCTAATTCAATATCAATAATATTTATGTTTACTCTTGGTCATGCGAAATATCGTAACTAATAACAAATACATTAAAGGTATGTTTATTTACATAATTAGTAATGCTTTTACATAGCGTTATTGTCTTATCTACATAATTCTGTGGTTCACCCTATACGGCAAGGGAGTGACCATAAGGCCATTTACACACACAACTTACACATTAAAAATACACCCACTTGGGCCGTCACCACACTTAAAAAAAGACCCTTCACTTATCTTCCACCATAATTTATCTACATCACACATAAGCACAGTGCATCTACGCGACAGAGTGGAGAAGCATTATATCCGGCAAAATAGTACTAACAGGTGCCACCGGTAACTCTCCGTCAGTATCCGGCCTACGCTAGCCCACCTTCCCGGTTAGATGTGATTAGATCCATTAGATGTGATCCTCGCGACACAAACTCCGAGCCCACGTCAAGCTGAGAAGGGTTATAACCGGCGAAATAGTACAGGTAATGCACCGTCGTATCCAATCTAAGCTAGCACGACACGTACTCCGGACCAACGCTAAGCGAAGTGTGTGAATGGCAAAGGGTAAAGAAGTGGTATAACCGACAAAATAGTACTAATAAATGCTATCAGTAACGCTCCCTCGGTGTCCGGCCTAAGCCAAACTTGCCCAGCTAATGCAATGTCACATCCGGCCTAAGCTAGCCCTCTTTCTCGCTTTCCGAACCCATGCTCAGCCCAGTGTGTAAGCGGATCAGGGCGGAGAAGCGGTACAACAGGTGAAGTAGTGCTAGTGGTTGCTCCAAGTAACGAACCGTCAGTATCCGGCTTAAACTAATCCTCCTTTCCGGTTACATGTGACATTAGCGCGACACGTACTCCGGACGAGCACTAAGCGAAGTGTGTGAATGGGATAGGGTAGAGAAGTGTATAATCGGCAAAATAGTATTAATAAGTGCTACCGGTAACGCAGCCTCAGTGTCCGGTCTAAGCTAGCCTTCCTACCAGTTTAGATGTTATTCCAACGATACGCTTCAAAATTGTCCAAGCAATGCAACGTCATATCCGGTCTAAGCCAGCCGTTCTCGGCTAGATGTAAGAGCTCCGCGACACGCATTCCGAGCCCGTGCTAAGCACAATGCGCGAACGGAGCAGAGCGGAAATGCGGTATAGGCAGAAAATAGTACAAATAGATACTACTGGTAACGCTGCGTCGTAGCCCACCTAATCCAGCCCTTCATTTCGGTAAGATGTGATACTTTTGCAACACGCATTCCGAACCCAGGCTAAGCACAGTGTGTGAACGGGTCAGGTTGCAACAGCGGTATAACTACTACGAGGAAATACTACTAATAAGTGTTACCGGTAACGCACCCGCAGTATTTGGCCTAAGGTAGCCCTTCTTCCCGGTTAGATGTTATAGTCTCGCGACATGCATTCCGAGCCCACGTTGAGTGCAGTGCGTGAACGGGACGACGCTGAGATGCGATGAAACCGACGAAGTTGTGCAGGTTATGCACCGTTGTATCCGATTTAAGCTAGCCCTTTTTCTGGGGTAGATGTGATATCCCCGCGACACGTATTCCGAATCCGCGCTAAGCACAATGCTCGAACGGGATAGACCGGGAAAGCGGTATAGGCGGAAAATAGTACAAGTAGGTGCTACTACTAATGCTGTGTCGTATACGACCTAAGCAAGCCCTCTATCTCGATTAGACGTGATACTCTCGCAACACGCGTTCGGAACCCACGATAAGCACAGTGTGTGAGCTGATCAGGGAGGAAAAGCGTTATAGCCGAAAAAATTGTACTAATAGGTGCTACCGGTAACGCTCTCTCAGTATCCAGCCTAAGCAAGCTCTCCTTCCCAGTTAGACGTGATACCCCCGCGGTACGTATTCCGAGCCCACGCTGGGTGTGGTGCGTAAAGGAGAGAGGGCGAGAAAGCGGTATAACCAAGAAAATAGTACTAATAGGTGCTACTGGTAAGACGCCGTCACTGTCCCACCTAAACTACCTCTCCTTCCCTGTGACACGTATTCCGAATCCGCGCTAAGCACAATGCACGAGCGGGATAGACCGGAAAAGCGGTATAGGCGGAAAATAGTACAGTAGGTGCTACTACTAATGCTGTGTCGTATATGACCTAAGCAAGCCCTCTATCTCGGTTAGACGTGATACTCTCGCAATACGCGTTCGGAACCCACGATAAGCACAGTGTGTGAGCTGATCAGGGAGGAAAAGCGTTATAGCCGAAAAAATTGTACTAATAGGTGCTACCGGTAACGCTCTCTCAGTATCCAGCCTAAGCAAGCGCTCCTTCCCAGTTAGACGTGATACCCCCGCGGTACGTATTCCGAGCCCACGCTGGGTGTGGTGCGTAAAGGAGAGAGGGCGAGAAAGCGGTATAACCAAGAAAATAGTACTAATAGGTGCTACTGGTAAGACGCCGTCACTGTCCCACCTAAACTACCTCTCCTTCCCTGTTAGATGTGATACTCCAGCGACACGCACTCCGAAACAACGCTAAGCCCAGTGTGTGAACGGGTCAGGGTGGAGCGGCAAAATAGTAATAGTAGTCGTTACCAGAAACGCTTCCTCGGCATCCGGCCTAACCCTCCTCCGGTTACATGTAACACTGGCTTGACACATATTCCGAGCCAGCGCTATGACCGGTGCGCGAACGGGACAGGGTAGAGAAGGGGTATAACCGGCGAAATAGATTTTCAAGTTTGAACAAATTGCAACGTGTAATTTCTTATTGTCTTAGACTTAAAGCAGCTACGATAAACAAAACAAAATTTAATACTTTGAATTTATCTACAGAAGGAATCAATCACTCATTAATATTACGTCTTAAAATAATTCAATTGGACAGATTTTCTAGTGAAGTAACTTCATTAAAAAATCAATAATAATTAAATAATCGTAGGAAGATACTAATCCACAGAGAAAAAAGGTAAGTAGATTTACAGAAATATAAACTATTGCCATAATGAATCGCTTTGTTTGTGCTTAATTATTGCTCCTTAATTGAAGCGGATAATTACTCACATTATTAAAATACACGTTCATCTTTGGGCATTAGTTGAAGGACATTGGAAAAGGTCCTCTCCAGAAGAAAAATTTTACAGGAATTGTCAGTTTTCCAATGCATTTACACATTTCCGTGTATAAAGCAGTCTATGTACATTACTTTGGAGGATCTTGATAAATTATTCCCAGAAAGACTATATTCCTTAACTGGAATGGAGTGAATTCAAAACAAAAGTAAGGCCGAGGTTTACATGTATTCGAGACAATAAAACTGTACTGTATGAACCGTGGTGCATATGAGATATTTCGCCAAACCTATACATTTTTTTTAAATAGACGATTTTTAATGATATTTTATTATACTGCTAAGCACGCTAGTTTGTTGTAGTGTTGAATGTTGTTTACCTGGATTGCTGTTGTTAATGTTTTGATGACTGATTTTGACAATGATTTATTTTTTTGTTGACAGACGCTAAGTGGTAAAAATAAATCCATTTATATCGAATACATAAGTTGTTTCCTTTGAACCCAACAACGTTTTAAAAGCGGAAAAACGTTACAATATTTTACGTTTACTAAACACATGAGTAACATCAATTCGGAATTTTTTGTTGTATCTATGGTAACCATGTTTTTATCAGTATAAATATAGATAGAAAATATAAATTTTTCGATAAATGTCAAAGTATATGCAATATATTCTCAAAAGTTTTTGCTTTTAAATAAACCTCATAAATATGAATCAAGTAGAGATAGGAGCTGTTATAGCTTGTACTGAAATTTTGTCAGAGAAATCTAAAACCGATACAATGAAACCTATAAAATGTTCAAAGATTGGTGTCACCAGAGATATGTGCAGATATGTGTATTTCAAAAAGCGTAATGTAATGGTATATCTTCGTGATCGATGTATGAAGTTAAAATCCCTCAACAGTTTACAGTATTATTGTTAAACACTGCCATATTTATTAACGAGAATGAAGAAAAAACATGCTAAATGAAACGTAAGAATGACGATTTTAGACCTAAACAGTCTAGTATTTTTACGAGAAAGGAAATGAATGTTATCGAGGTTCCTGACGATACATATTTGTTAATGAAAGTAAGCTTGTGTTCACAGTCTACTCGTTTTTTGCGGGTTATGATTATGGGAATTGCTAGGGTTTGTGCGAAAGATGGACTAGTTAAAATGAAAATTCAAGATGTGGAAAATAAAAATGGTATAATAATTAAAATACCAATGCTAAAAATGGATTAAACCGTTCTTTTGCAATTATTGCAAGGGAAGAATATCAAATCAATTTTATGCTAATTATTTAAAAATACTTTGGTCTGAAATTAGGAAATATTACCAATGATAGATTTTTCTTAAAAAAAAAAACATTATCGCAAAAATACCTGGCCAAATAGCAAAATACTTACGGTTGGAGAACACCACTACCTATACCGAACATTCCTTTCGAAGGACTTCAGAAAAACG
This sequence comes from Oryctes rhinoceros, assembly GCA_020654165.1. Lineage (NCBI taxonomy): Eukaryota > Metazoa > Arthropoda > Insecta > Coleoptera > Scarabaeidae > Oryctes > Oryctes rhinoceros. Next base: position 8,940,708 of record JAIOKQ010001008.1, read on the forward strand.
AGAAAATAGTTGTTATCAAGAATCCAATTATTAATAATGTTGGCATTTCAGTCAGGTGAGTTCCGCGTAAATTTCTTTCAACTTCGATGGTGCCATTTTTTATATTTTGATATGTACTGTAAATACTAAACAACTTGTTATCTGTTTATTCTGGAATAAACTAAATTTAATTGATAGAAGTAATGTGTAATGCTTGTTTCTACTACAATAGTTTATTGAAGTAATATACGTATAACTTTGTTATGTTTATTTTTTAGGTGATTATGAAAAACCTTATAGAAAACTGAAGAAAGCTGAGAAACAGAATTGCAGACTATCTGAAATTTATCGCAATCAAGAAGGTATGGTATTCCTTTGACAAAACAATTATTTTCTTTTCCATTACTTCATAACACAACAGTTCTAGTACTTTGTACTTAGAAAAATATTTATTTTTAAAACTGTATGAAAATATATATTTCCTATACTTTTGCTGTTTGTTTGTATTTATATTATAATTTATATACACATGGGCAATCAATCCAGTTCCACCTGGCGGGGGTGGAACAAACCCTCGCTTTTCGAAAGCAAGACCGCCTGTACGAAAAGACGAGGGGAGTGCAAGTAGAGTACTAGGTTTTAGCGTCGGACAACCTCCGCGAGGACCTGATCTTGGCTGGTCGAAAACGACGCTGTGATTGATAGTATAGTCATAGATAGATAGATATGTAGGCACCGACCGCCGTTTCACACTGTTTTTCTGCAGCACCCCTCAAGCCGCGCGCCTGATGATGATCCGGCCGAGCTCGTCGGAATACAATTCCCGACAGTAATCGTAACCAAGCGGGTCGGCAAACCACGATTTTGCGTGGATTACCGGGGCCTCAATTCTCGAATCGAAAACGAGGCGAGTTAGCTGCTGCCTATCCAGGAAACCTTGAGGGATCTAGGGGGTACTACGGTATTCAGCACCCTAGATTTGAAGAGTGGCTACTGGCAGGTGCAGATGGCCGAAGAATCTAAGCATTTCACCGGTTTTGTCATACCCAAGGGTGCAGCATATGAGTTCAGCGTAATGCCTTTCGGGTTGAAGAATGCGCCGACGACATTCCAAAAACTGATAGCGCAGGAGGTCCTAGTTGGATATCTTCGGAAGTTCACCATGGTTTACCTTGACGATATTATCATCTATTCCCAGGACCAGGAATCCCATGCCACGCACCTGGCGCTCGTGTTCGAGCGCCTCACTCAACACGGGTTAAGAGTGAACCCGGAAAGGTACGAAATAGCCACCAGTTCCCTCGACTACCTGGGTCACCATGTGAACCGAGAAAGGAAACCAACCCCAGAGTGGGCACGTGGAAGCCATCCAAGCCGAAGACTCATCGTCAGCTCCGCCAGTTCCTGGGAACGATCAACTGGCTGAGGGATTACATTCCCTGATATTCGGAGATCATCGCCCTGTTAACAGACCTGCTCCCGGTGAAGGGACTGTTCCGACGGACCCCGTAAGCAGATCAAGTTCTCCTCGAGATAAAGGAAACCGCCCCCAAGCTTCTCTTCCTGCACAGGCCCGACTTCGCCCGCCCGTTCGTCCCCCAGACGGACGCTAGCCGGGGAAGGTGCGGCCGCGGTCCTCTATCAGGAGGTGGAGGATCAGCGCTGTATTGTCAGCTATGCCAGTCTCCGGTTTAGCAAGACAGAACGGAACTACCACAGAAACGAGCAGGAATGCCTTGCAGTTATCTGGGCCGTGTGGAGGTATAGACCGTACCTGGAGGACAGGCAGTTTATCTTGCGAACCGACAGCAAAGCATTTACTTAATTCAGCCCATGGCTGAATTAAGTAAAGGAGACCAAGTCGCAGTTAATGCGCTGGGCGCTCCTGCTCCAGGAGTACGGCTATACTATGGAGCACGTCCCAGATAAGCCGAATGGATTTCCTGACCCTCTGTCCTGCCAACTACGTATCGAACAGGCCAATCCGTGTGTAGACGACGAGGAACGGCTACTGCCGTACTAGTACTACGTACAGACCGAGCTAGTAAAGGACCAACTGTTCGTCATGGAGGAGGATGACGGTGAACCATTAATTGACGAGGTGCAGAATGCCCAGCAGGTGGATTCAGAGATTGCCGAACGTGGACGGCAACTCGCCGAAGCCACCCCAGAAGACTAGATGACCGGCATTTGTTCACCCGGTCAGAGAGAGGGTACTATTCCGCTACCACGACCATCCCAGCGCACTCTCCTGTGCGCCCTTTCGAGGTAGTGGCGGTGGACATTATCGGATCGTTACCTATCTCGCGCCGCGGAAACCGATACGCGATCACCCTCATAGACCTCCACATCAGGTGGACGGAGGCCGTCGCCGTCCCCAGCGTGGCGACCAGCGCCGTGGTGGCGTTCCTCGACCAGGTGTTCCCTCGTTTCTGCTACCCCCGAGCCATCCTGACTGATAGTGGGTGCCAGTTTACGTCGGTTGCTTGGGATGCAGCCGTTCGCCGGTGGGAGGCGCAACACGACGATTCCCGTCTACCACCCCCGGGCCAATTCCATAGAGAGAAGAAACCCGGTGTTGAAGAAAGGACTTCGCCTCCAGCTCGGAGGCCAACACTCCGACCTTTGGGACGACAAGGTCGACTTGGTCCTTCTTCGCCCTGCGCTGCTAAACGAATGCCGCCACTGGGATGTCGCCAGCGCAAGCCTTCCTTGGGATGGAACTTAGCCGCCTAGGTGAGTGGAAAGACCCTAAATCCCCCCCTCCAGACAAGCGTCAAGCCAGGGCGCACACCAACAAGCTGACATACCGTCAGCGCCGGTACCACCAGGAGGACGCCCACATGGCCAATCACCTTTCGACCCCATGACTTCGTGACGGTGAAGTTCCATCACCTACCAGGACAACCCCTCCACACCCGATGGACGGGACAATACTCCATAGTCGAAGCCGCTGGTCTGACATCCTACTGGATCGAGAAGCCTGGCGGGCAGCGGACGAAGTACCACGTGGACAAGCTTTGCCCAATCCGCCCTTGACTAGAGCCACCTCCCGCTGTAGCACCTGTCCCAAGGCCCTCCTACGAGGTCACCACTGAGCCAGATTCGCCCAGAGCAACTCTGAGCCGCTCCAGCACCGCGCTGACCCGAGCTACTCTCGTTCCGGATCGCCCGAAGCTTCCGCGCGATCCCGTCACCAATGGACACTGTTGTGACGCTACGCTCGGCGTCACTCGCCAAGTGATGACGGATACTGTCGTGACGCATTCCCCGCGTTAAGAAGAGCCATACCGTGCAGCGCACTTCGACGCTGCGGACCCTATTCTGCCGCAAGATAGACAGTAGCCGAGCGAAAAAAAACCCTCAACTTCCTTTGTTACAGACACTGCCGTTGAAGTTAGACGCCGTCCCTGCAGTGCACCCTAACTCCAGCCCTGAACAATTTAATTAATTAAACTATTAATGTTACCTTAGAATTAACAGGGAAAAATTCACCTAGCGAATCACAGAAGCAAAGAAGCTCCGCTTCGTTCCAATGACGACATATGTGTCATTTTATCAAAATTTTATGTATCTTAGTTAGGCCCACATATAGGAAAGCGCCCGCAACGTTACTTATGCATATAAAAATGCTATATTTCCCATTTCCGTTTCGGTTTGTTTGTTTACCTGTTCTAGTTACCCTAACCGACCGTACCACGCTTGAGAATAGGTCCATCTTGCCACCACCGACCGCTGACACTCTCACCGGACCTTCTCCGAGGCAGCAGCACTCGGAAAAGGCCGTCCGACCGTCTCTACCGCCAACACGGCACACAATCGCCACGCATTGGCGAGTTCCCAAAAATAAAGAGTGTGCCCGATAGAATTGTGTTTTACTCTCACCGTACGCCTACACGTCGTACGGACCCTCATGGTTCGGCGGATTGGTAATAACATATACCTAAAACTACAACAATAAGAAAACTAGCGAAAAAGAAGCTAACAGATCGAATTAAGGACGGAAATCAAATCAGACAACTCAGAAAATAAGTAAAAATGAACAAATGTAAATTACAATAGATTTTAAATGTAAAATAACTCCTGAACGTTAGAAATTAACGTCAAGAAAAGTCGAAGATGCAAGTCATTGTAACATGTCCACGATATTAAAGAAAAAAAATGATTAAGCAACAAAATAGAAATAAGCAAAAAGAAGACAAATTTTCAAATTCAAATTAGATGGTAAACACATAAGTATCGGAACTTTGCACCATACAAGTTTAAATAGAAACATCGTACATTCCTTGGAAAGCACCACTGGTTTCTAATCAATCGTCGGAGATGTTTAGTAAAACTGAAATCACACTGTTAATTAAAGGATTAAAACATTGTATTCGCGACACAAAGACTCCAATTGACGAACTGATCGCGTCGGTAGAAACGTCCATAAAAAACCTAGACGTCACAACTAAAGATTACGTACGAAACGCGTGCAAAATTACGATTTCAAAAAACTTGAACAAAGTTAAAAGTTTAAGGCATAATGAAGGCGACCTCGGAATTATTAAGGGACGTAAAAATAAAAACAGTTTCTATCCGAAGGCTGAAGCTATCTGAAAAAGTACGGCCTATCAAAAATCCATAAACCGAGTAAATCTACCAGAGACCAATTGTTTCAGGCATAGACTCACCCACGTACAAATTGTCCAAATGGTTAGCAAACGATACAAAAATTTACCCACCAAAATAAACAGCTTTGAAGTAGAGAATTCACTAGATTTTGGAAACAAAGTAAACAATATCAAACTAGAAGATGGAGAAATTTTAGTACAATTCGATGTTTGCTCACTCTTCCCTAGTGTACAGATTCCTGAAACCAGAATATTTAGTTGAGCTCCTAAAGCTCAACAATATTGAAGATGGTAAAATAGCAGAATATAAGAGACTAACGTCACCCTGCATGAAGCAAAATTTTGTCCAAGTTGAAAGTAGGTACTATGAACAATTAGAAGCTACAGCGATGGACAATCCCCTATCCCCCTTCATAGCCAACTTATTCATGAGTAAGTTTGAAACATGCATGAGGACGGAGGCCGCATATCTTCCTAGAATTTGACTTACATATGTAGATGATATTTTCGCGGTTTTTGATACCAAGAAAAGCAATATATCGGAATTCCTCGCGACCCTAAACTCAAAATTTGAAACCATTAAATTCACAGTAGAAGAAGAGGTGAACAATCACCTTCGGTTCCTAGATAGTTTAGAACAATAATAAATTGAAAATCGACATCTATAGAAAGGAAACCAACACTAATAGATACATTATAAACGACTCGAAACACTGTGGACAACAAAAAATGGCCGCGATTAGCTTCTTAATTAGTTTTGTTTATTAGTTTTTAATTAATTAGCTTTTTAAGGGACTAGTTAAATTCCCGCTAAGTAGGAAATTTAACGGAGATCTGAAATTCATAAAAAACGTAGCTGTTTACAGCGGTTACTGTTCTATAGAAGTCGATCGCATGCTTAAGAAAGTCCAATACAGGCTTTATGTAAGAAATTCTACGACCCTAACCTCAACAGAAACTAATAGTAAGAAATTCGTGAAACTCTCCTTTCGCAGGATTTCGAAAGGCGTGAGAAAAGTTTTGAACAGTCAAGATATGAGCGTATGCTTCAGTTCGCGCAACACACTTAAAAACCTCCTTGGTAATCCTAAAGATAAACCAAAAATGGGAGAAATGTCGGGTATTTATAAAATTACATACAATGATTGTAATAAAGCCTAAATTGGACAAACGAGAAGAGTGGTAGAAACTAGATTTAAAGAACAAGTAAGAAATTATCACCATAACAATCACCATCTCTACTAGTTTCTTCATATGAGAGTATAAAATCAGATATTCCTCTCAGTTGGTTTTTAGCCACGATATGAGTTTCATTAACTCTCCTAGTTCATATGGAGATGTGGATTTATGTGTGTAAATATACACGTTACGCTATTTATGAATGATATATAACCTACATAACGTTTGTCGAATAATAAATAGAATAAAACTGGATAGCTCTCTTTAGCTTGGTTATTAGCAACAGTATTATTCTTCTAGATAAAGGAGTTGTGAAAGTAAATTATGTACTTGTTTTAATGTTTATACGACTGATACATGTGTATAGCTAATTAAGTAACTGCAGTTGAATTGATAGCAATAAAAAGCGCTCAATCCGATTTATTTCCTTTGTATATACTTAGATTCCAAATGCTTTAACTTCTTAAGATAGTGAAATCGAAACTCTATTACAGTAGATTTTTTTGTCATATCATCACATCAAACATGTAGCATTAACCTATTTAAGTAACCCTTCTGGTAGGGTGTTCTGATCGTGTTAATCCCTCCGCTGACCATCTCGGCTATATGGGTATCCACCCTAGGAAACCGCCGAGCAGAGAGACATGGTGCACAGCAAGGCTTTGTTTGGATTAGATACGAAGCGGTAAGTTTTTTCAGCTGTTACCTCGTGCCCAATGAATTTATTCAGCAGTCTCGCAACAAGATCAATGCCCTGGAGGATGCTATCCGTAACACTACGGGAGATATCATCGTTGAAGGAGACAACGCCAAGCCAAGGAGATAAAACGGAGCATGCTGCAACCAAACTCCCGGGGCAAATATGTCCTGCAAATGGCGGCCAGGCTAACGAAGGCGGCGCAACAACCTTTCGCCGTCCTGGCTATTCCGAAACCGTACCGGAGTCTTCTTCGCATCCGAAGCGCTGGCACTGAGGATCGTAGACTGGCCATCACCTTTATTGCTCTATCCGAGGCCCGCTGACTGTCTACACGGAGACCTTGTGGCTCGAACCTCAGAAAGCTCAATGTAGAGCACTTCTATGGGCCGCTGCCCCCGAGTGCCGACTTGTCGCGGGACCAGAGATGGAGGCGAAACAGCGAGCGGGAAGCCTTGTCGAATCGACAATAATGAATATAGCGTCGGCCTGCGAGGCCGTTATGCCCAATCGTCGTAGACGGGCAGCTTACTGGTGGACAGTGGAGATACTCGAACTGTGCAGGGAATGCCGTCGACTACAAAGAATTGCGCAAAGGATCAGGAACCGAGAGCAGGTTAACGCAAGAACTGCGGAGTACCCGGAAGCTAAGAACACCCTATGACGCGCAATCAACGAGAACAAGGCGCTTCACTGGGGGCAGATGGTCTCGGATGTAAACTCTGTTTCGATAGAGTAAATTGTAATCTAGATGACAGTATTTATACAAACATTAAGATAAGATAAGAAACAAGATATTTCAAACATCATGATAAGTAAATGTGCTGTTATATAATCTTAATATACTGAATTATTTGTTATTTTCAGATTGTTCCGAATTGTCTATGAGTAACGAACGCACGTTCGACAAAGGTCGTTTTAAAACACCAGTGGACGCTTTGACACTCACAACATGTGTAAACTCATCACTCCCTAGATGCACTTCATCGATTCTTCCAAGGAGCCAATACAACGGAGGTAGGTGATCGTGCTTCAATAGAACCAGTGATTTAATAACTGGTTGAGGATTCGATAATTTTCATTTTCCTTTTCTTTGTAGTTCACATAAATATTCCTTGGACTATCGATTCCAGAAACTTAGGTGGTGTTGCTAAAGTAATTCATATCTCGACAGTCTATTCATCGGTATTTGCTGAGGTTGTGGCTCTGGTAGCCCAATTAGAGGTCTTCCAATGAGGAAGTCTGTAGGTGTCAAAGGTAGATCATGAGGACCGTTGGAGTGTGAGGATAATAGACGTGAATTTAGTGTAGTCTAGAGTTGAATCTACGAAAACAAGCCAAGAAGGCATCTGTAGATAGGTTACATACTAATTTTATGTGAATTACTTTGGTTATAAAGCAAATAAAAATACATATCCAAGCCTTATATGTTTTTGAGCCACGACCTTTTCGATTTTTTAATTGAAACGGTTCTACAAATTCTAGACCAGTATTGTAAAAAGGACGGCTTGCAACAACTCGTTCTCTTGGTAAATTTGACATAAAGGGATATTGTATTCTTGATTTTAACTGAAAACAATGAGCCAAATAAATTGTCGTACATAAGCCAATAATAATTGAGGTCCAGCATGTAATAATTTCTTATACTCATCCTCACAAATTAAATGTGTGAAATGGTGTTTGCCGTTTAGTAAATAAGCATGTTTTGCATCAAATGTAGTGTTTGCATATGCCAAACGGCCACCTACTCTTAAAGGGCCGTTATTGTCTAAAAATGGCGATAAAGCCAAAAGATTGTGTTTTGATTTTAAATTTGAATTTTTGGTTGTTTTGCATTATATGCAAACCTCAAGCAATAGTGTATAGTATGCTTTAATCCACTGTAGCTGGTATACTGTTCAAAAGGAAAACTGTTTGCTCCCAAATTGGTAAATACAACATACTGCTTTTTAACCTCCGGAATATTGGCAAGTTCTTTAAATTGAGAAGGTTTATGCCATTTGGCATGTGAATGAGACAACCATGGAGTACCATTCTACCACAATTGTGAGGTAAGTAATTTCTCTGGCATGGACTCTGGACGTTTTATCAGCAGGATTGGTGTTGGAAGATACGTGACGCCACTGTGAAACATGTGTACTTTCTAGAATTTCACTAACGCGATTAGAAACAAAAGTTTGTAAATGTTTGGGGTTTCTTTAAAGCCAAGCTAAAACAATTTCTGAATCTGTTCAAAGCAAAAGATTAGTATTGATAAAAAGTACCTTTACTGATCTTTCAGCTAACTGGGTTGTTAATAATGCACTGCAGTGTTCCAAACGAGGTACAACTGGGCACAATTTTTGTCTTTGCACATAAGAGTCTGGCCATTATTTAATTTTAAGCATTACAGCTTCGTACATAAATACAAGCAGCGTAAACTTTCCGAGATGCATCGCCAAACGCGTGAAATTCGGTACTTACTAATTCATTAAACATGATTCGATCAGGAATATGCAAATTGTTTAGATAATGAAATTGAATTCAATTTTACGAAATCGAAACCATTGTTTTTGGCAATTGTTAGGAATGGGATCATCAGACATTAATCTCAGTGACCAAAGCTTTGAATCAGAATCTTTGATAAAATGGTACAAGGAATAACAAGACCTAAAGGACCAAATAATTTTGGTCCTTTACCAATATCTGAAAGCACTTGTCTTTTCGAGACTATATTTGACTTTTGAAATTGCGCTATATTGAATGTCAAGTAATCAAATTGACTATCTCAAAGGTCGCCTAATGTTTTTACTGCGCTATTGTTACCTAATGACAGCACATTCATGGGTATGCTGTTATGAGGTAAACTGTCTAGTAAAGTCTTGCTATTTGAAATCCATTTTCGCAAAGGAAAGTGAATGTCTTCTAAAAGTTTGGATATGTCGTGACAAATACTAATTGCATCACTTTCGTCATTGAATCTAGTGATAAGATCGTCTATGTAAAAATCGCGTATAATCTTAGCACAAACTTCGGGGTATTGAGACTGAACATCATATGCTGCTTGTTTAAAACATCTAACTGCTAAATACGGGGCAAACCTTGTCCCATAAGTTACTGTGTTTAGTTCATAAATATGGGGTCTGTCTTCTGTATTTTCCCTCCAAAGAATTCTTTGAAAACGTCTATTTTAGGGATGAACTACAATTTGCCTGTATAATTTTTCTACATCTGCTATGACTACGAATTGGTATTGCCTAAATCTCAATAAAATGTCAAAGATTTGTTTGTTTTATAGTGTTCCCATTCTCGATTTGTTGTTTTAGCTAACTTGTTTACATAAGATTGTTAAGATCAATAATGTAACCCAATGTTGGGTTGGTTGTTTTAATGTTTCAAGCGCTCTTAAATGTTCGGATACTGTATCAATAATAGACCGTAAACCTGTCGCACTTTCAAAGTCCCAAAGTTTGCGTTCCCTAACTTCATGTTGAAGATTATGGCCGCAGTTCGCGGCTAATTTCGCATCTGATTACAAAAGAACAATGGTGAAAAGAATATTGGTCTGAGATGGCTCTCGCGGTTTGATTCGCGCCCTGCGGTTTAATTCGTGGCTGAATTCACGCCATAGTTCGCGGCCTATTGCATAAGAAAAATGGCGGCACCCCCGCGGTTTGATTCGATTGGCCTTTGCATACCTGGAAAATATTGAAATTAAAACAATGAACATGTTATTGTGATTATATCATACCTTGAAGAGCACTGAGTCATTCCCCCTCGAATTCCTTTCTCCAAGAACATCAAAATGTCCACGTTTTGGAGAGTTTCCAGTTCCACCCCCGTGTGTTTCAGCATGGCGTCTGACAATAGTCCGGGTGCAGTGTAATAAATTTTTAAACACGTCCGCCAACAGCAATACATCGGTCTTCAGGTACAGGTCTGAGTATTCACCCAAATTCCGACATTTAAAGTCGCGCCAAACGTTTTGGGCATGCTCATAATCTTCGCTGTTGATAGCCGTACTTGTAAAATCATTGTGGAACACTTCAATTGGCGGTAATTGTTGTTCCTCCAGCCTTTCCCAAGCAGACACGTATGTGTAGGCGAATATGCCTTTGCGCTGTAGCTGTAGTGTGTTGGTAAATTGACTTTCGAGGAGAGGATACTTGTTCAGGTATGACGTCAATTTATCTAACGAAGACGCCATAAACCTCAACGAATCAATAAATTTAAATTTTACTTCGCTGTCCTCAACGGTCTGGACCATGGCAACATACTGTTTCGTGTTGTTGGGAATTACTTTTAAGTTTCCAGATGCCGCCAATTCTTCCACCATGAGGTGACCGTCGTAGTTGATAATGTTATGGAATATCATGGGGATGATTTTGCTATCTTGGTACTCCAGATTGCAATTAATGTGGGCCGCACCTCTATAAGCAAATAAAAGATGTTTTTAATTTAGCAATACGCAGTATGCCATATGCAAAGTTAGAAACTTACCTATATTGACCGGTTAAATGGTAGTGATCTGGCACTCTATCTGTCCCAAGAGGTTTTTCGCAAATATGGCAGTGCGTGGTATGTTTATATTGCGCATATTGTTCCCGCGTTAACTTGTCTATAGGGACGGGGCACCAATGTACGGTTTCGACGTCCTTTGCACGACTTTGCAGTTCGCGCACCAACCACTTTGCACAATCCGCACCTCTATACTCAGGATAGTAGCACAAGTCTCCACTATAACTATATTTGATGTAATAATCGACGCTGTACGGCACATGTCTTTGGGGCTTTTGGGGATCGTTGGTAAGTTCAAGCAGGCACTCAATGTCCGCATACACTGCAAACGGGGCTTTCATTTTATTCTTATAGTATTTAAATTTAATGATTTTGTCCCCCAAGAACGACACCTTGTGATCGTTCACCATCCCGCTTTCCTCACCGTGACTCCTCAACCTCGCCTCGGAGTGGAAGTAATGGAGCCATCGGTCGCAGAAAAACATTTTGCCTTTGTTACCACTTAACTGTTTGGAGAGAAGTCGGCTTAGATCTTTAATCCACACGTAGTGGAAGCGTGGCGTTGAGACATCGTCATCGCCTTTCTTTTCTATCAGGAAAAGGTTCAGCTTCTGTCCAACACGTAGACGTTGACGCTAATATCGTTCAACTTCTCGAATTTCGAAACGTCTCCGGGTTGGATAGGGAAGGTGAAATCCCCTAAATTCAAGACTTCGGCATAGTGTGGATAGCTACTAGCGGCGTAGTGCGATCTGGCTGGATAGAGCGCAGACACTACAGCCCATGCGAAGCAGTTATCATCGTGCAAGTTTTTCTCGTTGATACATGCCTGTTTTCGCTGAATCGCTCGCGGCAGAGGTAAATAGGAGCAGACACGCTGTGGATTGTAACTGCTAAGATTTACAGTTAAATCAACGACAGCCGACAACGCCCAGCCGCTGTCTCGTTTCTGCAATAACAATTATAAGTACATTTTCTAACAACAAATTTATATTAATTTACCTGAAATTCCTCTAGCTCCCGCAAAATTAATCCCTGGACAAAGTCTCCGTACCAAGCCCCTAAATCAGAGTCCCTATTGATGACTCGATTCTTAGAGTTAATATACTTGAAGTCCTCCTCACCATCCGGCTTGGTGAATTTTACGCCAAAAATGGTGTTTCAAGAACAGCTCCTTCTTAAGCTCGTTCGTCGAGCGGCAAACAAGCATGGACTTCGCATCCTCCATAAAAGCCAGCGAGTCTTCATGTTTTAAATCGACAATGCAACCCGTTCTAATGCGGGACCGAAATACTGATATTACATCAGACCACCAAATGCGATCACTCTACTTCGCTGTAAGGGTGCCACCATGGATCGCAAGTGCCTTCAAGCGGCTTCGGTATCCCATCATCTTACCCACAGCTGCTTGCGAATTATTTTTAACTGCTATACCTCTGGCACTTTTTGTTCCCGTGTTAAGAATCCTAATATTCTTAGAGCACAACTTGACAAAGTTACTGACGTCATTGCCTGGACGCACAGTCTTCAGCACTTGCTTCATGATGGAAATCATAGCGTTTACAGATGTCATTTTAACTAGAAGAACAAACATTCAAAATTAAAGCAATAGTAGCGAATATTAAGTAAAAACCTTTACTTAAACTTTTCTTTTTTTTAACTTTTTCTTTAAAGTAAAAACTTTAAAGAACTAGAATGAAACACTTTTAAGTTTAGTGCTTAAAAGTTTTATATCTCTGTCTGACGCGATCACCTGAACATTTTCTAGAATCATTCAGTGGTAGTTTCCACAACATAATAATATTTAGCAAATATCATCAAGCTGCTAACCAATTCTCAAAAAAGTTTCTCTTTGAATGACCTACATAACCATGCCATAAAGGATAATCTTCAATTTAAATAAGTAAAAATGTTTAATAAAGACTGAATGTCGAAAGAATAAATAGGTGATTGTGCGAACGATAATTATAAAAGTGATTTTTTTCTTTTTGTTGTGAAGTGGGATATAAAAAGAGGCGTTTAAAATAAATATAGGAACACTGCAACAGATAAGGTTAGTGAATATTTCATTCCTCGATTTACATTATAAAAAACTACCCTCCAAAAAAAATTTTCATTTGCCAAAAGAGTGTCGAAAGACATTCCCGAATTTACGACCCTAAACTTTAATAAACTAAACAAATTACATTGCAAAATATTGTAATGTAATGATCTTATGGGATGAATTCTAAGAAATTTACGAAATATTGCCAAGGTCTTAAATTTACAAAAAATTGAGAGTCGTGAATCCTGAATGTTCTTAGATGCTCTTTCGGCAAATGAAAATTTGTTTGATGAAAGTTTTAAGAGGTGGAAATGAAAACAACTACTAACCGTAAATCTTGTCATTTTCCACTACTTAAACATAAGGTTAACGTTCTTTTTTTAACACCATTTTTACCATACTATACCGTACATGCGCCCGGATCGACTTTAAATGAGGAAAAAATTTCTTATTGTTGATTTCTCAGAAAATTTCACTATTGTTGATTTGTCTTGCTTGTTTTGAAACGGCCAAACACAAATTACTTTTTATTCAGCTAGAAGCGGTTTTCGAGATAATATGGGTGTAGTAGATCGCTCTACGTTAACTGGACTATGGTCCTCAACATGACTGTTATTATATTAATATTTATGTTAAGATATTTAGTACCTTGCAATGGCGTTAGTCTTATCTGAAAGTATTAAAAGTATTACAATTTCTAATATTACGTGCACTAATTAGCAAATGCCATTTGGCTACTACATCACCAATTTCCAGAAAAGGTTCTCTTTGAATGACCTAAATAAACACGTCTAAACATGCCTAAACATGTCATTAAAGGTAGCCGTTAATTTCTAAGATTGCTTGCACGAATTAAAAGCCATTAAGGTGGAGGCCAAAAAGACTTTTTGGCAGCAGATGCAATGCACCGCCGATAAAGCGGCGAAACTGGTTGTGGACCTGAGCAGACTGATGGCCAACGTCGGCGGTCCTTAACAAAACAAGCGGAGATTACTTATACTTATGTCGGCAGTCCAATCATTCGGTTTTAACGGTATTAACTTTTTGCGTGTGTCTAATTGCGTCTTTGTTAATAATAAATTTAGCAAATCTTTAATTCGTTGGCCAAAACTATATGGATTTTCATTTTTACCTAAATTTTGTCACCAGTGTGAAGTTAGCAGCCCAAAGTTAGCGGCTCATCTTCCGGAAACACCCGAACGTTCATAGGCGTCGGTACTATCACATTATAAAGAATTCGTATTCGAACTAAAACGCTAGAAACGACTAGGTTCGTTTACATTTCACCCCACTTCTCGGGGAAGCTAAGAACGAGATTACCCTCTAACACACCTATAAAAGCACATACTCGCATAAGTTGCTTATGCAAACAATTCATACCATCACATACGCAACGGTCAGTATTACTTTCAAATACCATAGGGACCGCAAACACATCGATATTGCAAACCAACGGCAGAATCGCTTGCCGGCCGACTACGGGGGTTAAAACATCCCTCCAAGCACTAAAAAAATTCCTGCGTCTACCCACGATCGGGTATCACTTTCTAACCCCATAGATATTGCGAAGAATTCAATATTACACACGGCAACTGACAGCAGAATCCCTTGCCGGCCGTCCACGGGGGTGAAAACACCCCTTGAAGCACTAAAAAAATTCCTGCGTCTACCCACGATCGAGTATCACTTTCTAGCCCCACACATATTACGAAGAATTCAATATTACACTCAGCAACCAATAACAGAATCCCTTGCCGGCCGTCCGCGGGGGTGAAAACACCCCCAGAAGCACTAAAAAAATTCCTGCGTCTACCCACGATCGTGTAATGTAATATTGAATTCTTCGCAATATCTATGGGGTGAGAAAGTGATACTCGATTCAATATTACATTACACGATCGTGGGTAGACGCAGGAATTTTTTTAGTGCTTCTGGAGGTGTTTTCACCCCCGCGGACGGCTGGCAAGGGATTCTGTTATTGGTTGCTGAGTGTAATATTGAATTCTTCGTAATATGTATGGGGTTAGAAAGTGATACTCGATCGTGGGTAGACGCAGGAATTTTTTTAGTGCTTCTGGGGATGTTTTCACCCCCGCGGACAGCCGGCAAGGGATTCTGTTATCGGTTGCTGAGTGTAATATTGAATTCTTCGTAATATGTATGGGGTTAGAAAGTGATACCCGATCGTGGGTAGCCGCAGGAATTTTTTAGTGCTTCTGGGGGTGTTTTCACCCCCGCGGACGGCCGGCAAGGGATTCTGTTATCGGTTGCTGAGTGTAATATTGAATTCTTCGTAATATGTATGGGGTTAGAAAGTGATACCCGATCGTGGGTAGACGCAGGATTTTTTTTAGTGCTTCTGGGGGTGTTTTCACCCCCGCGGACAGCCGGCAAGGGATTCTGTTATCGGTTGCTGAGTGTAATATTGAATTCTTCGTAATATGTATGGGGTTAGAAAGTGACACTCGATCGTGGGTAGACGCAGGAATTTTTTTAGTGCTTCTGGGGGTGTTTTCACCCCCGCGGACGGCCGGCAAGGGATTCTGTTATTGGTTGCTGAGTGTAATATTGAATTCTTCGTAATATGTATGAGGCTAGAAAGTGATACCCGATCGTGGGTAGACGCAGGAATTTTTTTAGTGCTTGGAGGAATGTTTTAACCCCCGTAGTCGGCCGGCAAGCGATTCTGCCGTTGGTTGCTGTGTGTAGTATTGAAATCTTTGCAATATCGAAGTGTTTGCGGTCCCTATGGTATTTGAAAGTAATACTGACCTTTGCGTATGTGATGGTATGAATTGTTTGCATAAGCAACTTATGCGAGTATGTGCTTTTATAGGTGTGTTAGAGGGTAATCTCGTTCTTAGCTTCCCCGAGAAGTGGGGTGAAACGCAAACGAACCTAGTCGTTTCTAGCGTTTTAGTTCGAATACGAATTCTTTATAATGTGATAGTACGGACGCCTATGGACGTTCGGGTGTTTCCGGAAGATGAGCCGCTAACTTTGGGCTGCTAAGTTCACACCGGTAATTTTGTCCCATTAAATCGTTTACTAGGCAATCTTCAGATGTCTTTAATTTTCGAGAACCAATTAATAATAATGCTTCGCCACTCAATCTAGATTTTACAATTCGAATTAAATAAGAATTTATCGGGTTGTTATTGGTATAGTTCAATCAATCCAATAGTTCAATTATCCTTTCAATTAAATCGTCTACGCTCATGCAGGAATATCTTAAAATCTACTTACAATACTAAAATTGTCGTTTTCATGCGGTTGTCTTCTGTTAGTAATGTTGGTGATGTTGATGTTGGTGGTGTGTGTAATGTTGTTCTGATGTGGGTGACGATTTTCTTTCTTCAATTTGCTTCTTGTTGATTCTTGTTGATTTGTTGCTTGGTTTGATTGTTGATTTTCTTGTTTCTTGGTTTGTCTGTTGACGATATTTTGATCGTTTCCTAGACTCTTATACTATAACGTTGTGGAGGCTTCTTGGAGTGATTTTGAAGTCTTCGAAGTTGGTCCCTACCGCTAATTTTGCATCGTTGGAAAGTTGTATCCTCGGATAGTGTATATTTTGTAGTCTTTGCTGTTGCTTGTCCAAAGGATTAAGATCCACTCACTCGTTTTCGGCGTTGCAAATCATCCAGCAGTGATGACCAAAATCCTACTGACTGGCTGAATTTTTTCAGCCGTTAACAAATTTACTTGATGTTCGACAAACACAGACTATTACAAAATATACAGAGTATGACAAAGATAGACTGACACTTGTTAACACTTTCGATGTTACGTTGGTATTGGATCTACCAATGCTAAGTTAATACTAAATCCAACATTATTTCTGTTGTCTTTTATATGAATCAAGTGTGCTTACTTTAAGTATTGTTCTTTTTGCAAGACATTCCTATTGTTGCAGAAATAATGCAAGACGTATATCACCAATGCAAATAAATGCAAAGCGTATATCGTAAGCAGTTATTACTTATCAGCGCATATAACTTATGCATTCAACAGATATTGATGAAATGGTTGTGAACAGAGGACAAAGGCGGATGAAATGACAACTTTTTTGCAGAGAATAGACAAACTCGCGTTTTGTCGACTCTCGGGGACACCAGTAGGCAACACGAATCCATTCTCATGAGGCAAATAGACACGAGTATATTTAGTTGCTGTAGAAAAGAATAATTCAATCTGCCTTTGTCCTCTCTCGTTATGAAGCTTAAATAAGTGGCAAATTTTTGAGTACATTAGCAAGTCTTATTTGTCGCACAGCAAAATTCCGATGGCACTGCATTTTTCAGATTTAAAGATAAGTGCGTACACCAGACTGCTGCAAGGGAATTGCTAGAGGTCTGGTATACGCACTTACATGTAAAACTGGCCATTGACATTTTTCCATATAGATGTCCTTTGGTCTCCTCAAAGTACGTCATAATTCTAGTCAAAAATACGTTATATATATCACGTCATTTGTCCTGGATTTATAGTCATAAAGACGCTATACAGTCCTCATTTAGATCGTCTTTCACGTCATTATGGCGTTATTGTTATTATATTTATATGCCACTCTGCTAGCTGGGATAATATAAAAAATATGCAACAAATCCGAGCACAATTAACGTAATTCTTGCATAATTGCGATATGTTACGTCCTGTGTCATCAGAGAAATATTTTCTCAGGAATTTGGTGGCTGGAAACGCAGTCCTGATGCAATGTAAATTAATTATTACCATAATATCAAGCATAATAAAAAGCAATTATGGAAATTAGTTTAAATGTGCCAGTAAATTTTGAATTTATTATATATATATTACCCCACCCCTGTTTTCATGGATTATTCATACAGTATCATATTCACAAAAAAAGAAACATTATAATAAGATGAAATGAAATAAAATGAAATTTAAAATGTAGTTCATTATATCGCATAAGGTTTACTATCATCTACTTGCACTTGGCCGGATTACCATAAACTGTTTATTGCGACGCAATTACAATAATAATCCCTTCGAATTTCTGGGTAAGTTTAGTCATCGTTAGATTGTAGGTAATAATACTAATAATGTATAAATTACCCTCCTAAAAGATTATAGCGAAATCCGTAACCTATGGTCAGTTACAGTGTGGTAATTATTCTATTAACATCGTGAAATATCAAGTGACAATTTTTTTAAATGCCTCCGCGAAGTGAAATTAGTGCGGAAACACGAGCGGTTCTAATAGCTTACCATAAAAGTGGCATAAGTGATCGACAAATTGCCAAAAAAAATGAAAATACACCACGCTACGATGGACTATAACGTAAACAAATTCTGGGAAACTGGCAGTTTTCTTAATAAAAGACAGAGTGGAAGACCAAGAGCGACAACATCTGTAGATGATCGCAGAATAGTGGTTACCAGCAAGTAAAATAGACGTAAAACAGACCCAGAAATCACCGCAGAATTAAATGTTGGTCGTCCAAAACTAATCAGTGTTTCTACAGTCAAACATCGCCTACAGAAAGCCGGGCTTCATGGACGCATTGCGATGAAAAAGCCGTTACTATGCAAACAAAACAAGCAAAAGCGACTTAAGTGGGCTAATGAATATCAACACTGGACCATAGAAGAGTGGAACAACGTTCTATGGGCGGATGCGTCCAAATTTGAACTGTTCGGAAACCGAAGACGAATACTCGTAAGATCTGTGGGTGAACGTGCCAGAGAAGAGCGTACCGTGAAGCATGGAGGAGGCTCTATCATCATTCATGTTTTGATGGTACTAGCGTAAGGAACGTTGTGAAAATTGACGGTATATTAAAAAAAGAAGGCTACCGCGAAATTTTGGAAAACCACGCAATGCCTTCTGGAATTCGATTTTTGCGTTAAAATTTTATCTTCCAGCAAGATAATGACTCAAAACATTCCTCTAGATTATGTAAAGACTATTTACGCCATTTAGAAGAGGAAAGGACTCTCAAAATCATGGAGTGATCTCCCCAGAACCCCGACTTAAATCCGATCGAGTTACGGAAAGTACGGAAATCGGCTCCGACATCAGCTACTGACAGATGGAACAAATTGCAAATAAGTTGGATCTCAATAACACAAGAAACTTTGGCAAAACTTATTGCGAGGATACCTCGATTGTGTGCCTGAATTATTAAATCAAGAGGAGGTCACATAGATGAAAGCAAAATTTAAGTTAAACGTTTTAATGTTCGCATTTGTTTGGTATATTTTTATGAATGTATGTGTAAATGTACATAAGAAATAAATATCATTAACACTTTTGCTTAGTTTTTATAGATTTTTGCTGTCAATGATAATGCCTAAACACTTTTGAGCGGTAGTATATATATATATAATTTATTCTAGAACTACCGTAGTAGCATTGCAAGATTTTTTCTTATTTAGCACTTTGAAGAAAATCGTTGCAATTTTACTATCACCCACACTCTCTTACCCTGATTGTAATTATAAAGCATAAAATCTTCTATCAACATTTATTTAAATATCCTCTACCTTCCAGTATCTTTTGTAAATTTTATACACTTAGGTTGGTAACCGTCCTACTTATGTAATTAGTGACTGCGCAAATAGCATCACCTTTCTTATTCATTTACAATTGTCTATATTCGATAGAATAAAGTTAAGAAAAATTGGACAAAAAATAAAAACTTGAAACAAAAAAAAACATTCCGAAATAACTACAGAATATAACCTATGGAATTTGATATTTGTCAAGATAAATATAAGCAATACTGAGCAGAAAACTGCTGTTTTAAAGGAACCATTCAAACATGCACATCTTAATCTTTAACTGGGGAAAACCAGAGTCTCCTAATATTTGTTTCATTGTTAAATCTTTCCTTGCAGATATTGCATGTCAACAAATTCAATACATTTTATGCAATTAATAAGATTGCTATCTAGTCGCAAGAACTGATGTGCTGGTATATCGCTAATTTTAATTCTACTTACTTACTTATAAGAAGTTTTGAACCTTTGCTCTTATTTCTCAATGTGAATCCATATTAATGCACTAATTTAGAATACTACTATTACAGTATTAGGTTTTACATAATTCGTTACTGATTTTGAAATATTACCGCAGATTATTTTCAATTTACATCCCAGGATCAATTATTCTTACTATTCTTTTTCATTGTCGAATCTTAACAATTTGTTTCCCATTCATTTCTCCCAATTGTTTTCCCATTCATCCTCTTGTTACGGGCAATATTATAAACATAACCTAAAACAAAACCTGCAATTAATCTTTCAAGTATTCTTGTTACTAGGCTTCTCTGAACGCATTAGTACATTGCACGTTTTACGGCTGCTAATATTATGCCAACCAAATTGCCCAGCTATGCATAATTTGGGCATTGTATCATAAAGAACAAGTTATTGTTATTAGTTATTAGTAATAATGAAATAAGATTATTTTTTAACTACATTAGTAAATACATATTTCAAACTATATATACACAATACACTATATGTTAATATTTCGGGGAACTTAAATAAATATTGGTAATTTACCTGCTATTGCTATTGCTAACCAAACAGTTTACCGAGTCCCAAACTCAACTTATTTTGAAACTGAGGGTATCATTTATTTAATGTTTTATGGGGCACAATTCATAAACTTCACTTGAATATGAGAGAGCTCTTATTGGGTCTTACAGGAATTTATTCACACTACTCGCTTTATAAATAAGGTAACACAGAAAATGAATGAGAGGTACAGAAAATGAAGAAAATTACGATTACGAAAATTACGACCGAAGAATGTCAATTGTGACAGATCTGACGATGATAATTACTTCGAATTTGATATTTTTGTAATTTTTGTAATTTTTGCAATTTTTGTAATTTTTGTAATTTTTGTAATTTTTGTAATTTTTGTAATTTTTGTAATTTTTGTAATTTTTATAATTTTTGTAGTTTTGTAATTTTTGTTATTGTGATTAGAAAATGTAATACTGGAAAAATTATTATATTGTAATATTATAGATATAATTAGAAAATGTAGTACAGGAAAAAAATTATTAAATTGTAATATTATAGATATAATTAGAAAATGTAATACTGGAAAAAATTATTAAATTGTAATATTATAGATATAATTAGAAAATGTAATACAGGAAAAAAATTATTAAATTGTGATATTATAGATATAATTAGAAAATGTAATACTGGAAAAAATTATTAAATTGTAATATTATAGATATAATTAGAAAATGTAATACAGGAAAAAAATTATTAAATTGTAATATTATAGATATAATTAGAAAATGTAATATTGGAAAAAGTTATTAGATTGTAATATTATAGATTAGAGAATGTAACAATGTAATTGTTTTTGTCAAATATTATAAGGTAGCTGAGATTGAGTAGCTAAAAGTAAAGTAACCCTCCTTTCGTACCTATATGAAAATATCGATTTATTTAGATCATGGTTAAATGTTAAATGTCGGTCAGCGTAAACCATGCGCCTGAGAGAGATGCTGAAATCCACGTAACTGATGAGTGGATTTTCATTCACTATGTAGATAATAGAAGAGAAGCACTTGCATTAGAGAAGAAAAAATGCTATCCTTGCAGCTACGACCTAGGGCCATCTGTCTGAATTTTTTGAGGAAGAACTGTATATTAAGTTTGGTTTTTTCGTTACGTTACGTTAGTTACGTTTTAGTAGAAGAGATGATAAAAATAATTTCTGGAAATTGGTATTTCCGTATTGGTAGGCAGAAATATATAAGTTATATCCGCTGATAAGTAATAACTGCTTATGATATACGCCTTGCATTTATTCTGCATTAGCGATAAACGTCTTGCATTATTTCTGCAACAATAGAAATGTCTTGCAAAAGATAAAGAATACTTGAAGTAAACAATCTCGATTCATGTAAAAGACTACAGAAATAATGTTAGACTTAGTATTAACTTAGCATCGATAGATATTGTACCAACGTAACATCAGTGTCATACTCTGTCGTGTGTCGACACACGTTACGTGTGTCATCACGTAACAAAGTGTCTACAAGTGTCAGTCTACTCTTTGTTAGTTATACTCAGTATATTTTGTAATAACCTGTGTTTTGTCGAACCTCAAATAAATTTTTTAACGGCTAATCAAATAAGAACCGTTAACTTATACTTACTTTTTCTTATAACAGGTATGACTATGAATTTTCTGATGGTTAACAAACCATCAAAATAATTTGTTAAAAAAATATATAAGTGACTTTAAAGTGGGATTTTTTAAGAATCTATTCTATTTTTTAATTTGTTGTGGAAGTATACGGTTGAGTACTACGTTAAGTCCAAAAACAGAAAATGTTGGGGATTGTAACCAAAAGATATAGTTAAATCTCTATTTTTATATTAACAAAGCTTTCGAAATATCTTTATTTCTTCATCAGTGTAACAGTAACATCATTGTTTGGTTGCAATCTCCAACATTTTCCTTTTTTGGACTTATTTTTTAATGGCTATTGATTTGATAAACGTTTTTATCATTAACCATTAAATTTGTGTGATTATAATTTAAATTATTTTATAGGTAATATCATAAGAGAAATGTGCAGCCTGTCAATACCCCAATAATAACACCATCACCTCCTTTGGTGTCTGAAAATTCCCCAGCATCATCATCTGAAACTTCATCTACGGAATAATTAAACTTGGTGCTATGTGCATGAAATAAATTTACTTTTTTCAGTCTCTGTTGTTTTATTTTTCATTTACATACCTATTTATTTTCTATTGAATTTTTTTTCATAAAATTTGACTTTTAACATACTTATTGTTTTGACGTTAGACATGTTACTAGAATTATTATGTTTACGTTATTTTCATGTTTACGTGCACTTTAAAGTGCTTTCCTGGAAGTAACACATCAAATATAAATGAGTATAAAATTTAAGTAAATGGTGGCCATGAAATAATGTCAATTTTTTATGTAATTTTGAGGTGTGAATGATGTTATATGCTAATAATTTTTTATAAGATAATTGTGCTAAACTAATAGAGAATATGGATGATTATACTCGTTCACAATTTGGTGGTGATTAAATAAATTCAGTTTTTTATACAATTTTAGCTTGTGAACGAGCAAAATTGTAACTGTAAATTTATGGATAAAATTTGGTATAAATGTTTTAAAATATAAGCGTTTTTATGCATTTTCAAGAGAATTACTGAGGTTTTAACACAAATTTTTGTATCGTTTATAGACTGTTGAATTGTTAAGCTCTACAAGTAGTTTTGATCTCAAAAAGAGTAGAATAAAGCTAAATATGGTGGTTCACAAATTGGCGGTTCAGAACCGGCGTATATCAAGACTAGTCTTAAGTGTCATAAAAAATAAGAGCGTAATAAAAAATTCCAGAGTTTAAAAATAAAGATTTTGATTTTATTAGATTAAGACAAATTTCATGCATCTACAGATTCCTTAACTATTTATAAAAAAATATTTCAAATATGCGTATTGATCATCAATTGATATAGATATTAATTTCATTATTAATTATCATTATTAATTTATTATACGCATATAAATAGTTCAGAAACGTAACGAGATCAAGGACAGAAGCAACAAACCTATTCGATTCTCTATGTCCAGCGACGCTGGTATAAGTAGAATAATACCTGCTCTAGTGATGACATCTTAGAATACTTCTTCTACACAATACTGTACTTTGGCGTTTATTTGCTTTGACAATTTCTATATAACTACAAATAGTTGAACGATAATTAATTATAAATATCTTGTTTTGTAATTGTGAATTCTTTGTCTAAATAAAAGAATTTACAGTGTTTATCTCCGTTTGTCGTTCGCATAATTCAAACGTGGCCAAAGAAGACATCGGCATGCGCCTGAATTCAAAAACGATTTTAAAAATTGATTTTGTTTATTTTTGGTCAATTTATATAATTTTCAGTGCCTGAAATCCAATGTTGGTCTATTGATCTTGAAATTCTTGCGAGACCGAGTTCGATTTGTCAAAATCTTTCCTGTGGTGATTCCAGATCCGTAGATGGTGAAAGTTTGTTGGTTAGAAGGGCCTAGTAGTGTTAACTTGAACTGTTTATAAAGAAGATAACATACTAATACATAATTTTAGACTTTTTCTCCAGACATTTTGGAAAAGTTGTCGTTGTCCAAAAGTTTGTTTATTTTCTCCATTATTTTTCTAATTTCTATCCATATATTACCAAATCGATTAAGCCAAATGACATTCTTAATGTAATAACAACCATTTGAAATGTCTTGCTATTCCGTGGGAACGGTGTGCATATTTCGTTGTACGGTGTCGTCAAGCAGATTAAAATTATGTTGATTTTCGCAAGGATTACAGTAATTTAGATTGTTTTTGAATTTGAAATGATGATGAATGAGTGAAATTTTCATATAAAGGGATATAATCCTGGTTTACGTTAGTAATTTTGATTTCTCGCAGTACAAGTTGTTTAATGACGAAAATCTATCAGATAAAAGAGGTAATCGGCACTGCTTTGCCTGCCAACTAAAAGAAACTAAGATAAGTCTGTCAACTAGGAATACTTTCCAACCTAACTAAATAATATCACAAAAATGAATGCAAGTGTAATTGTTGAACTACTAATGAGCATGATGAAGTAATTTTAAACAAGGATGTATACAACAATATGTAATTAATACATTATGTGCTGCAATATTATAAAATAACCTCAATGAGGTTAACTGTCACCAGCGCTATATTTACATCTCCTCTTGGCATTTTACATCATCCAACATAATCTAACAATGATTAAAAACTGCTGTCAAAAAGACACATTTTCTCAGCACGTTTTAGTTCGCTATAGCGACCCTTTTGGCCTAACTGATGATTAGAAGTTCCTATATCGCTCCTTTAATATCCGGCTAAGACCAGGAGTCTTTCAACAGGGATCGAGCTTCCCACCAACAGATGGCACCTGATACCCGTTAGATGGACAATGAAAAATACCAAGGAGTGATGTGAATATAGCCCTGGTGACAGCTAACCTCGTTGATGTTATTTTGTAATATTACAGTACATTACTCTGATGGACAGTTTTTGCTGGTATCTTCATGTTATGCTAGCTGCACTTCATTCAGATTTTTCTTCATTTTATCGGTTATTTCTTGTTGATAATATCTTTCAGGATTTATCTGAATGGAGGATTAATGCTACATAAGTAGAAGAGTGAAATAGTTGATAATACCTTTTTTAACACTTACTGTTAGTAAGTGTAGTGATTTCGCAGTATGTGTTGGCTCCAACTAGTTTGTGATGTTTGTTGGAACAAAACTGTACTAACCGTTCCTATAATTCACTTGAATCACCCTAGGTAATAATTTAGTAAAGGATGACCAGATTGTGAGATTTGTATATCCCATTTGAAAAACGCCCATAATTTAATTTATATTCGAATTAATATGTATGCAAATATTCGATCCTTTGATTTTGTGTATCTTCGTTTTTGTTTATATTATAAATCGCAATGGGAGCCCCATCGTTCGACATTTAAGTATGTGCAGGAAAGAATGTTTAAACCACACAATATTTATATAATACAAATGTACACAGTAACTACAGCTACGCATTTACATGTTCGTCATTTTGTTTGCGTTTAATCATTGGTAAATAAAATAAAACTTGGGATTTACAGTGAGATAAAGAAAAGGACATTCATGCAATAAGAAAGGTAAGTAGTGGAAAAATATTAACAAATAAGTAAACAATATATATGTACACTCAAGTACACTAAAAACCACTAAAGGAGTAGATGTGGATACTGTAGTATAGACACGAGAACTGTGGAATAATGTGGCAATCACTAAGGTATTGGTATACTCCGTATTGGACTATGTTCTCAAGGGAGTATGACTCAAAATACGTTCACTTCACAAAGTTTAACGAGATAATTTATAACTTAACTTATTCTGCCTTATTTAATCTAGAGCTCGTCTTGTTACTAATTGTTTAGCTGGCGCGAAAAACATACATATTTTAATCTTAGCTTGAAGCGTTGCTAACATTCAATTTTCGGAAATTCACGGACCTTTATTGTAAACTGTAGAACCGAATGATGTGACAAGAACTTTTTCTATTCTGCATATCATGTTGTATTCCAAATCTAAAAGAAAATTAATGCTTTATTTTAGTACAAAAACATGTCAAATATTAAGAACTAAAGGAAAAGTGTGAAAAACCTCAGAGATTTTTAATTATATATCAATTAGCGTCTATAAAAAGGGCATAAGGCACTTTTTTTTATGGAACACCATGAATGTTTTTCCAGAATCAGAGAAACTGTTCTATTTTTTTTTCATAACAATTACGTAGGTAAGGGTAAGACAACCAAAAAATAAGACGATCAGTTAATTGTTCAAATTGCGAATAAAATTATTTAGTGAATAAAATTTCAACAACCTACATATTTGAAGCGGTCATCATTTTCCTTTACACTTACCTCAATGCGATTCCTTGCATTTTGTCGAAAACTCCGAGAATAATACTTATAATATATTATTTATAAATACTTCTATTTAGCTAAATTGCGATTTCTTTGTTTTGTTAACTTTTAGTATGTTTCTATGGCATTTTTTATTATTTCTGTTATTTATTATTTATACAAACTGCGGAATTGTGCCAAAAGTGATAATTGTATATTAGTTTTGATAAACATTTTTAGCGAAACAAAAGTTCATATTCTTTTTGGGTCTTTAAACGAAATAATAACTGTATTTCGTTTAGAGTATTTAGAAAAATACTCTAGAATGCTTTCTTTAACAAATTTTGTAAAAAAATATTAAAAAATAAAATAGATTGAATTAAACGTGACGAAAATTTTGATGTCCTCTAGTAGTAGACGTTATTATAAGAAAATTTTCAATATGTTACTGAATCTCACTGTCTTGCAAAATCCCAAATTATGTCAATTATCTTAAAAGCTAAGATAAACAAGTGTAGGAAAAATTGATAAAGGTTTAGATCGATTGAAGAAAGGCAAGCAAACATGCAATAACATTTCCTTTTTCGGTTTTTGCTTCGGGATATTTTCTGTTCTTTTTTAAATTGTCCAGCAAATGTGCTATTTTTCGCTTAAGTGGATGCACTGTATAAAATTTATTATAGAGAAATTTTGAATGCAAATTTTGTTTATTTAAAGTTCTAGTCTATAACCGTTTATAAATGTTTTGAATTAAATTAGAGAATTTGCCTTAATCATATTAGTTTTGGCAGCTAAAATGAACATTACAATGGTAACCAGTTTCGCTTTAGAAGTTTGGATGAACAATCGAAAAATGTCAAACATCTGCATGTGAATTGTCCGTAATTGTTTGATATTGTTATTTGATATTCACATACCATTTACGCAATGAAGAGCAAATACTAGAAACTTGTTTGATCACAATTTCGTGAGCATTGACTTCATATTTCTCGTTTTTATTTGAGTATGTGTAATATGTGGTTGTAGAAATAATATAAAAGAGCGAGTAGGATGAAAACTCGACAGCAATTTAGCAATGTTTAAGAATAGAGTGTTCTTGAGCATCCTAGTTTTAGGTATTCTGTTTGTAAGCAATACAGAATGTTACAATTGGTGCTTTTACTACGGCCCCTACCGAGATGTTATAGTGATTCGATGCCCTACTACTATCAGTAAGTTTAAAGGCATTTATCAACAGTAACTTTCGATTTTATTACCTACTAAATGTTATAGTTATTCGTTCAGGATTTGGCGAAGAAAATAGGGATTGTACTGAAACTAATCCATGTGCATATGAAGGTGAAACAATGACCGAGTAAAAGTTTTTATTTTATTTTATGTAATATTATGTTGTTATAACAATAAACAAATATTACATCGAAATACTATTTGAGTACGTGTATACAATAGAATTCTTAATAAAATTAGTTTCCCTGTGCCAGTTTATCTATAAAAATATGATCAACAATCTTTATTTTAAATACACAAAATAACAAAACGTATACACTTATAAAGATTAGTAAATGTGTAATTATTTATTGTGTTCATACAATAAGTTATTAACAAAATGATTAGCAACCTGAGGAGAAGCAAACGGTTCTCCGATTCTAAAATGAGGAAGCTGCTGGTGTGATCCTGCTACTCAGGATAAATGTGCATATAATCGATGCATAAATACGATGGACAAAGGTGTAAAACCAATTGCGTTGTACGCCTTCATTTTACAAAGCCTTGCTCTCAAACCGATTCTCATTCGAAATTCTTGTAATGCAACAACGTAATTTCTAATATTCACGATAACATTGTAGTAAACTTACTCTGGTAGATCTATTCTTTTAGCTTAATCTGGTTATACATTAGATCATCAAAGAACCATCGCATATAATTTTTCTGAAATACAGTTCATATGTAGCGGGCCCTAGAGGTACACACCCTTATACAAAATAATTCATATCGCCTGCCGTCTAAGAACTATCACATCTACATCGACACACACAATACTAATTCACAGCGGTACTATAAGCGAAGTAGTATTGATGCACAAAGCATCCTAGCGTAACAGCAAAATAGTTTATATCATCTGTCGGCGAATTAGGTATACGTATAGATTCGAACTCGAACAAGATTGTTGAAAGATATCGAATTAAACATAACTGCGTAGAAGCGAATACAGCAGAAAGAAATCGAACAGAATTGAATATAGTCAACCAGTAACAGAATACAATTGAACAAAATCGAATAAAGTCGAATAGGACTGAATACAACAGAATACAGCTAAATGTAATCGAATGAATCCGAATATAATCAAATGCAGTTGAACGTAGCCGAATAGACAATGATCAAACGGAGCGTAATCAAATGCAGTGCTACGTAACTGAATGGAAACGAACATAACTGGATGTAGCCTAATGTAGCTGAATCGAATCGAATGTGCCAAAGAGAGTCGTGCATTACCGAATATAGCCGAACGCGCCCGAATAGAACCTTGCCTAACTGATTATAGCCGAATGGAACAGGACAAAGGACATAACCGAATATATTCGAACGGAGCGGAATATAGCAGAACGTAATCAAATTGAACCGAATAACCGAATATAGCCAAATGGAATGTAGCCGAATGAAATCGAGGAGAACCATATATAGGCGATTGTAGCCGAAGGGACCGAATAGAAGCGAGCAAATGTGAATATAGCCAGTCGTTTCCCATCGGAATCAAAAATAGCCAAACGCATTCCTACGGCACTGAATAAGATTATAGAACTAAACGAGATTAAACGAAATAAATTATAACTCAGGAACTTACCTTCCGATCATGTTGTACTCATACAAATGAATAGGAATAATATAAAAATGCTTTTCCCTGACTTCAGACTTCTAGGTACCAAAAATATCGAATTTTAAGTGATTATTTTTTATTGAAAATATGTTAATGAACGTCACCGATATGAGATGATAAACACCGGCACGTTAGTTTTTTGTTAATATGTCATTGTGTGCAAATGATTGTGTTATTGGGAATACGAATGTTAATATTAGTTTTGTTTCCCTGCTAGGAAGCATGAGTGGTAATCTCAGGTAGCATGAAATTCTGTTGTTGATTCGCTTGCTTACAGGATACATATATATATTAAATATTTTTATAAAATAAAAATTATTTCTTCTTGCAATTGCCAAAATATGAACGCCGGCCCGATACTTCTGAAAACGACTACCGAAATGTAATCCCAACACTGTATGTATATATGAGCGATATATACATATAGCGATATATATACATCATCGATATATGAGCGATGGGTCGCTCAATAAATACATATGTAGAAGCCGGGTTGTCCAAGAAATATATTACTTTTGTACAATGATATACATTTATTATAGTAATTATTTAACTTAGGCTATCGCTCACTATTCGAGTTTAAGTTATAATCTAGTTAAATACAATAAAAAACTATATTACAGATGTTTAACAAAAAAAGAAAATCTCCGTATAATTACAGAACAATGTATCCTACCGTGTTGCCTCTTGTGTTTCTGCTAGGTTAAGACAGGTAAAAGCTTTCCTTGCTCGCCGCAGCTGTAAGATTTCCCCGGACGTACACCATTGTTCTTATACAAGGCTAAATAAAGAAACCAAGAAGTGTACTTTATCATACAGAGATCATCAAACATTCCGACTAATTAATCTATAAATTCACAGGTGCGATGTGTTGGAGCTACACTATGGTATCAGCTAGATGAAAGCTAGTACCAACATGCTGACATTTCGTCCACATTTAGGCAATCCATAAACTTCACTATAGTAGTTTGTAGTAAATTTAAATACTTAATGCCGCCTACATTTTCCAGATAAATTTTATACGGAAGGTTACTGTGATTTTTTAATTTTGAAAAAATTCGGTCTTATAAAAATTAGTAGTTTAATAATTCCGAAAGTATATATTAGTGTGGAAAGCAAGAGCAGATTCTGACGCAGGTACAAACGCAAAATTACTGTTAACAAAATCAACTTTAGTTGTTTATTCGTAATAAATAAACGATTTCATAAGGATATAGGAAGTAAAGGAAGGATGTTTTGCTTTTGTCAATTTTTTTAGAAACAAATAACATTTCAAATGTGGCACGTCTATAGTATATAAAAAAAAAACCGTAATTTAGGAATAATACTATTTGAATAAGAAAGTTGGCATTCGTTCTGGTTTAATCAAGAGTGACTTGAGATTGAAAATATATTGAGCAATACACTATTATCACAAGTATATTAATGTAATATTAACAAGTATACTTCTTCTTCCAGAAATACTTCTAATAAGTCACCATCGGGAATGACCCGTATTTATGAAAATTATAAGAAAGTAGAGGATGGAAAAATATCATAAATCACGATTACTGGGAGTACAGTTTTTGACGGATCGCTGAAGATATTTAACTATTTGAAGCACTCGGTTTGCCGATATTCCCCGTATAAAAGAATCGATAGATAGCAGCAATAAATAGATGAAATTTTTTGCCTACGAACGTGAACATGTCTAAATGAAATTCCGGGAGTTTAATCTCTCTAGATGAAAATACCTCCATGATAATGCTTTCGTATTAATTCTGTTCCCAACTGACCTAAATTTGCTCGGGAATTTTGCTTTCGGCTACTTGATACCGGAGAAATTTAGTTATAATA
The DNA here is from genome assembly GCA_020654165.1 of Oryctes rhinoceros. NCBI lineage: Eukaryota > Metazoa > Arthropoda > Insecta > Coleoptera > Scarabaeidae > Oryctes > Oryctes rhinoceros. Next base: position 8,971,886 of record JAIOKQ010001008.1, read on the forward strand.
GGATTGATAAGGTCATGTTCATAAATTTCAGATATTTTGTTATTATTAATTATAGTATAAGTACACCTACAATAAAGAAGAATTACTAGAAATGTCCACGTTTCGTAGAATTTATTACGCTAAAGTAAATTCATTTTGCCAAAGAATTGTTTCAGTTATAACTAAAAAATCCCTGTTTTAACAATTTAATATGCATTTACAAACAATCTTTGTAAATGCATATTAGCGAACATAACTAACTGAAGAAGTAAGAAGTTGGGCGATTTTTCCTTTAATTCAACTGTAGTAGAGAAGAGTTTGGCTGCCATTGGTAGACGGAACCAATAACTTTTTGTTGTTGTTACTAGTGTTGGTTCGGAGGTTTAATAGAGTATTTCGTAAATAGTGTACGTTTCATGTAACCATCGTGAATTACTAATTTTTTTAATTCGTTTTTCCATTCATCTTCACTGTATTCAACATATTCATTGTCGTAACCGTTTAATCATGACTTCTATTTTTCAAAATCTTTCAGAAGTGCAGTAACACCCTTACTGGAATAGTATCTGTGACAGAAGTTGATCTTTCTAATGTTCTATTCCCGTCATCTTAAGTCGAAGGTGGTCCTGGTTTCTGAATGAAATTTTTCGTTACTCCAGCCTGGTTTGAGAGATCAAACCAGGCTGGACCATTTGGTTTACATATGAGTTTACTCAATTTAATTTACTCAATTCACTTTAATTAGTTTCTAATTTATCTGGCTCTTGTTGATGCGCTTGTATACGTTGTAGTAATTATCTACACGAAGTAATAAATAATAATATAAAATAAAAGTAATAAATAATAATAATAATAAAAAACCACGTTGGTTTCGTGAAATTAGGCGAAGCTCAAGTGTTGCTGGAAAAGGAGAAATGGACTAACTTTCGCGTTAAAAGTTAATTTACGCATCGAAAGTAGCACAAATTTTGTAAATTAAAGAATAAAACTAGCAAAAATTTCAACAATTTTTGTCTAATTTATTTATTTTCTAACTGTATCTAACTGTATTTGTGTTCCTCGTTACTGACTCTTCTTGAAGGAATTCCCAAGGGAAAGTTGCTGCAAAATATATCAGAAAATGTCGTAATCAGGATATATGTCAGAAGACTGGGACAATGCAGAAAAATGAAAACAAATTCTATAGAAGATCGTTTTATACGTTTAATCGTTAGAAGAAAAAGACCTTCAGGTTACCTCATGTAATGTTATTAACGGGGGTATGGTAAAAAAGATTAAACAATGCCTGTTTGAAGCACTATGGACTCGTTTCGCAGGTACCATTTCAACTGCCGCTTACAAAATTGGGATATTGAGAAATGGAGATATGTGTTACTCGCTGACAAGTCAAAGATTTGCCAATAACCACCGGGAAAGAATTTGAAGAATGCCAGGTGAGTTGTTCATGAACCTGTTTTCAAAGCAGGATCTTCTATAGTAGGTGAAAGCATAAGTTTTTCTAAAACCCGAAGTACTATAACAGTATTAAGATGTCTAGATTGGTTGTCATCCCTATGGTAGGAACTTTCTGCTAGTTTTCATGGATCTGAGTTTATTTTGATGCACGATAATACTCCGCACATGGCGTATACCATAACTGACTTATTGCTGAGGATACCAATGTCAAATGGTAAGCTGAAAGTCCGGAAGTAAATCTTATTCAGCATTTATAGGATAATATAGGTAAGAAAGTTCGAGTCCACCTACCGAGGAATATGACACTAGCATCAAGAAGAGGTTGCAATCCTAACCCAAAGTATACATTCCGGGCCAAAAGCTTGTATTACAGATGGTGTTAATATAAGATTTTATTGGACTTTCAAGCAACTTTCGTGCAATGAAAATTTAAAAAGAACTTTGATTTCCTAAATTTCTGTGCGATGTTTAAAATTTGAGGAAGTTACTTGTCCGCTTATTATCACATAAAATAATTTAAAAGTCTATAAAAATGTCTATACTTAGTGATGATTGACGGTTTCTATTTCAGTAGAATTCAAACCGATGTAATGCTTGGGAATATATTGGGACGTGTTAGAAAGACCCACTTTTAATATTTCAAGTTACTTTCGGCATCTATGCATTGATATTTATAGTGTACAAATTTTGAGATTTATTAAAAATCGTCGCATGAATTGAATTCTCTAATTTTAACTTTCCATAAAAATTAATGTACTATAAACCATATAATTGATTTGTAATTAAATTCGAATATCACCCCTAACTCTCACAGAATGACTCCACTACCATTTTACCCTTGCGCAAGCGTTACACGACCATTTGAATATATATAAGGAGAACTTTTCTTAAATTCTCGGTAATTCTTTCCAGTATTCCCAATATGCTAAAACATTTGCTATTCTGTCTATTTTTAAGCAGTAGTATATTCTTCTTTTTTAACGTAAATGGTATGAAAACGATATTTTTAAAATACATAGTAACAAAATTTTCTTTTCGTTAGGAAATTACATTCAAAATGACTATATATATCATGTTCCTCTTGATGAAGACAATTTGGTAACCTTGGATTGGCAAATCGACTATAATCAGGAGAACTTAATATTTGAAGTACATTTACCTACTAATTTCAAATGGTTTGCGATAGGATTCTCTGACAGAGGCGAGTTGTTCCCAGCAGATTATTGCATCCTATGGTACAACTGGAGAAACGATGTGCACTTTCAAGTAAGTCAAATAGAATATTTAAGAACTATTACGTTTGTAAAAAATATTTCGCCTTATTTATCTTGATACATACACAAAGGAAAGCGAACTAATACTCAGTTTTTTTTGTTTTCTTTCTTGAAGATCTTTATTTCCTCGTGACCACTACGATTTAACATTATCTACGATTATTATACGGTTATTATATTACAGAATTTAGACGGTTTTGGAAAAATAGCTCTAATAGGACATCCGTAAAAATTTCTTGATTTAGACCATTTACATTTGGAGATATTTGGAATTGTTCTTTTAATATTTGCTCTTAATACAAATATTTTTATCTGTATTATTAAATATTTCACTTTTTATTAAATTAGTTATTATTCTCTAAGCAAATATATTATTTGGGAAGAAAAATCAATATTGGACTATCTTTATTGGACTATTTAGTCTATCTTTTAATTTTTAATGTAATTGTATTCTGCATGAGCGAAATTTATTTTTTCTGGGTACTATGTTAAGAGTTAACTAGCAAATGACAATTATAAAGAGGTATAGCAAGCAACAAACAATGACTAGATCAAAAAAAGTCAACAAGGAGAAGAATTTTTTTGCACTTTGTTTAAACTTACATACTTTTTTTGTAGTTTGACTAAAGTCACGTACTGTTAGCTAATTATATAAGATAGAAATATCTACTAAACTATCGCAGATGAAAATGGTATTAGTACAGTTAATAACAGTTTTAGATATTAGGATACCCATCCGTTTTTATGTATAGGACTCATTTGTGTCAAATCGTGTATTATGTAATGTAAAACTTACATTCATAACACACTGGTTTTTCTCTATTGTGCCGAAAGCTTTAGTTACTCTCACCACACACAAAAAAAATTTTCAGAATTGATTAAAACTACATTCTTATTGCTTGCGTAGATCAGGCTGACTTTAGTATTAGAGCATTGTCAATTATTTTCTTTTCTTCACTATCTATAATACGAAAAAGATTATACAGATAAATCACAGATCATAGATTATCAAAAGAAAATGAAAGGAAAAAACTAAAAGTCATTAATCTTACTACATTACATCTTTATACATCACATTACATCTTTGTACATCGCTATAGAGTGCATCTGTTATGTGGCACATAGAAGTGACGGGAGAAAAGGATAATAGATTTGTACGAGGTATGGGAAGGGAGAAAATAGGAAAAGAACGTGAAGATGTGTAAGGAACTAGAAAATGCAAGGAAAAAAGCAAGTCGGGACAATCAAGGACACCACGTATTAATTTTCAGGCAAAATGTGTTCCCGACGAGAAGCCGCGGTGCGCATCCCTTGTCGATTGAGAAGAGCACCATAATCGATATCTAAAAGGATAAGAATTTGGGAATTCTCCGTTGAATCTTCTCAATTTGAAGTTGCAAAAAAATGTAGCGCGGTGACTAAACAGGTTAAACATATTCGAGTTTGATTACAACAAAGGTATAAAATAAAGTTTTGAAAAGGGATATATTCTTAAAGTATCTGCAGGTGCGCATTACGAAGCCTAAAACATTCGATGCGGAAATACAAAGATTGTTACTATCAAAAATAACTCCAGGATTGCAAAATTCATTAACTCTCAAAAGTGTTTGGCTGTTAATGTAGTAAGTGGAAGAAATTGAGTTAAATTTCCTTGTGAATGACATGTAACAGCACTTGTTCACATTAATCAGCAGGTTTGAAGAGGCAAACCAATCGGTGATAGTATTAAAGTTATGCTGTAGCTCTATAACGTCATTCCAGTTATTAATAGGCATAAATATTTTTAAATCATCTGTTTAGGCTAGAACAGGACAGAACAGAACAATATACAGAAGCAAGTAAATTCTTAACGTATAGACTGAATAATAAAACACTCAAATTCGACCCTGTAGGGTACCTGAGGACGGACTAAATTCGAAAGATTTGAATCCATTATAAAGACATATTGGTCAAGTAGAACTTTAGTAATCGAATGAGTAAGTGATGGATTGAAGCCAAAAGTGTTAAAGTAAAATATTATGATCTAATGTGTCAAATGCTTTAACTGAGGTCTACGTATATCACATCAACTTGTACTTGCGCGTCAAGATGTTGATTTTTCTTTAATGCTTTCTTTAATACTGTTGATTTGTGTGAAATTTTAATAGTGTCCTTGTTATCTTCGATTTGTTTTGGATATTCTAGTTCTTAGTTGGATTCTTCTGGTAGTTTAATGGTGTGGACCATAAACTATTTTCTTGATTTAATATCGGTTGTGGTTACTCATGATTCTGAACTTCTGTGTTGTGCAATTGATATTCCTGAATTGGTGACGGTTTCGTCAGCGAATTTCACTTGATTTCACTTGAATTATTCACTTGATCTGGAGTCTAGACATTCTTTGGTGGTATTGATAAGAAAATCTGTCTTTGGAAAAATCGGAATTGATCCTCTCAGAAACACATGCGCGGTAGGAAATGCTTTGGAATAACTGTTATTCGGAAATTGTTTCACAACTTGAGATGAATTATTATAAGGATTGTGTTTTACCGGTGGTAATATTTTCCTCTGTAACTGTGGTGGTTAATTGTTTAGAATTATGATGCCTTTCGGCGCGCGAAATTTTTTTCTTGAAATTTTCTGCGTCTTGTACGAGTCCAATAGCTTCTTCTAGTGATGTAGGTTTTAGTGATTTTACATGAATTTTATAAGTCTTCAAGTGTTATTTGCGCCAAAATTATAGCGCGTTGAGGTTTATACTTGATGGTCGGTGTTATAGTTAATTTGGATTTTAATTTCGATAAGAGTCCGCGTAGTTTTTGTTTTCGTTTTCTTTAGGATATTCTATAGGATTTATCTGCAAAGTACTGCGTCTGTATTTTTAAATTTAACCCATGTATCTAGTTCGTTTTGAGAACATGCTAGTATTTTAGCCGTATCTCTTAGTTTGCTTAAATTTGTTTGAAAAATAAGATCTTTAACTGCAGCTTGGCTTTTATATTTTTCTACCAATATTTCACATACTTTAACAAATAAAATTATACGGGTACTTCACCATTAAAAGTTAGAATTGCATCTAGTTCTATTTTGAAGAGTTGCCAATCAATTTCGGATTGGGTGTTCATTTCGTCAATCGATGTAATGGCAATTTCTGAACGATTTGAATTAAGTCGTCCAGTATGTTTGTTTGTTAGTAGATTTCTTTTCTCGGGTGTTACCAATTAAAAGATATGGACAGCATTACTGTATGACTTTGGGATATCTGCTCGGATATGCGGTTACAATAATCTGGTTGATTTCAATAGTTAGGGATGTGCCGTATTATAATAAGAACAGTACGCTTTTTGCTTTGAGGCGGTAAGATATTTTCTTATTTTGGATTGGAATATTAGATTCAGCGAATATAGTAGCCCACTTTGATCAATAGTGTTGTAGTCTGCATATATTTTCTCCGATACTCGCTCCTCTTCCAAAGTGTTAAAATACACTAATTTTTTACACTTAAATGTGTACTAAATTACATGACAACAATAGTTCCTATCGCTATTAAAATATGCTGATATATTCTTCTGACTGGAATTGTTCAAGGTTATCCATGTTGCATTATGTGGCTTGCATGCTGCATTTTGTGATACTTTTAAATTTAAAGTATTTTCCAATCATCTTACCAAGAACTTTGAAAAAAATGATATTTTACTTACCTGCAATAGTAACAATAAGAATATTTGTAAATATCAACAAGAAATGCATTACTTGAATGCATAATACTTGGTAATTTAGAAGAATAGTTTCCTTGACGTGTTTTCTTTTTGTTTCGTTGACTGCACAAATTTATTTTATCTTTTCCAGTATTATCTGAGGCTGAGTCTAGCGAGGGATTTTTTGATTTAGTTTTTAATACATGTTTTGTAGGACGTGCATTCTGACGAAGCTGGGGTATTATTACTCGATGAACAACAAGACTGTTTAAACTTCAAAATTAGGCGCGATCGACAAATGACCAAGTTTACATATCAACGAAAATTTGACACATGCGATGAGAACGATTACATTGTTGAGGTAAGTTTAGCAAATGCTTTTTCTAAAACGATATGTATTATTAGATATAGCTTTCTTAGTATACTTTCCAAGTAAATTGTGGTTTTCATATTATGCGATAGTCTCTCTCCATACATCTACGGAGGGGTTTCTTAACATAATTTCTGTTTGACTTTTTAGCATTAACAATTGTATTTACAAAAGCTTGCCATGCTTCTTGATACTACCACATTATGTCGCGGTGGTTGCATCTTTAATCTCTGTATCTGTATCTGAAAAATTTAGAAAAGAAATTCACTAATATAGCTGGAAGACAGAACAAAATAAAAAACTCTAGTAGTGATATTTGATTAACAAGTACCAGTTTTTTTTTTTGTATTTCACATTTGTATATTGTAAATAGCTACGTTTCTTTTTTTTTTAATCAAGCATCTAATACTATAATTACAAGAAGGTATAAGTTCATTTTCTGTATAGCTGAAACCGAACTAAACGTTGCAAAGAAATGACTTTACGACTGGATCCCTAACTAAACCAAGTGTTTTAAGCTTGGGAGTCAATTCTATACTATCATTTATTTTGATGAGATATATTCGGATCGGAAGAGGGGATATTCGTTCATTTATTACTCTGGATATATATGTGACCACTGAATTATTTCACATTTACGTACAAAGCATAAAAATATAAAATTAGCTATCTAACTAATTTTAAAGTTGCAAGTCTCTGATTAATTAAATTAATCTGTTACGTAATTCGTAGGTGTACTGTCGATGCTTAGTTATTATTACCTATTAGCTGTCGTGTAAATTCATGTGTAAGTTACTTTTGTGTTCACATTAAGTTAAACTTTAGTAGTTATTTGTGATGTCCAATGATATGAATATATTTCTTTTCATTTTATGGTAATATAATTCGGCATATATTCAGCTACCGTGGGCCGTAATATTCAATGAATATTCTGCGGTATGATTAAATGTAGTAAATATTATTGATGTGAGAACTTCATGTGTAATCTAAAGTTTGTACAAAATGTTCTTTTTAGGAATATACTGGCGACGAAATATACGTATATAATGCTGAGATAACTTAGCTTCCTCGTAGTATTGACGGAATAATTCACGGCAAACGCAACAAAAGGAGAGAAAAAAAGTACACTAACACGCATGTTTCCGCCTATTCGGCGTCATCAGTTGCTGTTGCTTTACAGTTAATGTCACAACTTCCATAACGACAAACTCGACATTTTTTGGCGTCCTCTAGTGCCATAGAAGCAGTAGAAGCAGTCAGCCTTGGACGGCAGACAGGCGTTTCTATTGCACAAGAGGGCATGTGCACATGAGGGTCAAGAAACGTGGATTTTGTCGTTTTGGAAGTTGTGGCATTAACTCTGAGGCAACAGTGACAGAAGGTAGAGATGAAAGTACGTTCGAAACCGCGGTGATATTTTTTTCTCTCCTTTTGTCGCGTTCATCGTGAATTATTCCATCAATACCATAAGAGAGCTAAACTATCTTAGCATTATATATCTTTACAAAGCCGAGAATTAATCAACATTTTACAATAACGTAGTGCCTTTGTGCTGGTAAATATTCTTCTAGTTTACATTATAAATATGATATTTCAGGACGGAACTACGCATATCGTATGGGCAAAAGGATTAACGGCTTTATATAAAGCAGACGGATTAAATGTTAGCGTTCTAGATAATAACATGGTTAGAGTTCAATTACTAAAGAATGCATTCTTAACACCAACAAGTTTGAAGAACACCTTAATTTTGGATATAGTAGCGCACAAGGCCGAAATTCCAAACGTGGACACTACATATTGGTGCCACGTTCATAAATTACCGGCGAAATTTAATGTCAAGCATCACGTTTATCAATATGAGGCTGTCGTTGATAAAGAAAATGAAGGAGTAGTTCATCATATGGAAGTATTTCACTGTGTAGCTCCACCTAACACAGATATTCCTTTATACGTTGGCTCTTGTTTTTCACCACAGAGACCCATTTCAACCCAAGTTTGTAAGAGGGTATTGGCAGCATGGGCAATGGGAGCAACTGCTTTTACGTACCCCGAGGCAAGTAATTCTAATTCTATTTAATAACTATTTAAGTAATGCTTAAATATGGCCAAGAATAGAATATAGAAAAATAGAATATATAAGTAACAAGTAAGGAGTAACAAGTAACAAGTAACGAGTAACGAGTAACGAGTAACGAGTAACGAGTAACGAGTAACGAGTAACGAGTAACGAGTAACGAGTAACGAGTAACGAGTAACAAGTAACAAGTAACAAGTAACAAGTAACAAGTAACAAGTAACAAGTAACAAGTAACAAGTGTGCCGTTACACACATTAACATTTTTTAACAAATTACACTGATATTGACACATATCAGTACAATAAAGTTATTGAAATGCTTTTGAGCCTCAAAATGGTTGATTCCGATATACGACACAGGCGATAAAAAACGAAAAAGCCTTTTAATCCAGAACGTAATTGGCTTTCTGTTTTACATGAGTAGCCGATATGAGAATATTTTTATTTTATTTAAAACTCGAAAACAAGCAAAAATTGTGACCATTTACAAGAGTCTTTAAATTAAGCGATAACTTGAAAACAAATGAAAATTATATAAAAACATATTATTATTTTCACGTATAATGTAATACACTCCTGGAGTTCTGTTCCTCCCGACTTCACTCCAATAGCATATAATCTATAATGATTTTCATTACTGTTGATATAAAGTTTTTGATAATTGATATTGCAAACGTGTGCATGAGTTTTAATAATTCCTCATTTGTGCAGTTGTTTGTTTCCTTTACAGGAAGCAGGTTTGCCAATCGGAGGACCAGATTTCAATAAATACATCATGCTGGAGGTCCACTACAATAATCCAAAGCTGCGAAATGGTAAGTATGCTATACGTATTTGCTATAGACAGATTTTCAGAGAAATCTTAGCGATTTAAAATTAGTAATAACGGCATTTCGTTGAAACATCATTACGACATACGGGAGTACTGTTATTCCATCTGGTTTTTGCATTTCCAATTTTAACTTTGTTAAAGCTTTACGCTATGAAATAGATGAAGTAGAAATTTTGTTTCAAACACAAAATTTTTTTCAAAATAATAATTTGTCGCAAGACATCTATTGGTGTCCAAACTACTCACATCTATGGCATGAAATTATCCCTTAGAAATATTTTATAACTTAATAGCTGCGTATAATCTACTACTATTTACATATGTATCTTGAGCTCTTTATATTGTTGTCTAGGGTGTCTTCTCTTATAAATGAAAACACGCTTATTTTAACGATAAAAATATATTAAAATACGGTAAGTTAAAATAAACGAAATCACTACACTGTTATATATCTGCGTTCAGAACATATAACTTGCGTTTTAAAATACGAAACAAAGCAAAATTCGGTTGGTTGTATATGGTCCGGTCCGTTGTCGGTTACGAGTGCCTCCCACAGACCACTGTAGCATCTGCGATCGTTGTCGGAAGTGTGAAGGCCTAGAAACAATAACCAAAAAATATGTTACTAAGATAGCTTAGCTTCCTAATGGTATTGATATAATAATTTACGGCAAACTACTTTATTTTACCCTACTTTCTACCGCTGTTACCCCACAGTTAATACCGCAACTTTCAAAACGATAAACTCGACATTTCTTGGCGCCCTCTAGTATCACAGAAATGAATGCTTGCCGGTTAGGTAGCAATGACATAAACTGGGCACTGTTCTCCAAACCATCTCTCCAGCAGTTCTCTGACTGCTATGCACGGGATAGCGATGCTGGTAATGCTTTGGGAAACCGCACATGGTAATATTCTGACAGGTTGTGTATAAACAGAACACATCAGAAAATGGCTATAAATAATAATCAACAAATATAACGATAAGATAGCTTAGCTTCCTCATGGTATTGATAAACGCAAATGATTGCAAACGCAACAAAAGGACACTAACACACGTATTTCTACCTATCTCCTATAGAGTCATTGTGGTATCGGGGGTAATGATATAATCTGCCGCGTTTTTTCTTTTTCATCTACTATATATAGACTTAAAATTGGACATGTCTGCAGCGCGAAACACCTGTACAGACTAGGCATTTTAAGAAATTCCATATTTAAATATGATAATGAGTCGACAGTCGATACCAACCATATATTCTTTCAGTGTGCAACCTATATCAATAATATAACTAAATTTATGTGTAATGTTTAACCACTAGTCATGTTTCCTGTGAACATATCTTGTTTATTATCTTCAGATAACAACGCTGTTTTTGGATATATTCTAGACTCCCTGTAACAAGCACGTCTTTAGTTGTAGTAGATGTTGATCCTTTGTTGCTTTATTCCTCGTATATGTTATCCTTGTTATCCGTGGTCTAGTATTGTCTGTCTATAAAATCGTTACGACGGGCCCCGTGACGTGAAGTGTATGTCCCAGTGTATCCTACTCGTGTATCTTCAATCTTTTCTTCTGGTGCGATTAGTTTTTTAAGTATATATTATAAACAATTAATTATATTGCCGTGGCTAATTGCCTAGGTACCAAGGTCAATAAACAAGAAAAAATACTTATGTATGTAAGTCAATAAATCATCAGATATTTAATTTTGAAAACATTGCAGGTATCGTTGATAGCAGTGGGATAAGATTTTACGTATCTCGCAATTTACGCCCTATGGATGCTGGTATTATTGAACTTGGTCTGGAGTATACAGACAAAATGGCTATTCCACCTAGACAGTCTAGCTTTTTATTGTCAGGGTACTGTGTAAGCGAGTGTACTGCTGTGGTAAGTATTTACAAAGACTTTGGTCTAGAAGTAACTCATTCGTACGAAGTCACCTGGAAAGCAAAGTCTTTAACTTTAAATTTAATTCTTCCTGCATATAACGTCCTGTATTCGTATTACAGAGTTTGCCCCCTCAAGGGATTATGGTTTTTGGTTCCCAATTACATACGCACTTGACTGGAACGAAGGTATGGACTAAACATTACAGAAACGGCCGAGAACTTGTAGAACTAAACAAGGATAACCACTATAGTACACATTTTCAAGAAATTAGGAGACTAAAGCGTATAGTTAATATCTTACCTGTAAGTATATGTTGCAATCCTCATTTTATTGGTTCAATGCTAAAAATAAAATAAATTAGACGACGGAGGACACTCGATAGAGTAGTTTCTTTTTTTATGGGAACTGAGTTTCCATTAAGAATATTTTTGTCACAAACCGAAAGAATTATACATCTTCACTTGAAGTATTTATTAAGATGATAAAAAAAATCTATTTTGTTGATTTGTTAAGTTACAATTCAGTTGTACAAAAATATTGTTTGCGATTTCTCTTGTGTGCTTCCATATTTAATCCAAATATTGACTCCAATACATTCGGTTCATGTGGGTTAAGTTGGGTTACAAATTTAGCTGAAGTGTTTGTCGGAGTCTACCGCCTTTGTTGCACTAATCTGCTTCTCGTTTTGCTGAACATACTGTCATCTTTTTTAAACGTCTTCTAAAGGTTAGCATTGTTATTTTCTGTTTCCCCACTATATGCTTTGTCGTCTTACTTCGTCCAATCGTTCTGGTCTGGTGGACCGGGTAGTCATTTATAATCATAATTAACTATGCCTATCTATCGTATTTGAAGTTAGTGAGCTATGTATGGAACACAATTTTGATGGAAAAGAGCGCCGAGGATAATTTTATGCTACATCATATGTAAAATGCTGCTATCATCGCACTCTCTTTAAAAACTGTAGAGCAGGTAACACCCTACGTAAAGAATCGTAAGGTAAGCTAATTTTGGTACGTAACAAAATGCCGCAAATCTTTTTGTTTATGTTATGTGCTATTTGCCCAATTACGTTTTTCCATTCATCATTGCAAACGTTGATCATGATATTCAATTGCTAGAGGTAACATTTTAAATTCAATAAGATCTCCGACCAAATGATCTAATTTCACGATATTTGCGCATCAGTTACTTTTTTGAGGGTGGTAGATCTGTCTCTGAAACAAGCAGTTGTAGTGGTTCATCTCCACACGCTGTAGTTTGTTGATTTGATGGCTTCGTCGGCAGCTAGGATATCTTTCTTCTCTCTATGCATCGTACCAATGAAGTGCAGTAGCTGAGTTTTGATTTGTTTCTCTGGCTGTTTCTTTCCCTTCTGATTTCCGTTAATTGTGAAAAATGAATACGTCTTCGTACTCAGTGTAGCATAGTAATAGTACAGTAATAACCACACCGGGTACAAACTGTGCCGTAAAAGAAGATCGAAAAGGTAATACTTGTGGGTGTAATATCGAATCAAAATATAAACATACATTACTAGAAATTTTGAAGGGTCGTGGTCTTTTATAACAGTAAATAGGGTTATTTCTACATATTCCCATATGTTAAACATTTTACAGCATTTTTGATATGTTTTCAATTTATAAATGTACCTACTGAAAATACTCACAATAAATACTAGTTGAACACTGAATTAACTTGTTTTTTAACAGGATGTAAATTTTCTTAATAAATAATTGTGAAATGAGTAAAAGTGAAAGCCTTCAATCTATTGTTACACGAAAGTTAAACCAGTAAAGAAAGTTAAACCAGTGCTTTCTTTAATAATTTTCTATAATTGTTTGCTCTCAAACTTTATCAAAGCTTATTTAGTAAAAATAAGATTTGCATTACTGATGGTAAAACGCTGTTGAATTAATTACTTACAAGACGGAAGTAATTAAGGTAGAGTATGTTGTAAACATTACAAAAGCCATTCCCATTGAGAGCCAAAACTGAATTTATATTTCTCGGTATTGATAAATAACGCATTTAAGAATTTCAACAAGATTGTTGCAGGGCGATGCGTTAGTAACAACGTGTGAATACAATACTCGGAACAGAGAAAATATAACATTGGGTGGATTTGCGATCAGCGATGAGATGTGCGTGAATTACATCCATTATTTTCCTGCAACAGCGTTGGAAGTTTGCAAAAGTTCGATTAGTGATCAAGCTTTAATGACCTTCTTCGAATACATGAGGGAGTAAGTATCTTGCTAATTCCTATCTTTGTGAATTTACATTGGTAACGCGAAAATACACCGTCACCGCATACATTTTTCTGAAAATAAGTTACATACACCATAATATAAATTGTATACTTAAAGTTTCGTTTTAAAGAGGTTTTATAATTTTTGATATGCTGTGCTCATATTCGTAATGTTCAACTACGTTTAAGTTGTTCAGTTCTTTTACATCAAATAAATTCTAGTTGAGAGTTAACTCTAAGAGGTTATTTGCCCAGGTACCGCGTAAAACTTAATTTTTGGATATTATATAGAAGAAGCCAATAATAAAAAAACTGTAAAAATGGTAGTAGATTATATCCATATACAGAATACCAAAACGGCCAAAGAAGCTTGGCAAAAACTGCAAGTTACGTTTGAAGAATCCAGGTAAACAAGAAAAGTAGGTTTGCCAAGAACATTAGTTATATATAAAATATTCAGCAATAATTATGGGTGTAGCGATTACTGAAAATTCAACTAAAGCTAAAATACTTTGTGATGTGCGTCTTAATCAGACAGGACGAAACAGTAACAGCATGTCTGTATCTGGGATCTAGATGTTCCTTCCAAATCATGCTCAAATACATACTTTCTATCCACCGTGGTTTACGCCATACATAATCTAAAAACCAAAAAGGAAATATTATAATGGATTTAGGTGAATCAGAGAGATAATGAAAACACAAATAAGTGATCGCTATGTTCGTTACCTAACTAATATTGCAGATACCGCGAGTTTCATGTTACCAAGTTTTTGATTCGCGACTGTAGGTTCATTTTCGCATTTTCTCTTAAAATGATTACTAATCTTTCCATTTCTTCCTCTTCTTTTCCCGAACGTTGAAAAACAGCCAAAATCAATTTGTACATGAAAAGCTAACAGTGAAATTGTATTTAATTACAGGACTATTTCAATAATGTCCAATTTTGCAAAACTTTATGAGAAGGTCTTGCTTTTCTGCCATTTGACAATATTGTAATTTATCAGTGAAGTTTTAGATAGGTGTAGCCGAGCTGACGTGATCTATACCTTCCTGTTTAGGCGTTTGACATGATCAATCATAAGTTGCTGTTGTTGAAGTTGAGCTCTTTTGGTTTTGTTCCATCTGCAATTAGCCTCCTGAAATCGTACTTAAAGGAGAGAAAGTGTCTTGTTACACTGTTCTAATAACTTTGCTCTTACGTCTGGTGTTCTTCAAGGATCGAATCTGCGACCATTATTCTTTGTACTTACGTATTCCCATTATTCTTTATCTTATATATTTCCCTACCAGATCGGTGGTGCCAATTTATCACGTAGTTTTGAATTTACAAACTTGGGTGTACTGTTTGATACCACTCTCACCTTTAAATCACATATTAACATCTGTTCTGAAGTCATAAAATCCTTTGGTTTTATTACGCGTGTCTTTAAATATTTCAAAAATACAATCTTATTAAAATCATTATACTATGCTTTTGTACTAAGTAAACTAGAATATGCTGTTCCAAACGGTATCCCATATATGGCTGTAATTGTATGGATCTCATCCATTGAACATTTATTAGATATCTCTTATAGAAGATACGGAACATATCAGAGGGGTACTCCGCAGGATGGATTATTGGAAAAGCATAGCATGATAGTTTCGAGTATTAGAAGGGATGGTCCAGAAATCTGTGACAAAAGATTTCTGTAGAAATTGTTGCGGAGTGCCCTTCTTATTTCAGCGAATAAACATTCTTGTGCTACGATTAAATTCAAGATCCTTACTTGTTTCATTATCCGGTTTACAAGGACAAATATTATGCGGCGAACTCCTATTTACAGCCTTTGTCAGGCAGCCAGGAGATGCGATTTGTTCACGTAGAAAGAACGAAGAAGGGAACAAGAGGGAACTAATTTTTTTGACGCGTATGCCTATATTTTTATTTCTTTGTTTTTTTTATAATGTTGTGACTTGATGCTATAAGAAACGAATGTAATTTTTTAATGGAAAATGAAACATTTATGTTAATTGATCATCCAAAATATTGAAAAATACACTGTACAAAACGAATATTCGAAACCAAAGGTTGTTCCCAAATTGAATATGAAGATATGTGCGCACTTGTACTTGAAGTCCCTAAGTTACACCTTTGCCTCGACAAAACATAATTTAGCCATGGATGTGATAATCGCTTGTAAGGCGTTTTCAAAGAAGATATTTATGTAACAAACATACAAAAGAGACATGAAGGAAAATATCAATGCAGATCGCTAGCAACGACATAGAAATAATACAGTAAATAAATAAAAAATTGAGCTAAAAATGGGATTCAGGCGAAGCTTAAAACATTATTGGCATTAGAATCACAATAACTTATGGGGAGGAATAGTAGTTTGTTTATATAAAAGATATATTTCAACTATTTGACATACCGGGCTCTAAATCAGTTTTGACTCCTAGAGATCCTAATAAAAAATTAGATTTAAACTGCAAACAAAAGTTTGTAGTTGTAAATTCTCTACTAAATAGTAGTAGTCTACTATAGATATTTGAAGGGAAGCAAAATTAGTATACAGTATACAAATGAAGAACATTGAATATGGAATATGAAAGGATATGGCGACACAGATTGGGCAAATGATATAAGTGAAAGAAATTCTATGAGATATTCTGTGTTCAAATTACATAAAGGGATTATAATCAGGAGAAATTAGTATAAGTCACAGATTAATTAACATTAGATTAGAAAGGACTATTTAAATAAAAACACAATTATTCTACCAATGAAATGGGTTTATTGTTGGCTACAACGAAAAATTAAGAAAATATTTAAGAGACAGTGAACATTGCTCAATTTAGCAGGTAGTTTTGATATCCAGTTGTCATATCAGTAATATTAGGTAGCCAAACAACTTTACTTAAGTTGTTTGGTTGTGATATGGTATGTATGTATCTCAAGTTCCTCTAACGACATAATTTTTAATAAAAAATCATCCAAATGTATAATCTCAAGTGAATTTATTTAGTTATACAGTTTCTGGGTGCAGTTGCTCGTTTGAAATTAACTTGAGCGTGTTTTAATTTAGCGTTCGATTCTTTACGGTAACTAAATAGTTTAGGATCCGTTATTAGAGTGAACTTGTTATCCCGTATATATGATCTAAACTGTCTACATGCGAATACTATTGCTAAAAATTCTTTTTTATAGTGGAATACTTGAGCGTTCACAGTTTATCATTTATTTCTGTTATCAGCTAAGAACTGCGCCAATTAGCAAAATGATTATTATAAATAGTTACTACATCTCTGAAGTAAAGGAGGATCAATTAATATCTGCTCATTACACTTGCAACTATTTCTAACTTTGGGATTTGCCAAATTAACACACCTTAAATATTTAGTAAATGATTTAGTTGTTTAGTTAATTTAGCGAAATTGGGAATAAACGGTAACAACAAATTAAACTGATAAAACTTTAAACTTGTTTTAGATTTGAAGATAACTTTAAGTATTTATGTTGCCCGCACTCTGTCTTCGGTTCGATTTTATTACCTGATTTGTAACTAAATGATCTATATACGTAAGAGATTTGATGTTATGAAAACTTTATACAGAGTTCTGATACGCTCTTCCAAAGAAGTTAAATAAATAATCAGATTATCCAAATGAGCAATTTCTTAGTGAATCAGACGAAATCAAAATCGTAAAAAATTACCTTCTTCGGTGGAAAATGCTGTTTGATAGTCACGAAATTTTAACATTTCTATTCGACGATACCCGTTTTGTAATGTGCGCTGGAGTTTTTTGCACTTATGAGATTATTAGTAAAACCTTGTCATTTTACTGTTTGGTACTTTATTTTGAACGTAGCTAAGATAACATTTCATTACATTTCTTGGTGTTACTACATGTTAAGAGGACTCTCTTTTACAATCTACTGCAACCCTTGTATATAAGTGTCTCCACTACTAACTAGTACAATAGTAGGGATGAAAATGTGTTCGCCACCGAAATTACTTGCAGTTTAAGTGCCTTTGGAAAATTTCAGGCTAATAAACTAATTTAGGTTTTATTGATATTTTCAAACAATTCAAGTAATTTCGGTTTACAATCTATCACCTAATAGGTTTATGGCGATATGCCATAAAAGCCGGAAATCCAAAAATTAAGGTTAACTCAAGTGAATATGAGATGAATCTCATATCATATGAGTAACCAAACGCAAATAACGTATTTACCTAAACTAATACAATGCTAAATGCTAAAATAGCGTTAAATAACCCGAACAATACCCTCTACCTGATTTGCCAAACAAAAATGATTTAGATCGAATATTAACCATATATTTATATGTCATTTAGTTTTCTATAATCAGTAACCATTGAAAAGTTCGAAATCTGGACGTTGTAAATATTTGAATGACAGATTGACAAAAATGCTAATTATAGCAACCTTTACTTTATTTTTCCTTACAATTAATTATAAAATAGGACCTGCCTATACGGCACCGTACGTCCACTCTTTGGAGAGAGATAAGTGTCCAGATCATCAATGTAAAGATGATGTAGCCATAACGGATCACCATTAATACTGCAATTTTTGTTTCTCAATTAATGCTTAAAAATATTTGATTACGTTATAACTTAAAAAAATTATGTAAGATGATAACGATATAGTACACTCTAAAATAATTGAAATCGGTACACCCCTCAAGATTTTTTCATAAATAAATAACACTAAAGGAAATGAATTTATCAGTTACTTTCCTTCCACGTTATACATATGTCGTGGTGGATATTTTCGCGGGTAAAAGATGTTTTGTTCTTCTCTCGGGTTTCATCCCGCTTTCGGCGTTGGTTTTCAGAAGAACCGGACACGTTCTGACATTTGTTTGTTTCTGTTTGTTCATGATGGTGAATCGCAACTATGATTTTTTAAATATTTTATTTACGTTTAAATCATTTTCACTTATTAGATCTCATAATCCATCAATACTGAGCTAGATATGAATGGACAGACTGTTCTTAAATAAATGGGCTTGTTCGGGCATTTATCGGCCATCACAGCATGTGTTTATGAGAGGGAGAACCTTGCTTAATGCTATTTTATATTATGAGAAATTTTTGCGGATTGCTTGACTTAGTATCTCTGATTTAAATCCGCAGGGAGCCCAAGCAATTTAAGTAAGCTATTCTTCATACGGCGACCGATAAATACGTACTGTTGTAAATAAGAATCTCAATTTTCAAAACATAGTATGTATAAACACGACACCAAGTAAAGACCAAGAGCGCGAATATAATCTAATCTAATCCGAACGACCTTTTTAAAATCGCGAACACCACATCATTAGACGTAGAACATTCATTTCCCAAATACACCAACATACTTTCACCTCACCGCAGGAATATGACTGAGTCATCAATGGAAGCCATGCTAATGATACAATGCTACAGCAAATTTTTCGTCAGTCTACAACAACAACACAATCAAACTAAAATAGTAAGTTTTTACAATAGATTCGGGTTTTGTTTATGTAAAGAAAGTGGTATTTTTTGACTATTTATTTAATTGTCTTATTAAATATAGAAAATTTTAATTTATTTTTATAAAACTAGTATAATTCCACTTTCTCACGTAGCATATTATTTTTTTTATTAACATAATTTTGTAAAATGTCTTCCTATTTGAATTTAAGATAATTTTAAAGCGGATGGTATCATAATTATGAGTAGAGAGGACAAAGGCGGGTGAAAATATGATTATTTTGCAGCGACTGTATAGTCGCTGCAAAATAATCGTGTTTTATCGACTCTTAGGGAAACCAGTAGGCAACACGAAGATGAATAAGCGCGAGTCTGTCTAGTAGCTGCAAAAAACTCTGTCTGTGTCCTCTCTAATTATGAGCTACGGATCAAAAGAGTGTAAGAATGACTTAAAATTCTACCTGGGACCGAAGCAGAAAGTCGTTATCTGTGTCTAGTGAGAAATGATAGTGGAGAAACGGGGTTACATTCACATATCATTGGTGTACCAGAGATTGTATCTATACAGTCTTATTCGGATATAGTACGAAAAACAAAAAAAATGGGTGAAAGAAACGCATGAGTAATGCCTAAATACAAAATATTATGGTTCTATGTGCACGTAGTAACGAGAAAATGATTTTTCTTTATTCGAGTCCGACTCTGTCTTAGTTAACATATGGGAATCACCGGCAGTCGCTGAAGCAGCGTTCGGATATCCATTTAGTATGCACATAGCATTCACCGTCGTTACACGCAATTGCAATGGCGGAACCAGGCATAAGTACTACAACTTTAGCCCAGCAAGTAAATGTGTCCCAAACGACGGTGCATCGAATTTTGAAAAATAATTTACTTCATCCGTATCACATCCAATGCGTGCAAAGATTAACGGAATTAGATTATCCTCGCCGTCTTGCCTTCTGCGAGTGGTTTCAACGCACCGAAGTTCGTCAACCACGTCTTGCGTCAGTAATTCTCTTTACCGACGAATCCACGTTTACAAGAGATGGTATTTTGAATTACCATAATATTCACCACTGAGCAGACGAAAACCCACACGAGATACACCAAGGCGCCTCGCAAGTTAGGATATCTGTCAATGTTTGGGCGGGTTTAGTAGGCGATTACCTACTTGGACCACATGTGCTCCCACAACGATTAAATACAGAATCCTATTTACAGTTCCTCCGAGATGAATTACCCGAGTATTTGAATGAGATACCACTAGCGATACGGCAACAATTGTGGTTTATGCATGACGGAGCACCCGCGCATAGTAGTCGAGTAATTCAAGCATTTTTGAACCAAAGATTTCCACAATGGATTGGACGTGGAAGTCGTACTCCATAGCCACCTCGTAGTCCCGATCTAAATCCATTAGACTTTTTTCTGTGGGGATACATGAAAAGCTTGGTATATGATCGTCGCCCTGATATTGAAAATGTCGAAGATCTGCGGAATCGCATTTATGTTGCAGCTCAACGCATTCGCGAAGACATGGTAAATTTTACTCGTGTGCATAATAACTTTCGTCGCCGAATTGATGCCTGTATTAGAGCTCACGGTGGACATTTCGAACATTTTTTACATTAATAAACTATTTTGTCCTGTTTCGCCTAGATCGGTCCTTGTTAGGACCACCACAAATTTCATAAAAAGAAAAAGAATGTGTAACTACAAATAACTCAAAACCCGACATTTCGGATGCATTAACTTTAAACATTAAGAACGCAAATCATATGGTTATCGGCATATTCAATGTAAACACATAAACACTTCGACATCAGCTGTACGACAGACTAATGCATTTCAATAGACTATTCACTATTCATAGCATCTACAATGCTTTATCGATTTTTATTTGCATCTGGCTTAACTTTGATTCATCAGCGGTATTTGTATAATATAGGAGAAACAAAGATATGGACCGGCTTCACCTGCATTTTGGGCCCTAAAATTTGAACAAAATGTATATGTTACAAATAAATTTCTTTTTAAATTTTCAGTAACACATTGATAGGTAGTCTTCAGATTTCGGTAGCTTAAGTGCTATTTACAGGTAACCCTGTATATCAAAGCGGAATGCGTAATTGAAAATGTTAATATTGCAGTCGCACAGGGTTAAATGGTTAAAAATATATCTGATTGTCTTTATAATTAAAGAAACAATTTCCTCGGAGAAATCTTTTTCCGATGAAACCTTCTTTTAAATCCTAAACTTAATTATATCGAGAAAAACAAGGAAATAACATTTTTAGTGTTTACTGATGGAAACCTAATATATTATGTACGTATGTTTTATGTTTTACAGATGGGAGAATCAGGAT
The DNA here is from genome assembly GCA_020654165.1 of Oryctes rhinoceros. Lineage (NCBI taxonomy): Eukaryota > Metazoa > Arthropoda > Insecta > Coleoptera > Scarabaeidae > Oryctes > Oryctes rhinoceros. Next base: position 8,993,543 of record JAIOKQ010001008.1, read on the forward strand.
ACTTCTAGATCTATCCCAACATCCTCGAACTATAACGCTATTGAATGGAATCCAATTAGAGTTGAACTATTGAGAGGAGTTTACAGTGAGGCACCGTTAAGTATGCAGTGCAACATGTCGTCTGGGGATAGATTTCCGGGATATTGGGAAAACACACCGATAACCACAATTTTATTGTCTTTGCCCCCAGCATCTAGGAAATGTAAAAACTGAATTTTGTTGTAAAGCAATAAATTATCTAATGCATTGCACCTATTCTGTTCTTTCGTCTTCTATTTGTATATAATGTAATACCAGAAGCGTGATAATTGATGAAGCAGCTACTTCTTAAATTATTCAAAAACTTTAATTCTAGAGACTCAGAAAATTTCGAAAGTTAAAATAGAAAGAATATTCAGTCGTTTAAGTCGGCAAGTATTGTTACCTGACATCTTTAGAAAAACCAAAAAGAACAAAAAGAACCAGCCAATTTTTTTGTTTTTTCTTTAAATATTTGTATAATACTTGGCGTTAATGCCAAACAAATTCAATAAACATCAATTGGAGCAGCGTAAAGCAAAAGATTTGCTGTTATTGTCGCTCGTTGGGTTATCACCGGTTGTAATGTAACTAGTTACAGCAACAAAGTCTATTGTAAACCGGCTATGTAATTCTAAAGTTCACCGAGTGGATGAGACTTCTGACAAATTCCTGAAGTTATCCTAGTAAAGTTTCTATTAGATTCTCAGGCGCTGTAAAAATTTCGCTAAACTGATTCTGCAGAACAGTGACAGAAAATGCGAAGATGCTCTACAGTTGTTAGAAAAGAGTTGTAGGGGCAGTACTAAAACATGCGCTAACTAGAGGTTGTGCACCCAGCGGGCCATGCTCTGTTCTCTTCCTAACAACGACGTAGACCGTGTCATCATTGATTTGATAAACTATTTAAAAGAGAAAAAATTACTGATATGCTTTGTGATAAAATGAATTCTAAACGTGTAGATAGTTACTCGCCATTTAAAATAGCTGTTAGCTCATAAGATCTTCAAAAAGCATTTCATAGTGTTAGAATGTTAATTTCCAAGAATTTATCATCGGCTTCCAATGCGGAAGACAACGAGTTGGCTGAGAGTTCTATCTTTAAATGTTGTGTTGTAAATGTAACAAGTCTCAGTACTTATTGATATGCTTTTACATGACCTTTGTAATTTTAATATAGATTTCTTAGCGGCGATAAAAAATCGTTATCATTTGGTGCTATGGTATTAGTTAGACAAGCTGCAAGAGTTGCCAAAGCCACAAATCCTGTCTGGGGACATTGATTTTGTGGATGTTGTCATATTCGCTACGGGTTTTTGCGATTACAAAACTGCTATCAATTTCAATTGTGATCAAAACATTTGTATAACAATAAATTAACATTTTTTAAGTTTATCGACTAAACTATTGAGTGCATCTTACTCCTTCGACATTAGTTGAGGTGCCGTATTCTTCTTTAAAAAAAAATGTGCAAATAGTTATATTCAGCCTCTGTGTCACAATATAGACAATTCTCTCGATACTGGATGTTTCCCGAGATACTTTTATCGTGTTACTTACGCTCTTTCATGAAAAGGGTAATCACTGTAAGTAGGAGTAATGATACGTCACGATCACGTAAGGGTAATGATAATTCATTTATAGAAAAATATAAAAATAAATTAGTTACATAATTATTTTAAATATAAATAAATTGGAATGGAAATCGACAATTTCGCAGCGAAGCACCGACAAGAGTTACACGAAGAAAATTAAATCACTTAATAACAATCCGATGAAGTACATAAGTTGATATAACTCATTACCTAAGCTATAAATAAAATATTATTCATTACAAACTTTAATGTATCAAAATTTGAAAACATTATAACAAATTCGCTTGACTATATAGTATTTGTAAAAAATAAGAAATATAAAATAAATAAAAACCATATAGATAAAATGAACATTTTGTTTAATTATGTAATTAGTTATCAATTGGTTAAAAAAAGGGAAATTCTTTCCAATAAAAGTAATTGTTAATAAAAATTATATTTTATTCCATATAATGATAAACAATAATATTTCTGATTACAATAAATTTGAAAATTTAATAGAAGAAAATAAAATGACTAGACCATAAAAATTTGGAATGAATTTTTTTTTTGTAATAAAGGAAGTTTAATGAATTACGACAATATTGTATTCAAAACAAACACAATAATGAGAAATTTTTAAGGATTTAATGGAAAAAAATGCAAAGATTAGATTTGATCGTGTTTTAAATGTGGATTTACAATCAAGTATATATACTCCTCTCCGTGGTGGTACTTATAAGCAATTACCAAGTTATATCACTACTAAAAAAATGTTGTATTAATGTAAAAAACATAAAAACCAATCGATTGAAATATGACAAAACAAGAAAACTCAAGATGTTTTGATATGAAGATATATATACCAAAATATGAATGTATTAATGTGAAATATTCATTAGAATTAACATCAGAAAATGTATCAAAATATCAAGAATTTTTAAATACATCTATTAATACATACGAAATACGAGATGATAGAGTCGATTTATATACGATAAAATAGCTTTTGATTTCCTTTTCTATCTCTTTCCATTGCTTTCTCAAAATCTTGCCATGATTTTTGTTTTGCTGCATTTACTAACTCTTTGACTTTTATCTTTTGCTCTTTATATCTGCCATATGCTTCGCTGGTTTTATTACTTAAATATATCCACCATTTTTGTTTTTGTTTTTTGTTCTTATTTATTCTTCTGACTGGTAATATGTCTGTGACAGTTTTCCAAAGTGTTGCTATTGACATGCTGTTTATGTTATACTTAATTTTATTAATTTCTCTCTCACTTATTTCTTTATATAGCTTAGCTGTTTCTTCTTCTCTAAGTCATGTTCTAACTGTTTTCATTATTCCAATCCTTTTATTTATTTCATTATTCCCAATCTTTCCTTGGTTACTTATTTGTATTTTTGCAAGGACAAGGTAATGATCTGAATATATCTCAAAACTTCTTCTAACTTTAGTATCTTTCACTTCACTTCTAAATTCCTTATTTACTACAACATAGTCTATTATAGATCTTTCATTTCTATATATTTGCTCCCTTAAATACTTGTGAATATTTTTACGCTCAAAAACATATTGGTTATTATTAAATTATGTAATATGCAATACTCAATTAGTCTTCTTCCATTATTATTTCTGACAGTTTCTCCATACTTTCCTACTACTTCTCCTGTTTCTCCATCTTTTCTCCCCACTCTTCCATTTAAGTCTCCTTTTGTTATCAGTCTTCCTTTAACTTCTTCTGTTATTTCCGATAATTTTTCCCAAAACGCATTTTTATTGGTTCTTTTCTCATCTTCATTCGGAGCATATACTACTATAATTGTTATTTCCATCGTTTTATCAATTTCTAATTCTATCCTAAAATTCCTTTCTGAGACTGCATCCCATTTCTGTATAAATTTTGTATGCTCCTTTTTGATGTAGCAAGCAACTCCTTCATTGGCCCTTCTTTCCTTTTCGACCCCACTATATCTTAGTAAATGTCCTCCTGGTAAAGTTACTTCTCCCATTGAACTAAAATGTAATTTATTAAAAGAAAATATTAGAGGCGAAAATAATTTGATTTAGAGAATCAGCAACCGCGGTTCCATCATAAATGTTGACATTCCCATTGAAAATATAAATCCAAATAATCTTGTAACTGAACTATCATTAACAAATAATAATGAACCCATGGATTTTAAAAATGAATTATATGTTGATCTAATATATAATATAAACGTCTCTATTATCAAAAGAAGGATTATTTTCTTCATTAAGTGTTTCCAGACTTTGAAATTTTTTTGAATTCATTTGAAATTTCTTTAAAATCATTTGCATCAAAATAACAAGTGAACTTCATTTTAGAACAAATGCATGTTTATAATTAGATCATGTAAATTTATATTTATTAATCAGTAATCCAACTGACAAAGTAATTAAATTATCAAAAGATTATATTGAAGAAATTATAAATAGAATATCTGTTAAATTAAGAGTATTCAAAGAGAAAGATCATGCTGATTATTGCTGATAATTAAAGAGTCAATTGATTATCTTGGCACATTTTTCTTGATTCATTAGAAGAAGAAAGGATGATATTGAAGATCATGAAGATGATTATAAAAATATTGACGAAATTCCTGTTGGGGGAATTCATATTAGAATCTAATGAAGTATATGTTGGCAAAATTTTCTCAGACAAATATAGCTCATTGTGAATCAATTGTATTCAGAATTGACTCTTATTCTCAGTCACAAATATTAGTTAATGAATTATGTGAAAGCATTAACGTTAATGGAATATTTGTATGTAATTGTTATCAAATGGATATGCAAGCAATTATGAATTATCAAAATTTGATTTATCAAAAAAAAGATAAAACATTAATTCTTAATAAAAAATTACACACTTTACCAAAAACAATATATTCAACTTTAATGGAACAAGTATTATCAAATAAGACAACATTAGCCATAAATATTAATTTATCTTCACCTTATGCTTGTAATCTTTATTATGTGTTTTATAATGGAAAAACTGGATCATTTAACCCAGATCCTGATGTATATACAACAAATCATGAAATAACAGCAAATGGAAAAACATATCCGTTCTCAAATAACAAGGGTTTCTTAACAAACAAAAATCATATTATTCAACAACATTATAATAATTTTCTAAACAATACTAATGGTTCATGTATAACAAAAAATATATGGGTAAATAATTTTAGAATATATTTATTGCCTATTTATGGACTGATTCAGACACAAGGGTTAATATTGAAAATTACATTAAACAAAGGATTCATTTCTAATGATATTAAGATTCTTGTTATTACACAAGTAAAAGATGTTTAATTAATGGAATAAATGATTGCTCGATCTTCGATCTCGCAGCGAAGCACTGAACTAAAAATAATTTTTTATGATATCAGTATCAGAAAGTTATTAGAGGGAACAAATATAAAATTATCAGTAGCAAAACTAGAAAAGAAACAAGAGATTAGAGAAGAACTAGAAGCATATGTAAAAGAATTAAAATATTACAGTATGAAATTAAATAAAAATTTAAAATAAAATGGGTCATAGCCAGATAAAACTGCGACTTCATGCAAACGCGTATCTAGCGCTAACTAAGCACTTTGCGTGAACTGGAGCAATTGGTGAAGTTAACTAAGGTACAAAATAGTACCAGTGGGTCATACTGGACAGAATATAACCGAATCCTGCCACGGCTAGCAGTCCAAGTTTGTTGAAAGGGCGACTTTATGCAAACGCGTTTCTAGCGCTAACTAAGCACTTTGCGTGAACTGGAGCAATTGGAGAAGTTAACTAACGTACAAAATAGTACCAGTGAGTCACACTGGACACAATATAATCGAATCAGGCGACGGCTAGCAGTTTAAGCTTGTTAAAAGTGCGAGTTCATGCAAACGCGTTTCTAGCGTTAGCTAAGCACTTTGCGTGAACTGGAGCAATTGGAGAAGTTAACTAACGTACCAAATAGTACCAATGTGTCATACTAGATACAACATAACCGAATCCCGCCAGGGCTAGCAGTTAAAGTTAGTTAAAAGTGCGACTTCATGCAAACGCGTTTTTAGCGCTAAATAAGCTCTTTGCGTGAACTGGAGCAATTAGAGAAGTTAACTAACGTACAAAATAGTACCAATGGGTCATACTGGACACAATATAACCGAATCCAGCCACGGCTAGCAGTTCAAGTTAGTTGAAAGTGCGACTTCATGCAAACGTGTTTCTAGCGCTAACTAAGGACATTGCGTGAACTGGAGCAATTGGAGAAGTTAACTAACGTACAAAATAGTACCCATGTGTCATACTGGATACAATATAACCGAATCCATCCGAGGCTAGCAGTTCAAGCTAGCTAAAAGTGCGATTTCATGCAAACGCGTTCCTAGCGCTAGCCCAGCACTTTGCGTGAACTTGAGCAATTGGAGAAGTTAACTAACGTAAGAAATAGTACTAATGGGTCATACTAGACACAATATAACCGAATACGGCCAGGGCTAGCAGTCCAAGTTAGTTGAAAGTGCGACTTCATGCAAACGAGTTTCCAGGGCTAACTAGGCACTTTGCGTGAACTGGAGCAATCGGAGAAGTTAACTAAGGTACAAAGTAGTACCAGTGAGTCCTACCGGACACAATATAACCGAATCCTGCCACGGCTAGCAGTCCAAGTTAGTTAGAAGTGCGACTTAATGCAAACGCGTTTCTAGGGTCAACTAAGCACTTTGCGTGAAGTGAAGCAATTGGAGAAGATAGCTAACGTACAAAATAGTACCAATGGGTCATACTGGACGCAACATAACCGAATCCGTCCACGGCTAGCAGTTCAAGTTAGTTAAAAGTGCGACTTCATGCAAACGCTTTTCTAGCGCTAACTAAGCACTTTGCGTGAACTGGAGCAATTGGAGAAGTTAACTAACGTACAAAATAGCACCGATGTGTCATACTGGATACAATATATACGAATCCATCCACGGCCAACAGTCAAGCTAGTTAAAAGTGCGACTTCATGCAAACGCTTTCCTAGTGATAGCTACGCACTTTGCGTGAACTGGAGCAATTGGAGAAGTTAACTAACGTACAAAATAGTACCAATGGGTCACACTGGACACAGCGTAACCGAATCCCGCCACGGCTAGCAGTTCAAGTTAGTTAAAAGTGCGACTACATGCAAACGCATTTCTAGCGCCAACTAAGCGCTTTGCGTGAACTGTAGCAATTGGAGAAGCTAACTAACGTACCAAATAGTACCACTGGGTCATACTGGACGTAACATAACCGTACCCAGCCACGGCTAGTAGTCCAAGTTAGTTAAAAGTGCGACCTCATGTAAACGGGTCTCTAGTGCTAACTAAACACTTTGCGTGAACTGGAGCAATTGGAGGAGTTGACTAACGTACCAAATAGTACGAGTGGGTCATACTGGACACAATATAACCGAATCCAGCCACGGCTAGCAGTCCAAGTTAGTTAAAAGCGCGACTTCATGCAAACGCGTTTCTAGCGCTAACGAAGAGCTTTGCGTGAAATGGAGCAATTGGTGATGTTAACTAACGTACAAAATAGTACCAATGGGTCATACTGGACGCAACATAACCGAATCCGGCTACGGCTAGCAGTCCAAGTTAGTTAAAAGTGCGACTTCATGCAAACGCGTTTCTAGCGCTAACTAAGCAGTTTGCGTGAACTGGAGCAATTGGTGAAGCTAACTAACGTACAAAATAGTGCCAATGTGTCATACTGTGTACAGGATAACCGAATCCATCCACGGCTAGGAGTTGAGGTTGGTTAAAAGTGCGACTTCATGTAAACGCGTTACTAGCGCCAACTAAGCACTTTGCGTGAAGTGGAGCAATTGGAGAAGTTAACTAACGTACAAAATAGTACCAGTGGGTTACACTGGACACAATGTAACCGAATCCGGCCACGGCTAGCAGTTCAAGTTAGTTAAAAGGCCGATTTTATGCAAACACGTTTCTAGCGCTAACTAAGCACTTTGCGTGAACTGGAGCAATTGGAGAAGTTAACTAACGTACGAAATGGTACCAATGGGTCATACTAGACACAATATAACCGAATCCAGCCACGGCTAGCAATTCAAGTTAGTGAAGAGTGCGACCCTATGCAAACGCGTTTCTAGCGCTAACTAAGCACTTTGCGTGAACTGGAGCAATTGGAGAAGTTAACTAACGTACAAAATAGTAACAATGTATCATACTGGACCTAACATAACCGGATCCGGCCACGGCTAGTAGTCCAAGTTAGTTAAAAGTGCGACCTCATGCAAACGGGTTTCTAGCACTAACTAAACACTTTGCGTGAACTGGAGCAATTGGAGAAGTTAACTAACGTACAAAATAGCACCGATTTGTCATACTGGATACGATATAACCGAATCCATCCACGGCCAACAGTCAAGCTAGTTAAAAGTGCGACTTCATGCAAACGCATTCCTAGCGATAGCTTAGCACTTTGCGTGAACTGGAACAATTGAAGAAGTTAACTAACGTACAAAATAGTACCAATGGGTCATACTGGACACAACGTAACCGAGTCCCGCCACGGCTAGCAGTTCAAGTTAATTAAAAGTGTGACTACATGCAAACGCATTTCTAGCGCTAACTAGGCACTTTGCGTGAACTGGAGCAATCGGAGAAGTTAACTAAGGTACAAAGTAGTACCAGTGAGTCCTACTGGACACAATATAACCGAATCCTGCCACGGCTAGTAGTCCAAGTTAGTTAGAAGTGCGACTTCATTCAAACGCGTTTCTAGGGCTAACTAAGCACTTTGCGTGAAGTGAGGCAATTTGAGAAGATAGCTAACGTACAAAATAGTACCAATGTGTCATACTGTGTACAATATAACCGAATCGATCCACGGCTAGCAGTTGAAGTTGGTTAAAAGTGCAACTTCATGCAAACGCGTTTCTATCGCCAACTAAGCACTTTGCGTGAACTGGAGCAATTGGAGAAGTTAATTAACGTGCAAAATAGTACCAGTGGGTCATACTGGACATAACATAACCGGATCCGGCCACGGCTGGTAGTCCAAGTTAGTTAAAAGTGCGACCTCATGCAAACGCGTTTCTAGCGCTAACTAAGCACTTTGCGTGAACCGGATTCGGTTATATTGTGTCTAGTATGACACATTAGTACTATTTCTTACGTTAGTTAACTTTTCCAATTGCTCAAGTTCACGCAAAGTGCTCAGTTAGCGCTAGAAACGCGTTTGCATGTAGTCGCACTTTCAACTAACTTGGACTGCTAACCCTGGCCGGATTCGGCTATATTGTGTCTAGT